>OY856413.1:830365255-830965255 GCA_963693085.1 Alisma plantago-aquatica | reverse complement strand
TTATGTGCCTGATGTTGTTGTTGCTTAGTAAAAGTAACAAAATGTGCATGAACCTTATGAGTTCCATGAGTAAGTTTTTGCCTAGTTAAAGGTAGAAAAACATTCAAAAAGCTTTGAGAGCCTGGTAAGATACTTGTGTAACAAGTATTATGTATACCTCAGTCTGAGAACTTGGAGGTAATAGTTACCTAATAAGTGGTAACAATGATAGTGATGAATTGAGGTTTTGAATACCAGACTTGATGAGTATGATAATGATGTTATTAAGAGATGTAAGTTTTCAAAGAAATGAAATGAGGGATTGAGATCCCAATGCCTTATAAAGATTGAACAGTGATTGATGAAAATAGTACATATTTCTTTATAGCACCTGTCTGAATAAGTTATGTTTGAGAACTTGACTGATTCTAAAAGAATATGCTAATGTATTTAATTAATTAAGTGAAATCACTTCATGTAGAGCCCTGACCATAGATCCATCATCGTCAGCAATAGGTGATGGTGTAACGGGTGCTCCGTGGCAAAATCCGAAATGCATATTTTGAATATGTGGGGGAAATGGGCGACTGTATCTTGACGTCCTAATGAGGGAATTGATGAAAGGTAAACAACAAAGCTCTCAATCCTTCAGTACTTGCACCGGGATGGATGTATCATGAATCTCCCGAAGATTGGGACAGATGCAGTACACATCTCCCAATAATGTTAATGTCGGATCGATGGAGATAAACATGAAATCTCACGATCGCGAAGAGAGTACAGAATTCCACTGTAAATCTAATAGCGAAGTTTCCAGAATACCCTGGAAAGCTACTTTAGTAGAGACACGAGATGTCCTTCATGTTGTTCCTCACGCTGACTGAGGAAGATGAGGTCATAGGAATCTGGTTCTTCTGATGACCTATGTATGGTACCGATTGTGATTTCGTAATGGTTGGTTGGAGTATGAGTGGTATACCTCATCTCCTCGGGGCATAAGTATGTTTGTAAAATGTAATTAGTCGCATAGCATATTTGCTTAAGGTTGATCTAGGAGAATCAATGATTGATGATACATTGTTTAATATGTCCTAGTTGGATAGATAATATACATGTTCTTCATATTCCTATATGATTAAATGACTTGTTACTCAATCAAGTTATAATTGAAATGATTGCATAGAGAATATTGTTCTACTTAGTTTAATTCTATGAATAACATGTTATTGGATATTTATAATTCTACTGCTTAGTGTTATTCCTCTATCTGCAATAATAATGTTTCTGGCGAAGAGTTATAACTCTTCGCTGAGACAATTTTTTTAATTATCTCACCCCCGTGGGATTAAATTTTTTAGGTAATCACCGAAGAAGAGGAAGAAACCCTTCAGTGGGTGAGCAGAAACAACAGCAGTAATAGCAAGGATAACAATGATCTACAGGTGGTGGCACTGTCTGTCAGGCCATATATATAGAGAGATTCCTATGTGTCGTCTCTGTACTCTCAGGTCCTAGGAGTCAATAGATGGTTTAATATAGATCTGAGATTTTGGCTTTATGCCTCGAGATTTTTGTACACTGCTTATGTACTGTTTAAAAGGGCAGTTGATGCTTGTGACTCTCGAGATGTGATGATACAGAGATGTGCTGATGTATCAGCTTGTAAATAACTTATCTTGTTCTTTTATGAAAGAGTCCTACAGTTGTGGACCTTTGTGTAAAAAGTTTTAATTTTTAGTGATTTTAATAATTCCGCTGGTAATTGATCGCTTTCACATCGTTAATAATATTTTGTTCGAACGGTGTGCCACAAGAGGGATCACACCTCAACTGGTGAGATGATCTCAATGGCCTCCTCAAGGGCCTCTATTTATAGGTCTCCATGGTATGTGGTTGCAACTAAGAATCATACTCCAATTCCTAATCCAATACCATATTCTACGTAGGGAGCAATCTTCTTTACCTTTTAGATTTGACTCCTATTGGAATTGATAGTACAAGCCAAGTACTCCTACTCAAGTCGAAATCCAATTATACATGGGCCGGATCCCTTTCCTATTCCCAACACAAATCACATTGACAAACATATCATTTTGGACCATCCGGCCTCCACCATTGACATTGGGAGTGAGATAGAGAAATTTTCCCCTCATAATCTCAAGTAGTAGGGAGAGATGTAGCAAATAGTTCACCAACTATTTCTAGATAGTAAATTCAATACTCCTTTTTGTGGTTTTGCCATTAAAAATATTGTACCAATATGTAAGTACAATACATGAAATTTTACTATTATCAGATGCGTTACTTTGAGTCAACGATTTTCAAAACAGACACAAATCACTCGTATATATAAATATTCTTATGGTACCACGAATGATACTAATTAACGGCCTTATTTCACTTGACCACCATCTTTCTCCTTTCCAAACCATCGTCTCTCCTTATCTATGTTTCTCCTTTTCTCTCGGCAGTTCACTTCCCCTTCAATTTATCACGGAAATGGTTTTTACTATTATCACGCATGGTTAAATGACAATAATTTCTTAGATATATCTTTTTAATCTATTTCACTTCTCACTCACCAACGTTCCATTTCCACGATTTTCCTTCTTGTACCCCACTATGATTTTCATTTCTGTAAGAAGCAAAAGTACAATACCTAACAAACCATTAATCACTTATACAATTCAACAATAAGTACAATACCTAATTATTATTCTCATATCAGTAACAAACCTAATTACGCTACTCAACAAGCCATTAGTCACCCATGTGGTCAATTTCCAAGTACAATACTCAAAATTATTTACATGTCATAATCAACCATAATATTGTCTTCAACATAGTACAACATTATGCAAAATCATATCAACAAGAGGGACTAACAAGTATAGTACTTGCCAAGCATAAGTACGGTAATCAACAAGCCATTAATCACAATTACATTTAAATACTAAGTACAATACCCAATCATTATTTTCATTTCAGTAACAACTATAAGTTCGGTGACTAGTACATTTCTGTCAAGTACAGTACTCACTCCCCCTCCCTATTTATTTCCATCAAGTATAGTACTCACTCCCTTACTCTTGATTAATCAGTTTGCCTATTTATATTTTTTTTTTTCATATCAGTTTGCAGGCCTGCTTATATTTTTTTTTCATATCAGTTTGCAGGCCTGTTGTGGCTGGTCAGCAGGATGAGAACCTGCAGTTCAGTTTTCTGAACTGCAGGTTTACGACATCCATTGATATCAGCCTACAAACAGGCCGCAAACCTGCAAAAGTCACAAGCAAAATTCTACACAAGTACATACATTCAGACATCAATTCAATTCTCACATTCACACACATATAGAAACATTCAAATACATGTATTAACATTCAGAAATATTCATTTACATAGTATCATTCATTATCGCTATCAACATCCCAATTATATCTTACAGTTGCCACTGCTTGTATGGCTTTTGCCCATTCTTCTCTTACTTCATTTAATGCTTCCATCGTATATGGAGCATGTATATTTTTTAAACGTTTACCTGTAGTGTTGTCAGTTTTAAACACCTGCAAAGAGAATGATGTATATATATAAGTAATAATATAAAAATAATATAAGATTGATATATTGCATACTAACTAATGAGACTATATATAATACCTCATGTATGGTATCGATGTCCAATGCGGCATATTTGATAATCATCTGCATAAATCGCATCACATAGTATGCGCATGCCCATCCATTGTCTTGTGTAGCACACTATAAATTGAAACATACAAAATAATACAACTAAGCACAATTCACATCAATAATATATATATTTGAGTCGGGAACTTACTTGTACGTTCTGCCAATTTATTGGCTGGTTCTTTTTCCTTGGGACCGTTCCTCCAGCCTTTTTGAATGCATCTAAACCCCTACATGTTAATATAACACAATAAATTGCATAAGTAAATAGTAATGTAATAAAAGATGTTAACGGATATAAAAATGAAATATTTCTCACCAGAATAATGGCATTCTCATTACGTGTCCAATTTTAGTGTTCAATGTACTCCCCGCAGGATCTAGATAATAAACAGTGAATGTCCCGGGGACAATAACTAGTAACTCCCAATGTCTACCGCTAGAAGTAAGAAGTTAACAATTAATAACTCAAAATGCAAAATAAAAATGGAATTTTCTTAAGTCCAAATTATAAATAAAGTAAACTTACTTGACATTGAATGGAGCTATTATTATCGTCTTCTTTTGCTGACCAAAAATTGTAAAAGCATCTATACAGTATTGTTGAACATTATCAGGGTCTTTAGCTACCAAACTAATCAATGATGGAATCAAAAATCCCACATGATCAAATGCAAATTGTTTGCAATGATCTTCGACTAGGTAGCTGCAAAACATATAGGCGTATGCATTAATATATAAGAAACCAGATCACCGGATCTTACACAAGGTATATGGATGTATAAACAAGATCTCACCTTATCCATGTCTCTATCATTGATGTATTCAGCCAATCATACATAAACAGCTCAATAATATCTTGTATAAATAAAGAGCTATCGTATGATTGACCTGCATAATCTGCATCTAAAGAAATAATTATAGGGCAATGTACATTATGTGCCCGTAGCCAACATGCCATTCCCCTACAAGCAGGACCTAACGGGTATGTTAGGTCAGTTGGAACCCAATCGGGTAATGCGGGAAGTGGAAGTGGAGGCCTAGGTGCTCCTGGTGTCTTCTTTTTAACCTGTACATATAATTTCAGATCAGTTGACATCATATATACACATTAACAGTCTAAATCAATGTAAATTTATCTTACAATTTCAGTCGTGTAGACGACATCTGCTTTGGGCCACAATATCACCCCGCCTTCTGCATCAGCAAGTCTATCAATATCCGGGTGGGGATATGGCAATGTAGCTTCTCTCCAATCAGGTAACACACGTATCGGGCTCACACGAACGTAGCCCTGTGGCATTGGAGTCCCGTGAAACATTGCCCCAGGAAGGGACGGGTAAGCCTGCACCTCTGCAACAACGTAGTCTTGCATTCTTAAGCGGCATGGCTTCAATGCCTACAAATTTACGTAAAGAATATTATACATATATACATATCATCTTGAAAACATAACAACTTGAAAAGACTAACTACAATGTCATAAACAATACTTACAGCAGACGTGCTAGGCGATGGGTCTCCAGGATTACTCGCAGTCTGTGCATCAGGAGAAGAGTGGGTCGCCATAGGCGTATTGGAAGCCTGAGATGCCTGCCACCGCAGCAATTCTTCCTTGACCTTCTCAGCAACTACATCGTTGATCTTCTTAGCAACTAAATCCTCAACTCTCTTATTCTCCTATACATGGATAAAAGAAACATTAGCGGTTTATTAATGAATTTCCTTTTGCAGTAACATTCTAAAAAAAGAATAGGTTACCTCTTCTTGAGAAATTCCCGCTCTGGGTTTGCGCTGGGATGGCCCAAAGAATGCTTTGATGCCAACACCAGCGCCGGCACCTCTAACACGTCCAGGATGCTCTGGGTTACCCAGAGCAACTGTCAATTCATCCCTTGTGCCCTGAGGGATGAACGTGCCTTGTTTCCTCTGCTCGTGCAGCTCCCGCTAATCACCATAAACAGAAATTGGTAAGTTAACACCACAAATAATCAATATTCAAACGATTTCTCTAAGAGTTGTATTTTACCATTTTTGCAGCCGCCTCAGCAGTTACAGGCTTCTTTATTTCACCCTTCTTGTTTTGCCTGCCAGCTATCCAGATATCATGGCGAGGCATGGGTGTGGCAGACTCCTGAGTAGGAGCAGACTCCTGAGTAGCCGCAGACTCCGCCTGTAGTCTTTGGCGAACGCTTGCATAGCCTTTTGGACCCATAGTGTGGTCATGCACATTCAGTGCACGCCTTGCTTTTTGTGCGTCACTGAGGGCCTAGTTAGTATGCACATTAATGATTTGGTTAGTAGCACTAAATGCTAATCTTGAAACAGGTGAATACAATGTATATTAATTAAATTAGGAGTGACACCTAATACCTTGAATTCTTCAGATTTTCTTGAAGCAACAAAATTGTCCCAATCTTCTTTGTCCAAGAAGTTCCATTGTTCAAGGGCTGACTTCTTCTTCTTATCACCCTCTTTTATGTATTCTCTGTTCAGATTTGTCCTATAATTCCTAAGCATCTTTCCAGCGCGTTGCATCACATTTTTACGATGCAACTTCTCATCCAATGCAAACAGATTCTGTAAAATAGAAATGTTATTAACTAGTATCCAAAATAGAATTGCAAATAATAGAATTTGTAATCTACAAAATAGAATTGCAAATAATAATAACTCACGCATAAATCCTTCCATATCAAGTCTTTTTTCCCTTGAGGAACTTTATGCCAATTGTCATACTTAACACCACAATGGCTCCGAGTGGTACACCCAAGATAGTTCACAAAATTATTGCGGTTCACTCCAATTGGATTTCCTCCATTATCAAACTCCACCACCAATTTAGATCCACTACCACTTAGCGCTAATAACTTCTTCAACAGAGTGATGCCCCTTTTCTTGTTAAGTGTCTGGTGTTGCGCATCAAGTTGCTCCAGTGCTTCAGTGGGTACAGGTGCATCAACCTAAAATTTGAAAAAAATAAAACACACTAACTTAGCCCAATATAGAAATATAGGATATATGACATAACTAGAAGATAATGAATTTTATAGAAATACAGGATATGTTTTTAGAACTTACATTAGTATCCTCGCCATGCTCGTCATGGACAGCATGCTCATCATGAACTTCATGCTCATCATGGACATCATGCTCATCATGGTCAGCCATCTGAAAATGTCATTAAAAAGGCAAACATTTAGCATTTCTATTAACTAGAAAAAGGCAAACATTTAGCATTTGTATTAACTAGAAAAAGGCAAACATTTAGCATTTGTATTAACTAGAAAAAGGCAAACATTTAGCATTTGTATAAACATACATGTCTCTAAAATTGTGATCTTTTATCAATTAACAATCCTTCATTGTGATCTCCGCGCACATATAAGTCATCATTAGCTTCAATATTTTGTGGAGTTGGCAACCCAACTGAGAATGGACTGGAGTCATCATACTTATCATAGTACTCTTCTTCATCTATAGGATCTTCAATGAACTGTCTTTTACCATGAAGAACAACCAACCATTTATCATTTGCAGGATCATCGATATAGAATATTTGTTTCGCCTGTGATGCCAATATGAATGGTTCACCCTTCTCGCCAATCTTTTCAAAGTTCACCAAAGTGAAACCCAATTCATCCACTATAACTCCTTTGGTGTTATCAACCCAATTACATTTAAAGAGCGGAATTTTGAAATCTATGTAGTCAAACTCCCAAATGTCCTCAATGACACCGTAATATGACATTTTAGCTTCACGTGGACTCTTATCCTTTGCACTTGCAAAGTACATAGTCGACGCTTGAAGAGTGACCCCACTATTTTGGACGACACTCTTATCATCTTGGCGCTTTGTGTAATATGTGAATCCATTAATGTCAAACCCTTCATAAGACATAACATTCGGTTTTGGTTTAAAGGCGAGGCATTTGATAGTTTCTGTAATATCATGTGGTGTTTGAGATAGTTGATGTAAGACTTTATCTTCAAACCACTTAGTAAAAGTCTTATTATGCTCTCTAGCAAGCCACATTGAACTTGCTCGAGGATGTTGTCTCTTTATGAAATTGGTATGTTCCTCGATATAAACACTCACTTCATCCATATTGTGTAAAATATACAAGTGAGCTTGTTCCAACTGCTCACGGCTGATTACTTTCACCCGTGATCCCAAAATTCCTTTGCCCTCCTCAATATTCTTGTCATTATCAGGAGTGTCATTACCACTGAGAAAGTCATTGCAAAAATCCATAACCTCTCTCGCCACATAACCTTCAATAATACTCCCTTCAGGCCGATAACGGTTTCGAACATCACCTTTAAAAACGCTCATGTATCGTTCAAAGGGATACATCCAATGCAAGAAAACTGGTCCCAACATTTTCACTTCCCTAGTCAAGTGGACAACAAGATGTACCATGATATCAAAGAACGAAGGAGGGAAATACATCTCAAGCTGACATAGGGTAACAACCACTTCTCTTTGCAAATTATCGAGAGTATCAGGGTCAATAACTTTGCTGCATAGACTGTTGAAAAAGAAACAAAGTCTGGTAATTGCAAACCTTACATGCTTCGGCAATATAGATCGAATTGCCACGGGCAATATTTGTTGCATTAGAGTGTGACAATCATGAGATTTAAGACCTATCAATTTCAGATCTTTCATTGATACCAATCTACGGATGTTGGATGAGTAACCATGTGGCACCTTAACATTTACCAAGCATTCACAAAAAGTTTTCTTCTCCTTTCTAGACAACGTGTAACAAGCGGGAGGTAAGTATGTTCTTTTATTACCCATTTCACGTAATTCTGTTAATTCTGACCTTATTCCCATTTCACGTAGGTCCAGTCTGGATTTTATCCCATCTTTAGTCTTACCTGGTATATTTAATAGAGTACCAATGATGCTATCACATACATTTTTCTCAACGTGCATTACATCGATACAATGCCTGACTGTCAAAGAACTCCAATAAGGAAGATCCCAAAATATTGACTTCTTCTTGAATGAAGAATTGTCACTCCGTGTGGCCATACTACATTGTGATTTCTTACCAAATTCATTGACAATGTCTTTTACTCTTTCATAAACAACATCCCCTGGTATAGGTTTAGGTGCACTTCGTTCATCATTCCATCCATTGAATGCTTTGCGCTTCCTACGATACGGATGGAATTTTGAAAGAAACCTTCGATGACCAAGATATACAGTCTTGCCGCCATGTTTTAGTCTTATTGAATCAGTGTTTTCTTCACATATAGGACACGCTTTAGCTCCTTTGACACTATATCCAGACAAATTCCCATATGCTGGAAAGTCATTAATAGTGCAAAACAACATAGCGTGCAAACGAAATGTCTCTCTTGCTGAAGCATCATAGGTCATCACACCTTCAGCCCAAAGTTTCTTTAAGTCATCAATCAAAGGTTCAAGATAAACATCGATATCATTTCCGGGTTGTTTAGGACCCGATATCAACAATGACAACATAACGTACTTATTTTTCATACACATCCAGGGAGGAAGATTGTATATAACAAGCATGACTGGCCAAGTGCTATGTTGGCTGCTCAATGTCCCGTACGGATTCATCCCATCTGTACAAAGCCCAAGTCTTAGATTCCTATCTTCTTCACCAAATTTAGGGTACAATAGATCAATCTTCTTCCACTGTGGGGAATCAGACGCATGTCGTAGGATCCCATCATTATTTTTCTTAACATCTGCATGCCACCTCAAATTCTTCGCATCTTTCGGATTTGCAAACAAGCATTGAAACCGTGATATTATAGGTAGATACCACAACACCTTGGCAGGAGAACAAGTTTTGGACTCCCCTGAAGTCGTCAATTTATACCGTGACGCACCACATTTTGGACAATCTTTCAAATCTACATAGTCCTTTTGAAATAATACACAATCATTCGGGCATGCGTGTATCTTCTTGGCCTCCATTCCCATTGGGCACAACATTTTCTTTACCTGGTATGTTGAGATTGGAAGCTCGTTTCCTTCAGGAAGCATTTCTTTCAACAAAGTCAACAATGAAGTGAAGCTTTTGTCGCTCCATCTATTATTAGCTTTCAACTTATACAATCTCAAGACAGCGCTAAGCTTCGTAAACTTAGCACAACCTGTGTATAACGGTATCTCAGCATCATGCACAATGTTTGTAAAGATAGGAGGTGGATCGGTGTGCTCTACCCTACAACTATCCAGCATCGCATCAACGATGTCTGCTGGAACTGGTTCGTTCACATTTACGTCATCAGAGGCAATTTCTTCTTCCACCCAAGCACTGCTATCGACATCTACTGGTTTCGATTTTGAAATCTCTCCATGCCAGTGCCATTCTGTATAGCCTTGTACAATCCCGTTGCACATGACATGACTTTTGATTTCCTCACCAGTGTTGACTTTCAAGTTGTTACCGCAATGCCTACATGGACAGTAGAACCTATCTGTAGGTTTTTTCCTATGTTCCTCGGCAAATCTAATAAACTGATCAAGACCAGATATAAACTCTGGGGTGCAATGATTACGAATGGACATCCATGATCTATCCATTCTATGATCAGAGAAAACAAGTATATATTAGGAAACAAGTATATATTAGGAAAAGATTAGGCAACATTTCCCTAGTATATAATAAATGTGTACCACCTATCCCATCCTTGAACACCTAATCTCACTAGTAAGTGTATAATGTGTATTGGGTTTTCGAGAAAATTTCGGCAGCATTTCCCCGCTGTTCTCTAAGTACATATGTACTTAGAGAACAAACGGGGAAATGCTACCAAAATTTTCTCGAAAACCCAATACACATTATACACTTACATCCTAAGTGAGATTAGGTGTTCAAGAACAGTCCCAAACCGGGGACTATCCAAGATTTACTCCTAATGAGTCAATCTTGGATGGGTTTCTAGGCCAACAATAATAGATATCTACAATGAAGCCGGATTCCATACAAACAGTATATAATTTAGTGATTGTTCATTCTAATTTATACCAATGTACAAGTAATATAAAAAACAATGATTGTTCACATTCTAGGCCAACAAACACATGTGATGTCATTCTTATATATAATAAATGTGTACCACCTATCCCATCCTTGAACACCTAATCTCACTAGTAAGTGTATAATGTGTATTGGGTTTTCGAGAAAATTTCGGCAGCATTTCCCCGCTGTTCTCTAAGTACATATGTACTTAGAGAACAAACGGGGAAATGCTACCAAAATTTTCTCGAAAACCCAATACACATTATACACTTACATCCTAAGTGAGATTAGGTGTTCAAGAACAGTCCCAAACCGGGGACTGTCCAAGATTTACTCCTAATGAGTCAATCTTGGACGGGTTTCTAGGCCAACAAACACATTTGATGTCATTCTTATATATAATAAATGTGTACCACCTATCCCATCCTTGAACACCTAATCTCACTAGTAAGTGTATAATGCGTAATTGGTTTTCAAGAAAATTTCGGCAGCATTTCCCCGCTGTTCTCTAAGTACATATGTACTTAGAGAACAAACAGGGAAATGCTACTGAAAGTTTCTCAAAAACCCAATACACATTATACACTTACATCCTAAGTGAGATTAGGTGTTCAAGAACAGTCCCAAACCGGGGACTATCCAAGATTTACTCCTAATGAGTAAATCTTGGACGGGTTTCTAGGCCAACAAACACAATAATAGATATGACAAATATATGCAAGCAAAAGATTTGTTCATATATGCAAGCACAAATGTATGACAAATATATGCACAAATTAGAAAACTGGTCCATCATAACCATCCATCTTAGGATGATGAAGGTCCATCTTTGCAGTCCTTGGCTACCATATGAGCCAATGAACAAGGAAGTTGGTCATTTGTCCCAGGATTAACATTGTGAAATTTGAGTTGAAGAACATGAACAAATTTGAGTTGAAGGTCTATCTTTGAGGTCGGTCATCTAGGTTCACCCACAATACAACTTATCAGAAGAACATGAACAACTTTCAGGGCAAGGTCAAAGCAAAAATTAGAATTAGAATCAGAACCAAATCCAAATCTACTAGGATTTATTGTACAAACCGTTCTCCTTTGAAAAATTACAAGCAAATATAAATGACAAAATGAACCAAATTGCAATAAAAAACAACAACATGATGAATATGATTGAAGCAAAAATGAGCTGTGTAACTAGGTATAAAAACTCATAACCAAATGATTGACCAACAACTCATAAACCAATCTGACCTTATAAAGAACACACATTGAAGGATCCTATAACAGAGTAAAATCGTACCTGTAAGTAGCGAGCTCGTGGAGGAAGAAGAGGAGTAGCTCTGTCGGTAGCGAGCTCCGTTAAGGAAGAAGAGCAGTGGAGGCGGCGACGTTGAGCAGTGGAGACGGCGATGTAGGCAGTGGAGGCGGCAGCGGCGTAGGGCAGTGGCAGCAGCGGCGGAGACGCGGGGGTCGTCAGGCGGAGATGCGGCGGAGGAGAGGCAGTGGGCGGCGGTGACACCGGCGAGCTCCAGGACCACCTGCACAAGTCAGGCAGGCGGCGGCGGGCAGGAAGGCGGCGGAGAAGGAGCAGGCAGGCGGTGGCGACACCGGCAGCAGAAGGAGCAGGAAGCGGCGGCGGCGCACAAGCAACAGCAGCAGCGGAGGGTCGGGCGACGGTAGCGGAGGGTGGTGGGCAGCGGCGTCGGTGAGCAGTAGCAAGCGCGGGCGATGAAGACAATGAAACAGAAAAGGGGACCTAAAGTCGATCGATCATGCGTCTAATAAGTTCGTAAAGGGCGTCGGGTATCTAACAAAGCCGACGCCTAAGGTCTTCAGCGTCGGTTCCTATTACAAAACCGACGTCCAATTAGATAAAATTTGCCCTAAATAAATTGGCGGGAACCACTATCGGTGTCGGTTATCTAAGGATAACCGACACCTAAGCTGTAAATTTTCGCGCAAATTTTCATCTTATATAGGCGTCGGGTTTTAGGTAAATAACCGATGCCGTATGTGACATATTTTTTTTGCTCGAAAATTGGATTTCGCGGCAGTTTTAGCGTCGGTTTTTTACCAAAAAAACCGACGCTTAATACAAGCGGTACCCGTGTCTTGGCTACAGACGTCGGATGACCTAGATGACCGACGTTGAATGTTATAGGCGTCGGTTTTCCTAAATAACCGACGCCCAGAAAAGCGACACTGAATGTTGTTTCTGTAGTAGTGATTTAAATTTGTCAAAGTTATAGTACAGTACCTACCAAATCATTTCAGTAAGTACAATACCTCATTATGATTTTTATTTTTTTAAGAAGCAAAAGTACACTACCGAACAAACCATTAATGACTTATACAATTCAACAATAAGTACAGTACCTAATTATTATTTTCATATCATTAACAAACCTAATTACGCTACTCAACAAGACATTAGTCATCCATATGTCCATTTCTAAGTACAGTATCCTTTGCATGACTAGAACATTGAATTACTAAGTACAATATCTCACTATGATTTTTATTTCAGTAAGAACCAAAAGTACATCACACAACAAACCATTAATCACATATACAATTCAACAATAAGTACAATACCCAATTATTATTCTCATATCAGTAACAAACCCAATTCTTATGTATTGTATTTGCATAAGAGGGGTAGATTCATTTTTGATGGAGAGATAATCATTTCTTGCATGGCTTTTGCATATAGAGACATGCAGAATAAGGTGGCTGCAGATACGACTTTAAATGGTAGAGGAGTGCAAAATCTCGGCCAGGATATAGTTTTAAATGGAGAACATGGTGGGGCGCAGAATCTCGACTTTCCCGATGTCTGGGTAGGCGTGCGGGTGAGGCGCCGGTTATGACAAGAATTTTTCTAAAAATAGGCAGACTCAGTCGGAAACACTTACTATAGGACTGATCCTATAATAAGATGGTAGGATCCAATAAAAATCTGTTGTATTATACAGTGGACGTTTCTCTCTCCTTATTTTTTTTAAGGGGTGGAGTTTTGAAGAAGAGAGAGGAGGAGATAGTGCATTGTGATTGGTTGTCCTATAAAAATACTATAGGACCGGTCCTATAATAGGTTTTTCGGACTCAGTCGGCCTTGGGTGAAGCCATGGCCTCACCTGGCCTGACTGTGGGTCCGCCACTTATCACAGGAACATACATATGATCGCAGAGGGGGCGAGACGGCGGCTGCTGCGGTCTATGGAGCCCACAGCAATCAAGGCGGCCAAGTAAAAGTGTAAAACATAGCATGCACGCGCCTGTGGACTTCAGTCCGAACGCACAGGGGCATCGATAAATTGGCGTCGACTTGCCACCGCTGATTACTGAATTCGTGTGGATGCTTAAAATATTGTCTTAAGAAATAATACAGAGCCTCAATATGGATTGTGATTTATTTGTTTAACTTATAAATTAGAAATAAATTTTAGTAATAAATTACACGATCATAAGAGATTGTTATGTATTAAGTATTTGGTTATGCATTGTAGTATCAATTGTATGTACAAATTATATGTAGGAAAAAAACCCAAATAGCACACTTTGCTAAAAAAAATTACCGAAATAGCACCCTTCTCAACTTATTTCCCAAACTAGCACACTTTCAGACTAAAATGTCACACTAGTTGGCGTTTAACTGTCTCGAGAATAAAAAGCGCCACTTTATTTGGCGTTTTCAGGCTTCCGGACACAAAAACGCCACTTTATTTGGCGTTTTACGATTGCGGGGGTGAAAAGTGCCACATAACCTGGCGTTTTACGATTGCGGGGGTGAAAAGCGCCACCTAAAGTGGCGTTTACAGGGTTGAGTATTTTCCCTGCAGTTGTTCCTCACTCACAGTTGACTGGCGAATATTCTCGGCTGAATAGTCTTTCTCTGAAATATTTTTTAGGGTTTAGGACCACAGAGATGGCTGCCGATTGCGAGTGGTGGGCGTTGGCAGCCAACCAAAAAGAAAAAGGGATAAAGATAGAAAAAGAACCCAGCTGCGGCTGCTGCCTGCTGGAGAGGGTGATTCGTTTAACCCTGTAAATTTTAATCGACGCCATTGAGGGTAAATTCTATTCGGTAAACCATACTCAGGCACCGCCGACTTCACTGCCAACATGGCAACCATCCTCGTCGCCCTATTCTGCACGCTCTTCCTAGCCGTCGCTGCCAACGCCGTCGTTCGCCACTTCGTCCTCCGGCGCCGCGCCAGGCTCGTCGTCGGCCTTCCCGTCACCACCGGATGCAAAGAGGCTCCCGCCGCACGGTGTGAGGCGATCATGCTTCCAGTGCTGGTGTTCTCCCGCCGCGGGACGACTCTGGCAGGCGACGGTCCACCCAAGTGCGCCACCTGCCTGTCGGAGTTCGCAGACGGGGACAGGGTCTGTGTCATCCCGGCTTGCAACCACGGGTTCCACGTCAGCTGCGTCGAGGCGTGGCTGGCTTCCAGGCTGTCATGCCCAACTGCAGGTCCAGCTACAAGGCTGACGCTGCAAGCGGGGGCTTGCTACCACGGGTTCCACGTCGGCTGTGTCGAGGCGTGGCCGGCTTCCAGGCCGTCTTGCCCAACCTCCAGTTCCAGCTGCAAGGTTGACGCCGCAAACGGGGGAAACAGGGTCCGTTTTAGACTAAGCTCCCCGATCCTGATGCTGCTCCGAATAGATTGCTGGCCTTCTGGCAGTCCTATAACAATTCCCAGTCCTTACCCGGAGGAGGCAGGAATTACACCGCCCTACCTAGTGTATGGTTTACCGTAAAACGCCACATAAAGTGGAGCTTTCACTTCCCGGATGGATAAAACGCCAAGTTATATGGCGTCGAGGCGTGGAAACGCCAACTAATGTGGCGCTTTAGTACGAAAATGCTAAATAAAGTGGCGCTTTTGTGTCCGGAAGCCTGAAAACGCCAAATAAAGTGGCGTTTTTTATTCCCGAGACAGTAAAACGCCAACTAGTGTGGCGTTTTAGTCTGAAAGTGTGCTAGTTTGGGAAATAAGTTAGAAAGGATGCTATTTCGGTAATTTTTTTTAACAAAGTGTGCTGTTTGGGTTTTTTTTTCCTTATATGTATTGTAGTATCAATTGTATGTACACATATAATTATATGTGGTAGTACTTTACTACGTTAGAAGTTGCGTGATCAGATTGCCGTAACATATTAAAGGGAAAGGTACGTCTCTTAGTTTAGTTCCGTTATTGTGTTAATATATTGTGTTATCGTAGAAACAAATGCTTGTATGATGCACTGTGTCCTACTTCCTACATTATTGTTTCTTTCTCATAGTCTCTTACTTATACTAAGGTAAAAGATGCACTTTCAAAATAAATAATGGTTTTATTTTGGTAACAAAGAACCCGACCCTCATACATAGATCTACTCCCCATCCCAAAATGGTAAATCCTGAGCAGTGGCGGATCCAGAATTCTACCACAAGGGACTGGATTACTATGAGTAGTGACAAATATTGACTATACATATAGATGGAAAAAATAATATTTGTTTATAAACAATTGAAGAAAAATATACCTAACGTAATGTCTCATAGTTACAAACATACAAAAATAAATTATTTGTAAAAAATAAAATATCTAATATAAATGACATGATATAATTCACTATATCAAAGTAATGAATTTGTTTAATGTTTAAGATCATAAATAACATAATATTTGAAAATGTAATTCAAATTAAACGACTAGACAATCAACAATTTAACTCATAATTCAAGGTCACTTGATCAGTGCAATGCGCATAAAATTGATAATGCATAAGAAAAGTATAAATTATATTAAAAGTGAGAACAAACTCGCCTTTTAAGTGAAGAACAATCATCAAAATATAATTTGGCACCGTTTAGTGGGTGGTGTCATGTTGGAAGACCCAAAAAATTGTAGCAGTCAAATCTTATATTATAAAATATATAAGTATAATGTACTAGGTAATGCCAATTTATATTAAGATCTTAACACGATGATATATATGAAGGAAACTTTAGAAAGAAAGAAAATATAATATAGTTGTATTAACAACATATGATGGAAAGGAAATTGAGGAATGAGAAGTGAAGAGAATGAAGAGAAAAGATCCATTCATATATTTATTATTTTTTATTTAGAAGTTGAAGAAGAGAGGATATGAAAAAAATACTTATATATTTTTATTGACTTTCATTTTACATGTCATTCTTACTTTTCACTCTTGAAGGTAAATAAAATTAATTAAGTAACTCCATGATGGGGGAAGTAGGCAAAAGCGGTGGGGATGTTGGGAGCGGCGGAGGGACAATGAATGGGTTGTGGGCAGATCTGGTGGCTAAACCGACCCACCCCCAGTCGGCCGATGTCAATGCCTGAGGACCCGAAATCCCCGTTCTTCCGAGGGGAGGATCACAGGCTGAGGATGAAGATGCCAACCCCAATTATAGATGCAATGGAGGCTTTCACCAGAAAATCAATCGTGGTTCAGATCATGGGGAGGAGGGGTGCACTCCAGAAACTTCATGGATGGATGTTGAGGTCTTGGAGACTGAAAGGGGAGCTCCATATTTCACCACTCAAAGACGAGCTCTTCTTAGCGAGTTTTGCTACAGTGGAGGATATGAATGTGGCTCTTGAGAGGGGCCCATGGTTCTTTGACAACAAGTTGGTGCTGACGACGAAATGGACTCCGGAGGCAGACGTCTGTAGGGTGAAGCTCGAGTCCGTTTCGGTGTGGGTGACCCTCCCGGACCTGGGGTGCCATTGGTCAAGGCGAGCTTTGATGATTTTTTGCTACGATGGGAACTCCCAAAGTGGTGGATTTCATGGCTGAGGGTAGATATGCTGGAGCACCACACATGTGCATTGAAGTGAAGGCGGACAGACCACCACCCCTGGTGGTAATGATTGAACTCCTCGATGGAAAGGAGCTTGACATCAAAGTGGTGTATGACGCCTTGCCAGATAGATGTCATGCATGCAACGTGTTCGGCCATATGACCGAGGAGTGACAAAAGAACAAAGAGATCACTCCCTTAGAGGGGGATGGTAGAGGAAGGTCTAGAAGTGTCTGACCTAACTCGAGAAGCAAGAGGAGAACCCATAGCAGAATGAGCAACCGCAGCGAGGGGAAGAAGCAGATGGCTATGGCTAGTTCGAATGGAATAGATCGGAACTGAGTCTGTTGAAGAACGTCTCGGAGATGGAGCTGGGGAAGACCAATGAAATGTGGGAGGCTCCTGAGGTGGCAGAGGGAATCTCCAGTGTGGAAAAGGAGAGTGGGAGCCTGTCACCTGAACCGATGGTGAATGTTGAGAGGGGTAATATGTCGACTGTTCTAGCGGAGGTTGTACGCACTCTGGGGAGCAGAGTGGAGGTGGTTTATGGAGCGATGGAGGGTGAGGCGGTGGACAATTTGGCAGGGACCAATAAGTTCTAAGTCCTAGAGGATCTTGTGGAGGATGGGGAGATTGATCCAGGAAGCTCTGAGAGGGCGACCAAAAGTTGCCCAGATGGTGAGCATGGGGGGGGGGAGGAGGAAGAGGATGTGGAAGGAATACTATTTCATTGGGAAGGGGGACAGAATAGGACTCCCAAATGAAGGTTTTTGTGTGGAATGTGAGGGGTGCCTCTCTGCCTGGGAAACAGAGAGCACTTTGACACATCCTAGAGGAGAAGGAAGTGGAGATAGAGGTGTGTTTGGAAACAAGAATTAGAAGAGAAACAAGTAATCGGGTTGAAGGTATGTTCCCTAAGGGTTGGGGCTATGTCTCCAACCTAGAACAGGTTGAGGGAGGCAAGATAGTTGTAGGGTGGAAGAAGGATAGTTGGGATGTCCAACCTATATTCCTATCTGACCAACTCATCCTGCTCAGCTGCATCAACATAGGGGGTTTCACTGTGTTATTGTCGTGGTGTATGGGTCAAACTTAGAGAGTGATAGAAGGAGATTGTGGAAGCAGATTGTGAACACAACTCAGCAGAAGTTGCCCCATCTTGTGATAGGGGATTTCAGCAGTACAAGGAAGGCCAATGAAAAGCTAGGTGGGCTCCCGGTTCCTGATATGGTGTTGGATAGATTCAAAGACGCTATAAATGAAGCCAATATCATCGAGCTGAACACTAGAGGAGGTATCATGACCTGGCACAATAAAAGAAGTCCTGTTAGGAGGATTTCTAGCAACTTAGATAGGGGTCTGGTGAATATTAAGTGGTTGGACATTTTCCCTAATGCCTATGTTTGCCTAGGGGCCCACCCAAATAGTGACCATGCTTGGATGGAAGTGAATTTGGTCCATAATTGCTCTCCAAATCGACCTTTTTGCTTCCTGAACTACTGGTTGGGGTGGAACAGCTATGATGAGGTCATGTAAGAGGCATGGGCCACAGATGTTATTGGTAGCCCTATCTTTGTAGTGGTTGAGAAGATGAAGGAGGCTCTTAAAATCTAGTCGAAGGAGTTTATTAATCTTGACAATCTTACCAGGGAGGCTAGAACTGACTAAGAACGAGCAGCTAGGAGCTTGAGGGAAAACCTCAATTTTGTTGTGTGCATGGGGGAAGAGGAGAGGATGGAGAAAAGGCTACTACAGCTAGAGAAGGCCCAAGAAGTGTATTACTGGCAGAGAAGAAAAATAAGGTGGATTAAAGATGGGGACAAAAACTCAAAAATCTATCATGCAACTGTGAAGAGAAATGAAATGCGTGATCATATCCATAACCTTATAGATGATGGGGGAAATTTTGTCGATGAGGAGGAGAAGATGGCAGGTCTGGCCGTGGAGTTCTTCTATAATCTGTACAATCATGAAGAGGGAGTCCAAATCCAATCACAACTCTAAAGAAAAGTAACAAGTGAGATGAGTAGAACTGTGTTGAAGATGGCTGATGACAATGAAATAAAAAGGGCGGTGTTCTCTATAGGTGCCTCTAAGGCACTAGGGCCGGATGGCCTCAATGCCAAGTTCTAGCAGAATGGTTGGAGGACAGTTGGGCTGGATGTTTGTAGATATGTTCGGTGGTTCCTCGTGGGGGTAAGAATGGTGAGACAATCAAACCATGCTTTTATCAGACTAATTCCAAAGAAGGAAAATCCATCTAAAATTTCTGATTTTAGGCCCATCGCGTATTGTACTATTTTATACAAGATCATGAGCAAGTTGTTGGAAAATAGACTTAAGGTGATCCTACCGAGCCTCGTCTCCTCCAATCAGGCCACTTTTGTCAGAGGTAGGGCCATCTCAGATAACACCCTTCTCGCTAAGGAGTTTCTAGTGGACTTTGGAGTGAAGAACTCTACTAGGAAAGCCTGCATCCAAGTTGATATTTCTAAAGCGTAAAATTGGGTCAAATGGTCAGCGTTGTGGAGTTCCCTATCTGCTTTGGGCTTCTCACATCAATGGATTGAGGTTATTAAGCAATGTGTTCAAACCACTTCGTTCTCAATGCTAATTAATGGGGTTTCTCATGGTTTCTTCAGGGCATCTAATGGTTTGAGATAGGGTGATCCCCTCTCCCCCTACTTTTCACCCTAATCATAGAGAATCTCTCATGTATGTCATCAATTGCTGAAGAGGGGGACAGATAAAAGTGTATAAGGTCAAAAGGATCAAGGTAGAGTCACATATGATTTTCGCAGATGACATTTTGTTTTTCTTGGCCGGACATTGCAAGTATATGAGGGGTGCAAATTGGCTCTTGCAAGATTTTGGTAAACTTACTAGACTATATATAAGTGAGGTTAAATCACATATCTTATTTTCTAGATCTTGCGACTCAAGGAGAGGACGGCTGAGAAGAGCGTCTCGAATTTCGGCTGGGTGTTTCCCCACTAGGTATCTGGGTATTCTGATTTTGGGTAGAGGAAGAAGCGGCACAGACTACTCTATCTATGTGGATGACCTGAGGATGTCTGTGGAGAAATGGAGTAGTATCTCCATTTCCATGGCTGGACGATTTGTTTTGTGCCAATCTATCTTGATTACCAAGATCATGTATTAGTGTGGATAAACCGAGCTCCCTCAATACATCTTGGGGAAGTTTAGATCTATTTTGGCTGGCTTCCTGTGGGGCGAAGGGGCTCATGCGGTGGACTGGAGCACCATTATTCTGCCTAGATATGCAAGTGAGTTGGGGATTTCTTGTCCGTTCGAGACGGCTTGGGAGGTGACTGCTAGAAGAGTGGATAGATTCCACACCTGTAGTGATTCCCTTTGGGTGGTTTGGTTGACAAGGAGGTATGGGGACTTGGAAGGGAATTAGTAGGCTGGTGACTCCAGTGTGTGGAGGAGTATGAAGAAGGTGGGAGATCAGCTTAGTGGCACCTACTTGCTGCAACAACAAGTTGTTGGCACACAAGTTAGACCTTGGCATCTCAATAGACATATGCACAGGTGTCATGGTATACGATTATCTGGACAAAACCTCTATGTCCTAAATGGAGCTTTGGGGCCTATAGGGTCATCCTGGAGAGACTCCCGACCAGGGACAAATTGACTAATTGAGGACTGAATTGTGACCTTGTATGTGTGTTGCTCAACAAACACCTAGAATCTCACAAACACCTCTTTTTTGAGTGCGACTATACTACTTATCTTTGGAGGAGGGGGAGCCTCAAATGCAGTTGGGGGGGTCTTAAACCCCTCAGTCTCAAAGATGCTATTCATTTGATTCTACAGCTTACTTCAAGGAATACTAGATATCAGTCTATGGGGAGCATTTTCCTCTCATCCCTTATTTTCCGTATTTGGGGTGAGAGGAATGCAAGGGTTCATGGGAGAAGACCGAGAGACATTTTGTTTCTTTTTGATGTAATTAACAATAGCTTGGTTTGGTTCTTTAAAACCAATCCTATAATCTTGGAGGGTGTTGACACCATGGCCCTTAGTATGTGGGGCCTTTCATAGGCCATTTATAGTATACATGATTTTTGTTGTCTCCCCTAGACCTTTGGTTTCTTTAGTAATATTTTACTTTATCCAAAAAAAATTACATCGACAAGATGGCTTTTCTTATCATTTCTTCTCCTTCTTACCCCACATTTTACATTTTTCCTACTCTTTTTTACCTAATGCCAATTCAATTGTTTTCTTTTCTTTTATAGATAGAAATATTATCATTATCTTTTCTAATTCGTGTAGTTATTGTTATTAGGATTAAACTTATAATATCTAAATGTTGTGTAACTAAAATTTTGTGAAATACCATGTAACAATAAATATTGTTTTGATCTATATCTATATAGTACTATGGATCTTTTCTTAATTTAAGAGTGATTGACTAATAAAAGTTTTAAAAAATAATATATAAATAGAAGGTGATTAGTTGTGCATGTGTGGCTATCATGTTTTTCAATGGTGTATAGTTATAACTGAGTGAACTTACTCAAGTTATATATAATGTATGCCAATTAATGAGTTAATTATATGAATTAGATTTCAATTAACACATCGACATGATGCATGATATATTTTTATAAACTTCATATTATATAGATAATGTCCATATTTTTAAGGTACATGCCCCTTGGTCTTTATAGAGCTTTGCTTTTAAGTATGGTAGGGGAGACAATTTGTAGAAGTCTTAACACAATTAATATGAAATTATTAAGAAGAATTTAGTAGGAGAGAAACCAAAGATACAATTTCTTAAGCCCCTAATTGATGACATATGCATTAGGACTGTAAATTTTATAATTTTTGAGGTAATAAGGCAGATGATCCACAAATATACTAAGTTAAACCCCTAAGTAGTCCATAAAAAAGGATTATAAGATTGATTTAAATCATAATATTAAAAATTACAATTTGTGTGGTGTAATAAAGTATTTTTAGAAAATACGTATATGTGCATGGTATCATAGTAACAACAAAAATATTTTTTTGGCGGGGGGCTTCAGCCTCGGCAGACCCCTCTCTGGATCCGCCCATGACCCTGAGAGTAGCTATGTTGCATTTGATCTATTGGTAGCACAACATGATGAATAATTCTAGATTTTACTCTGGATATAGCATTTCAAGGATTGAATCCGAGTTCTGTTTGTAGGAGTCACTGAACCATACCACTGGAGCCATCCCTCAAACAAATGATTTTACAACCAAATATCTAGTAACATGAGAATATGTATAAAAACTCTCATGTTGCATTTATATCAATCTAAAAGAATTTGGTAACGTTTCCTGTGTTTATTTGGAGTTTGGTATAGTGATAACCAAATGGTTTGTATGGAAACCCCACAGACCATTGGGGTGGAAATGGGGATGTGACTTTGTACCTCTTTCTTGATGTGTGGATATAGGTTAGACAAAATAAAAATGGGTAAAATAGATATGATATGGGTCACCTATACCCGCCCATTTTCGGTTCATACTTTCCATCTCATGTTTGATCACCCCAGCTTGTTTCAATAAAGGTCAATGGATACAACATGTAGCATCACCATTTTTCTCCTCTTCATTACTAGGTTATAAGTTTCAATACAAATCCTTAAGTGTTCACCTCTCCCATATCCAATCATTTACATGGTTTATCTCGTTATAGAATTGAGTATCTTAATTGTATAAGTTGCCTTATCTTGTGAAGGTACTATGGTTATAAACCAACTTACATGGGAAATTCCTAATTCTCTTCCTGTAACGTTGGATAATCTTATGACTCCTTTAGGCCTAGATATGAGGCTATGTAAATTATGATCAGGGTGACATGAGGAATGGTGGATATTGTTTCCGATTGGGTTTGATAGTATTCAACCATGCCTAATAGAAAACTATTTTCCCTCATATGCATATGTATTGGTAATACAGTCGTATGCCCTTTTAGGTGTTCAATGATTTAGACCATTTTTGTGGAATGAAGTGATATTGTATGTGTTGTGTTGAGGAAGGTCGTTGACTTGGTTTTTGGAATGATTTTTATGCCAAATTTGGATCTATATCGTAAATTTTTTATCACTAAACTTATTTTCATTATTAATTTATATGTATTAAAAGAAAGTTTTCAGATTTAACGATGAATTATGGAACCAAGTCACCACCGCAAGAGGAGCATGTTTAACACTTACATGAAGAGAAAGGGTTTCTCACTGCGATAGGGGGTGGCAATGATAATTGTCATGAAGATCAAAATGATGTCGATAGGTTAGCCAGTAACCATGACAACGACAATGACAAGGGGTTCAACTGGGATGAAAGAACAGATGGACAACCTCTGTATAGTTCAAACAAAACCAGAGAACAACAAAGTTGCACTACGGAAGGTCCTTTGTCTGCTCAACACCCACATCCAACGGGTGTCGGGGGGGGGGGGGGGGGGGGGGGGTAAATAGAGTAGGCCACAATGGTGGTGGATGTCGTAATAGTGCAGGACGCCATGGCAGAGGAGGTCAAATAGATCAAATTTTGCTCTCTCAATCTTCATTATGAGATCTTGGGTTACAATTTTATCTATGAAGAACTTCATGGAGTGGCAACAAAAGATATGGTGGATCCTGTTCTGAAGGCGTCGTACTTGCATCACTGGGACATGGATGCCGATAGTGTCTTGATTGTCTTTTTTTGCCACTGACATCTCCATCTCTGATAGTTAAAACTGCTAACACCCGTTTGTTTAGGGATGTCATTTTTGGTGGCCCTAGATATTCAAGAAACATGTTCCTTGATGATGATGGTATGAGCACGGTAGATCCTGATGATATTTCGCTGACCAATGATCATGGTTGTCTAGAACTTGCATCGGAAGCACACATAGTATTGCAAAAACCATGACAATTTGCGGTCGTTGTGAAGTTAATCAGCCATAATGTGGGGTATCTAACATTGTGTTACTGTATGTGTTTTCTGTGGAAGCCTATCGGATGATGGAGGGCATATGAAGTAAGCCTAAAGCACTTTGTCATTTAGGTAACGTGTCATCAAGACTATTTGACTGCTCTTATTGGAGGATTTTGCTCCATCTTTAGCTCATGTCTCATGGTTTGTAAATGGAGTTGAGTTTTTGTTCCTTCATCTAACATTCCATCTCGTATCGTCCCATTGGTCAGAATTATATATTTGCCCTTCACCTGTATAAACATATCATTTTTTATAAGATTGGAGAATCCTTAGGGAAAATGATCAAGGTTGATGAACACACTGCTAGTTGTACCCACAACAAATTTGCAAGAATGACATTGTAGATAGATACCACTATTCCTGTACATCCCATCATTAACATTGATGGGAGAGACTTTTACACAGAATATAAAAATCTTTTGCATATCTGCAATGGATTTGGTAGAATGGGCCATGATGTTCAAACTTGTCCCTTGGCAACTACAAATTATCTAGATGATGAACCCCTATTGGAGAATGAGGCACCTGGAGTCCATTGAAATGATGATGAGGATCGCTAGAAGATGATGTATGGTCATAACAAACATAGTCGTCAGCCATCATGTCGCTTAAGCAAAATATCTCATACCACTATTTCTACCAGGAAAAATGCTCATAACAAATTTAATGTACTTCTTTAAGATGATGACGAGTCGACCTTACAGACAACAGAAGGCAGCCCTAATGCTTCTGATGACATTCATAGTTGACAACATGTTAGTACACCTAAGGTATGGACATGGAAGAGGGAAAAAATCCTAGAAACATCTATAACTCAACTGACTTTGGTCACTAATGAAGATCAAGATGTTGGGGTTCTACACACAAAATACTGAAATACAAATTCAGGTTAAAGATATAATATTAGAAACTATAGGGGCATAATTTAGTTGATCCAGAGGGTGATATAGTTATTTTCCATCAGTTGCACACTCATATACTAATTCCAAAGAAAGTAGATCCTCCTAATGAGAATACACATGTTTCTCTGTATAGTAGATGGTGGCACAATATTCCTCTTCTACTTCTACAAATATAAGAAGAGAAGTCCACAGTTCAAGTGGAAAGGTGAAGTTGGATCCTTATATGACAGAGTCAGGCTCAGAAGCAAGATGAATAAGATAACTACTGCTGATACCTAGGTCCGGTTTTATCTAGAAGAGAACATAACATTTGAATATGTCTTTTTGGATCATCTTTTCCATATTACATCCTTAACTAATGTTAGAGAAGACTACAAGATCTCAATGTGATGATGAAATGCATTGTAGTGATATTTATATGATTAGTTTACAATGTTGCTTAATTCATACATATGTGTTCTATATTTACCTAATGTAATCATTTGTAAATGGTACATGAATTTGTACCCTTTGTTGTAAACTTTGATTGCCTCTTTTTTGTGTGGGTTAAATAAAAGGTATATCCTTTTTAGAAAGAGTCACCATAACAAGGAAGTTTTTATTACTAGAGAAACTCTTTAGTTAAGAACCCTATGAATGGTTGAATCAACCTTATGACCCCTCGGCCTATGTATGAAGTAGAGAGTGAGATGATTTTTTAGGTATAAATGACCTAGTTGATTTACCATTTTTAGGCCTATGTATGAAGTAGAGAGTGAGATGAAGTTTTAGGTATAAATGGCCTAGTTGATTTACCATTGTTTCCCCTCTAGATGGTCATCTAGGATACTCTAACCTATTTAAGGGGTGGAGTAGTTACATTTTATCCTTTAGGAATGTAGACTAACTTATCACTATCCAAGGTATATAGTGATTTTATTAAGTAGTACATGAGGAGCACCCAATATTAAGGTCAGAAGTATGTAGCTACCGCTTAACAGGTTGGATGGATAAGCCTTGGAAATTTACCACCATGAAATTACTTACAAAATTATAATAAGTTTTAAAATTTATCTTCTGTTACCAAAGATGGTTAATACAAGTAAGGTAGGTTACTAAAAAAACAATCATGATAGTCCATTTCAAGTGATGCTAATCATGATAAAGTGGAAGGTATAATTAAATTAATTTTGAATACAATACTAATAAGACAACACTAGGTATCAGTGTAATTTCCTAGCTCAGCATCTTGTATGAGAAGACTAATGGAGTCTTGACACATGGAATGGTATAGTTTCACCTTGGGATTAGATTACAGGTGTGGTACATGATGATGTACTATGATCCACTATATTATGTGATCTAAAAACCTACAATTAGATGGGAAAGCTTGACCTAGTATGTACACATAACTAGAGATTGATGATTTTTGGGCACGAAATCTTCTTTAAGGGGTGGAGTGTTGTAAAATACTCAAATAAAGGTCTATGGTTTAGCATCCCATATTCTGGACTCCTTATGATTGTTTCAATATATATTATCTTTTTCCATAATTTAAGTATATTATAATACCAACTGAGGCTCGACCTATGGGGAGAGGTACAAAGTGACTTGACTGAAAGGAGAGGAATGAAGTAGCTCGAACGAGGTGAGTGGAATGAATAGACATTGAAAATCAAAAGAGGAGTCAGGGCTGCAACACAGGAGTATGAACTTTCAAAGTCTAATAACGTAATGTAGCTGAAAAGTCTTTACCTATGAGACGTTATTAGAATGTCATAGCCATACTACATTAATAATACAATTTGATACATCAATAATATGTTTTATCCAATTTGGAACTCTAGAATCTTATATGATTAAGAGATAAAAAGAAATTATTTAATATGAAATAGTGTCACCAATTAAGAGTAAATACATTTAATGAAAATTTAATATACAAGTAATGAATTCTAACATCAAACACTATCAAAGTTTAAGATTGATGGAAAATTCGAATTACTCATATACAATTTAGCCTACAAGTGAAATTTATGTCATTTGAATAATATTTTCTCACTCAATTGAATTAGTAATGAAACATATTACAACTTAGGTTAACAGATATAATATTTGGTCACATTATTACGGTTAGAGTCATATTTCTTGTTTGGCATGTGACCCTCTTTGACTTGAGAAGTCTGTGATCCTTCTATCACACCTCCTCTTATGGAGTTGTGGAAGGGGACTTACCCCAACCTTGTGACCACTTCCTACACAAATAGCAACGACTGCCACAACTCCATCCCCCCAATGCATTGCTTAGTTTCTCCACACCTCTTCTCACCCTTTGCATGAAGACTCCATCTGAACACCATAAGCCACGAGATCTTCTTCCTCTCCCTTCATCTTCCTCACACCATCTCTTAGTTGTGCCCATCTTCTCCTCCCTCACCTCACACCCATGCCATTGTCAGAGAACAACCATCTTCACCACATGAACTATTTCAAGCATTGTGTCCTTCCTAACATCTTCTCCTTCCTCCACTCTTTGTATTGTAGCCACATAAACCCTAGGCTAAACTTACCTTGCACCCATACGCTTTGAAAGAGATGAC
Source organism: Alisma plantago-aquatica (assembly GCA_963693085.1). NCBI lineage: Eukaryota > Viridiplantae > Streptophyta > Magnoliopsida > Alismatales > Alismataceae > Alisma > Alisma plantago-aquatica. The sequence continues at coordinate 830,937,285 of OY856413.1, read as the reverse complement.
TCACACTGGAAAGTACCAAAGCCCATGGTTCAAACACCCTACCTTCGTCTTCCCCTTGTGCACCACCCAGGGCTACAAAGCAGCTTCTACAACTTCAGTAGCCCACAAGAAGGTCTCTTCTACCTCCTTTTCTCTTCCCTTTCTTGTACCCGCCTTCCTCATCCTTCACCTCTATCTTCCTAACTTGCAGACATGATCTCTAGCCTATTACAAGATCTATATATGTATTTATAAATACAACTCCCATAACAACATATTGAGTCTAAGATATTTTCCATTAGCAACACACATGAAAAACTTGATCAACTATGTGTGGGCATGCCTATCTTGTGGAAGTGTGATGGTAGTTATGTGGGTCTACCAAGCAGGGTGAATTATTATCGTGTTTGTTTTTGGGTTAGGCTTAACTAGGTGATAATGAGATAAGCACCTAGAAGCATGCAGATGACTATGGAAAAGAGTTGTGCATACCATCTATCTAAGAATTTCATAGATATGGTATTGGAAAATGATGCCTACCTTAATGATTGATTATGGACGCTGGCGTGGCCAAGTATAGTTAAGTTGATTTGCATCTTGGTTCACTAGAAGGTTGTACACTACAATCTTACGAATTGATAAGTGATGACTATCATTTTGAATAAAATAGTCAAAGTGTTAGTTATAAAATGCCTAGTTAACTATCACAAATATTATTCAAATCAAATCAAAAGTGTTTTGACAAAATGCAAATTTCGTTTGTAGATTCAAATGAAAATCAAATGATCATTGAGATCAGTCCTTAAGAAGGAAAAACTTAATAGGACAAATTTCCACAACTAGTTTTGGACTTTGAGAAGGGTTCTCAAAGATGAGAAGAAGCTCTGTGTCCTAGATAAATCAGTGCCAGAAATACTTGCTCCTTATGCACCTAGGGATGATGTGGATGCTTACTGGAAGCATGCCAATGATGCCTTAGACATAAAGCACCTTATGAGCATGAATGAGTTGCATGAACGGTGTGAAGAGATGGGGATACTTGAGATGGTAACACATCTAAAGAACATGAATCATAATCATACAAAGTAAGAAAGGTACAATGTCTCAAAGGCACTCTTTGAGTGAAAGATGAGAGAGGAAGATGTAGTAGAGACCCATGTGATCAATATAATTGGACATGTGGAACATCTAGAAGATTTGTAATTCTCTTTGAGCCAAGAGATGGCCATAGATATGATTATACAATCATTTCTTGAATCATATAGACAATTTATCAAGTGTTACCACTTGAATTAAATGACTAGACTGTCATATTTTCTTGGCATGCAGATTAATCCCGAGATAAGAATGAACAAGTACAAATCCGTAATGATTATCAGTAGAGTGAATTCCAAGGATGAAAGCAAGGCCATGAAGAGTTATGAGGCTAAGCATAAATCTGGATCTTCAGCACTCAAGATAAGGAGAAAGAAAAGTACACGAAGAATATGTCCTTTGTACTTCAAGGCATTCAGGAATAATAATATGGAGATATAGATCTCTACTTTATATATATATGTTACTTATTCATCTTAGGTACTAGATCCCATATGTTGATCTCACATATGCTAAAAATATGCATGATGTCAAAACAAGTAGGCCTTTAAGACAGGGTGAGGTCAAACTATGAGTCACAAATGGAGATTTATCTCTTCCCACATGGCTTGTAATAGAGTCAATGAACTGCCATTATGTACCTTCCATATATAGGAACACCATTTCTATATCTTGTATGGACAAGGATAGATATGAGTTTCATATTTTATGGCACTTCTCCAATATCTTACGGTCTTTATTTGTTGGATCTAAAGTTTAATATTTATAATAGAAATACCAAAAGATTAAAACTCAATAACTCAAACAAAACATATCTTTGGCATTGTCATATAGGACAGATAATGAGAATCACATATCTAGACTCCATAAAGATGGTGATCTAGACTCTTTTGATTTCAAATCCATAGAGACATGTGTATATTGTTTATTTGACAAGATGACCAAGACTCCCTTCATTGGTAACAAATAGAGGGCTAGTGATCTTTTAGGACTCATACATACTGATGTATGTGGCCCTTTTGGAACAAATTCTAGAGGTGGGTATCAATACTTCATTACCTTGACTGATGACTTTAGTAGGTATGGTTATGTTTACCTAATGAAACATAAGTTAAAAACCCTTAAAAAGTTCAAGGATTTCATGAATGTAGTTTAGATCCACCTTGGCAAAAGTATTTAAGCACTTCATTCTGATCGATGTAGAGAATGCTTAAGTCAAGAGTTTGAGGACCTTCTGTGATCTTATGGTATCGTATCACAATGGACTCCCCATCGAACCCCACATCATAATGGTGTATCATAATGAACGAGTCACACATTGCTAGATATGGTGTGATCAATGATGAGTTTAGCTAAAATTTTGACTACCTTCTGGGGTTATTCTCTTTAAACTGTCAAGTTCGTGTATCATCTAAATCGATTCAAAAGACACCATATGAGATATTATATGGGAAACGTCCCAATGTGTTTTTTATGAAGATTTAGGGTTGTGAAGCTTAGTGAGAAAGAAGTTTCCAGAAAAACTTAATCCCAAATCAAATAAATGTTATTTTTTTTATATCCTATGGAAACCAAAGGATATTATTTTTATTCTCTATCTAATAACAAAGTATTTGTTTCCAGAGTGTTTCATTCCTTGAAAAGAAATCTATTTCCAAAGGAACTAATGCGAGGAAAGTAGAGCTTGAAGAGGCTCGAGACCAACAAGAAAACATTGAACTAGTAGATGTTCAAGAGGAACAAGGAGAATCATAACACGTTTTGGAATATCAAATTCCTAAAGTAATATAGGAACCTCATAGATCTAGTAGAACATGTCTTGAACCTGAAAGGTTTGGTTATTTAGTGACTTAGGAAGGCGGTGAGTTGGTCATAGATGATGAGCCAACAACCTATCTAGAAGTGACTAAGGGACTAGATTCTGAGAAATGGCTTGAGGCCATGAGATCTTATATGGAATCTATGTGTTGGTATGTATGCCCAGAGAACCAATCATATGATGATTGTGATGGCATATTACAATAAAGGATTTCATCAAATAATAAATGAAAGATTCCAATTTATTTTGTTTCACTCAGTTATGAGATAGTGAGGAAATATAATGAATGTCTACATAGTAATATTACTCAGTGACGCATGTCTTCAAGTGTGTGACGTGAACAATGATATCATATGGATGTTAATAGTATGTACATTCTTATTACGTCCCTAGTCAGATGTTACTATGGAAGGCTGATAGACAGTGGTAACACACAAGACTAGAGTGTGTGTTAGTTGATGATAAAATCTCATCAGCCATGATATATGATATTAAACCAAGCACATAGACACTTGTTGGGGAATAATGTATCACACAGACCCACCATGAGAGTGACACATGGAAAGCTTAATTGGTGGTCATAATCACATCTCATAGTGAAGGTGGCTAATATGGTTCTTAGACCTGAAATCACTATACTCATCATGTTGTTCGATGTGCTTTGACATCATCCACCATAATCTTGAATAAGGATTGCCATAAAGGTGATGATTGGGTGCACTATGACACATGAGGATAACTGTGAGTGATGTGGAAGGGATTTGTGCCTCCTACAGGAGTTTTATATCATGGCTACTTGATAAGAGAGACAGAGAAAAGCATGCACATGCACATGTACATGCACATGTGAATCAATATATGATATTGAGGTCACATATATCTCAGATAGTCTACTCTAGTTCAAAGAACATAGATTGAACATTGAGAGAATGACGATTCCATGCCTCGATTTCATTCTAAATATCAAAGACAAAGGAATTAGAAAATCACTATAACACCTGACATAGATTGTAGGTTGAAGAAATTCTCCAACTTTTCAATTACTTGGGTAGCAATGATGTGTGACTAGGCACCACTCTTTGCTTGTGATATCATTAACTAGTATGGTCATTCACTGTCAACGTAACATGGAACCTATAGAGTCACACACATAGGATCCATACAGATGAGGAGTTTAATCATGAATGATAATTGAATTGATTACTAAATTATTTTGGTAATATATTTAAGCAATGGATCAATTGACTAGACTCCCAACCGACAGGTTCAAATGTTGAAACGATCAGTTGGAGTGTTAGGTTGATTGAAAATTGAATTGGCTAAGTTATGCATGAACTGGGGGTGCGAACCAACCGGTAACCTAGTGAACCAATTGGTTGGAGGTCGTGAGACGACCGACACTCGGGGTCGAGATGCTCGTTTCATGGTGTAATTCAATTGAATCAAGTATTAGTGCTGAAATCATGTCGTGCATTAATTGGATTAGAATTTCCAATACAATTGTGATAGGGAAACATGATGAAACGATTGGTTTACTAGGTGAATCAATTGACTTGCATGCCAACTGATAAGTTCACTTGTGCACTTACCTTTTAGCCACTCACATGGTTGTAGATTTTCATGAAATTCTGATCCCTTCCGCACCCACTCAAAATGGGAACCTTGACCCTAACCCTCCTATAAATAGAGTGATACTGGGGGCTTCTCATACGCAACTCAATTGCCTCTGAAAATTATTTGTCTTATCTAGTTGTGGTAACCAAGAGAACTCAAGCAAGTCCTACCCGCTAAAGGGAGGGATAATAAGGGAAAACAATTGTGGGATAGCAAGTTGGTGACTAGTACACCAAGGGGAGGGACAACTCCTTTCTATTAGAATGATAAGAGTTCTAGGTGGTCTGTGTGGACTACTATAGAGGCAAGGAGGTTTTTGTCCACCTCTAGGAGGACAACGTCGCCATGCTGTTTATGGTGAAGATCAGGAGTTGTTGTAGATGTTATCTTGGTGCAACTAGGAGATAGCTGCACAACTTCAACAACAATTAGTCACTGGACTTTCTCCAGGACCTAGTATGACCTCGTTTAACCATACTTCCATTACATATTTGTTGACGCGATCTTGATGTTATGAGGAATATGGACATCAAATTTTTTGTTTCCGCTTCCTGCTCTGTGACCATATTTCCCTACAGTGGTACTAGAGTCATGTCAATTTACTGTGTTTTAGGATTCAATCAATGTGATTAGATTTTGATTTATCACTTTTATTTATTACATATGATGCAAATATTTAAAATGATTAATGTGAATATCTAAAGACCACATACAATTCCAAACTTATATATATATATATAACCCAATCAATGTGATTAGATTTTGATTTATCAATTTTATTTATTACATACGATGTGAATATTTAAAATGATTAATATGGATATCTAAAGACCACATACAATTCCAAACTTATATATATATATATATATATATATATGTATATATATATGATTCACACGCTTCACGCTAAAATTGTATTTGATGGTGTATGTGTAATATGGTTATGGCCAATATCCCAAATATCTATGTGTGATTGGATGGTTTGTTTGTTCCTAATATATCTCGCTTTACATGTTGAGCCTTTACCATCTTCTTCCCAATGTAAAAGTATTATGATTTCCTACCTATGCTCCCCTATAATGTAACTTGAGGTTTCTCATTACCAAATAATACGTTTTATATCAATAGTATAGTTTGTTTTCTTCCAACGACAAAGATGACAATCACTGATAGGTGAGCCAACTATTTTACATGATGAGCCGACCGGATAGAGGACCGAAGAGGACAGACCACATGAGGGGAGAACTGACCAACAGGTAAACCCACCCAATAATTTGAAGGTGTGTAGACATCAGTTGGACTGGAGGCCAGACGATTGCTTCAGACGACCAACCAATAGGCCAAGAGGAAAGCCAACTGATTTAAGGGTTGAACCGATCAACCTAGGTTGGCAAGCACAGATCTACACCAGCAAGATATTCATGCATGCCTTGTGGCTCCAAGGAATTACAATAGATATGGTCATAACCATCACTAATGTTTTATATTGCATGTGTACATTTGTGGGATATAGCATGTATATGATACATACTAGTATGTGGTGATTGGATATGTATATGTATACATATGTGATATATATAAAATCCCTCAATGAAACATATTAAATCTAAGATGTTTTCCATTAGCAACACACATGAAAAGCTTGATCGACTAAGCGTAGGTTATGCCCTGGCATGGTGTGTTGTCTATCTCATGGAAGTGTGATGGTAGTAATGCAGATCCACTCAAGCAGAGTGCATTAATATCGTGTTGGCTTTTGGGTCGTGCTTAACTGGGTGACCTTAATAGGATTAAGCACCTAGAAGCATGCAGATGATTATGGAAAAGGAGTGGTGCATACTGTCAATCCAAAAATTGCATAAGATGCTATTAGCAAACATTTCCTACCTTAATGATTGATTATGGATGCCGGCATTGGCCCGGTAATAATTTAATTGTGGTGGATCTTGGCTCATTAGAAGTTTATGTGCTACAAATATTACAAATTAATAATTGAGGGTAGTAAATTTTCTCAAAATAATGAGGGTGGTAGCTAATTAAATAACTAATTAACATCGTCAAGTTTTATACAAATAAAATCAAATCAAAAATGAGTTTTTGACAAAATTGCAAATTCTTTTGTAGAATCAAATGGCAACACACAACAAAAAATTTCTCTGTGATCAATCTTTGAGAAGGACAAGTTAAATGGGAATAAATTCCACATCAGGTTTAGGATGTTGAGAATCATTTTCACATAGGAGATCAAGCTCAATGTCCTAGAAACATCATAGCCAGATGAACCTCTTCCCAATGCACCTAAGGCTGACAAGGATACTTACAAGAAGCATAATGAAGATGTCGTTGATGTCAAATGCCTAATGTTGTGATCTATAAACTATGAGTTTCAAAGACAACATGAGAATATGGATGTTATTGAGATGGTCACACATCTTAAAAACATGTTCTAAGATCAGGAAGATAGGAGAGATTTAATGTATGTAAGGAATTTTTCAAATGTAACATGGTAGAAGGAGATCCGGTAGGTCCCCATGTGATCAAGCTCATTGGGTATGTGAAGAAACTTTCTAGACTGTGATTCCCCTTGGGTCAAGAGTTGGCCACTAATGTGATTCTATAGTCACTACCAGAGTCATACAGTCAATTTGTCATGAACTACAACACAAATGACTTTGACAAGCCATTGATAGATTTACTTTGCATGTTGAGAACAACTGAGGAACAAATGAAGAAAAACAAACTCAAGTCTATGATGATGATCAGCAAGACAAAGGAAAAGTCTAAAGGAAAAGGCAAATATTAGAGGAGTTCTAAAGTTTTTCAGAAGCCCAACTCTTCAACACTGAAGGCAAGGGGAGGAGTAAAGAAGGGAGGCAATTGTCACCATTGTCACCAGCCTGAACACTGGAAAAGGAATTGTCCTCTCTTATTAGAGGAATCAAAGAATAAGAAGGAAGGGGTAGAGACCTATACTTTGATTAAGTTAACTTTGATTACCTCTTTATCTTTGTATATGATACTAGATGTAGATATGATATACATTCATGTGCAAGATCTGATAAGAAGTACTACCTTTATAAAGGGAAAGGATGGAGTGTGCAGGGCAAGAGTTGTTGTAGCTTCAGTCTATATTTAGAATTTATCTTAGCCCATGGACATGTAATAGGGTTAGTTGAACTGCTATTTCATTATGCCAATAATAGAAACATTTTACTTTGTGCATCTGTATGGACAATGATGATTATAAGAAAGAGTTGTAATGGATCTATTAAAGATGTGATCTTGTATGGAAATACTCCAAATGTCATATGATCTTTATATGAAAGGATCAAAATATGCATGTTTATAATGTAAATACCTAAATGATTACAATTGATAACTGAAACAAATCTAAAGCATTATCAAATAGAGCGCATATATAACAAAGGCATATCTATAATCCATATTAATGTTTATCTAGACTCTTTTAGTTATTGAACCAATAAGAGACATGCAAGTCTTGTTTATGAGCAACATGACAAACCGCTTCTCACTAGGTATAGTGTAGAGAGCAAGCATTCTATCAGGGCTTATACATATTGATGTATAAAGACCTTTTAGAATAAATGCTAGAGGTAGTTATTTGTACTTCATTATATTTACTGATAATCTCAATTGAATAAGGGTTTGTAATTGGTGAAATACAAACATGAATCTCTTGAAGTGTTCATGAAGATTATAAATGAAGTATAATTTTGATAAAAGTATTAAGAAATTTGATATGATCAAATGTTGAAATACTTTACATCAATAGTTTGTGGTTCTTCTGGATAGACCATGATAGTGTAATACAAGTCAACTCCACTCAAACCATAATGATGTATCAGAAATACGGAATTACATCATGATAGATCATGATGTGATTATCATTCAATCTAATCTTCTAATCTCCTCATGAATATATATACTTTACACGAAAACAATGTATTGTCTAAAATGGTTTAAAAGACGTCATATGAGATATGATTGGGATTGTCCCAATATGTCTTAAGGAATGAAACTTATATAAAGAAAGTAGTTTCTTGAAAATTTTATCCACAAACCATATTTGATGAATTTTGCATTTAATCCCAATCCGACAACAAAAGTTTTGCTGCTAGGATAAATGAGTTCCAAAAGAATCAAGGGGAGTAAAAGTATAAATCAAAAGGTTTGAGGTCAACAAGGGGTATAAAGGGAATAAGTGGAATCCCATTCTGTTGTGAAATCTCAAGTTCCTTATACATAACCTCATAGTTCTTGTAGAACACATCTGAGATTGAAAGATTGTGAATCTGATAACTCAGGTAGGTTGGGTATGAGATGATGAGCCAACAAATCAACTAGAACCAAAATTGGATAAGTGGCTTAAGGTCATTATGAAGTTTGTGTACACCAACAAGGTACGACCTTGGTAGTATCACATAAAGGGATAAATGGAAAGGGTGCAGCTGTCTTTTCAAGAAGAATACCAACATGGATGACCTAAAAGGATGAATTGGTTAAAAAGGCTTTTGAATTAGTTCAAAGTGTTGAACATAATGAAATCTCTTATTCCAATTCTCATGCTTGTTATTAAAGTTACATAGACTATGAGATTTGGCATATGAAGATATAAACCACATTTCTTAAAAGGAATATTTGAAAGGATGTGTACGTGACACAACCTAATGTTCTTATAACTTCATTGATGCAAATAAAGTCTATAAACTACAAAGTTTTATCTAGAGGATGAAACAAGCATCTCAGAGTTGAAATCTTTTGACTTGACAAGACTGTCAAAGAGTTTGACTTGAATCATTATAAAAGATGGAATCTGTGATTACAAATGATTTAGTGGGAGCATATGAATATTCTACTTATTGATGATGAATAACATATCAATGTTGTAAGTATTGAGACCTGACACAGAAAACACCTTCAATAATGAAGGATTAGGTGAAACATCCTATATGATAGGAATTGAGACATATGGAAATAGATCTAGAAAGTTTCATAACCTAAACATGTACAAATACAATAGCTAGGTGCTGAAAGAGTTTAGCATGAAGGATTCAATGAGAGATAATATGTCCATACATATGGGATTAGTCTCTCAAGAACCCTATGTTCTGATTTTTACAAAGAATGGAAGAACACGATTGAGATGCCATATGCACCACCAATTGGATCTATCATGTATGTCATATAATGTACTAATACCATAGCCTTGTATGTATAGGACATGACAAGATGATATTAGTTAGATTCCAATGAAGGTAATTGGAATGTCATTAAAATATATCCATTAGTACTTGAGAAGCACTAAGGATATGTTGCTAGATTTTGGAAATATGGAAGAGTTGGGTGTAAAGGGTTACACCGATGCAAGCTTCTGAATGAGAGAAAGTGATCACTTTATAAAATGTGTTTAGTTTTAAGAAAAGAGTTAAAAGTTGGAAGGGTTCTGGATTACATACATTTAATTTAATTCTATAAAAGAAGTAGATTATCCTAATGTTACGAACACAGGAGTGGGTACTATATGGATTTAGAAGTTCACATGGATGCACTTAGAGACGTTCCAACCATTGATGACACAATAGAGATATTGTGACAACAATGTATCTACTAGTTAGGCAAGGAATATCAGATACCATATTGTGATAGTTCCATCTCATACAAAATGTCATGCAACAAAGAGATGAGAAACATGTGATATGCAAACTAAGGCAAAAGTGTTTTTAACCCAGTGGTTTAGCATTTCCATAGTAGAAACATGATGAACATGTTTATATCACTAAGAATAAGATTTGTGGGTGATTGGCTATAAGTGTAAGTCGGAGTCTATTGGTATCTATGCCTAGAGAGTCAATCATATGATGATTGTTATGGCATATTACGATAAAGGATTTGATTCAATAATAATGGGAAGCTTCCAATTTATTAAGTTTCACTCAATTATGAGATAATGAGGAAACATATTGAATGTCTAAAGAATTATATTACTCAATGGTGCATGTCTTCAAGTGCGTGACTTGAACAATGAGATCATATAGATGTTAAGAGTATCCACCTTCTTATGTCCCTAGTCAGATATTATTGTGGAAGGATGATACACATCAGTAACACATAAGACTAGAGTGTGTGTTGGTTGATGACACAATCTCATCTATCATGATATATGATATCAAACCAAGCACATAGATACTTGTTGGAGAAATTGTATTGAACAAACCCACCTTGAGAGTGATGATGATTCCATGCCTCGAATTCACTCTGGATATCAGAGGCATGAATTTGACAATCACTATAACAATTGACACAAATTGTAGGTTGAAGTTGTTCTCCAACTTCCCAATGACTTGCGTAGCAATGATGTATGACTAGGCACTACTCTTTGCTTGTGATGTCATAAACTAGTTATGTACATTCACTGCCAACATAACATGGAACCTATAGGGTCACACACATAGGATACATCTAGAAGAGGAGATTAATCATGAATGCTAATTTAATTGATTATTAAAGTGATTAGGTATTCAATTTAATCAATAGATCAATTGTATGAACTCCCAACCGACTGGTTTAAGTGTTGAAATGACCAGTTGGATTGTTAGGTTGATTGGAAATTGCATTGGCTGAGTTTTGCATGAATTGGGGTGCAAACCGACTAGTTCACCTAGTGAACCGATCAGTTGGAGGTTGTAAGACGATCAGATCGTGGGGGCGAGACTCCCCTTTCATGGTGCAATTTGATTGAATGAAGAATTAGAGTTGACGTCATGTCATGAATTGATTGGATTATAATTGGAAATACAATTGTGATGGGAAACATGACGAAACCACTGGTTCACTGGGTGAACCGATCATCTTGCATGCCAATCAATTAGTTCACTTGCGAACCAACCGTTTCACAACTTGAATGTTGTGAATTTTTGTGAAATTCTAGTCCCTTCTTCTCTCCCAGGATTGGGAACCCTGACCCTACCCCTCCTATAAATAGAGGGGTACTGGGGGCTTCTCAGACACAACTCAATTTTCTCTAGAAATTATTTGTCTACTCCGGTTGTGGTAAACGACAGAAACTGAGCAAGTCCTTCCCTTTAAAGGGGCGGATAGAAAGGGAGAATAATTATGGGAGAGCAAGTTGGTGACTAGTACACAAATGGGAGGAACAACTCCTTTCTGTCTATTTTAGTAGAACGATAGGAGTTATAGGTGGTCTATGTGCAGTACTATAGAGGTAAGGAGGTTGTTGTCTATCGCTAGGAGGAAAACATCAGCCTACTATATGTGGTGAAGACCAAGAGCCCCGACAGATGTTGTCCTAGTGCAACTAGAAGATAGTTGCACAACTGCAATGAAGATTATTCGTTGAACTTGCTCCAGATCAGGTATGACCGCATTAAACCATCCTTCCATTAAATAGTTGTTGAATGCAATCTTGTTGTTATAGGGAATATTGGTAGAATTTTTTATGTTTCCACTTCCTACATTGTGACCATATTTCCCTACACCATGTATACCAACAAGGTAGGAACCTTGGTGGATCCACCTGAAGGGTAAAACCCATAGGGTGCTTGTGGGTTTTCAAGAAGATACCCGATCTAAATTTCCACAAGATTTTCATTGTGATTCAATGTCATGTGTCTTGATGGTAATGTACAAACTTACAAAGGAATATTGGTTGCAAAGGGTTTTAGACAAATCCAAGGTGTTGACTATGAGGAAACCTTTCTCATGTTGCCATGGTTAAATCCATCAGGATCATGCTTGTCATTGTAGCTTATCATGACTATGAGATTTGGTAGATAACTTTTAGAACCACATTCCTTAATGGGAATGTTCTTAAGGATGTGTACATGACACAGGGGTTTTATAAATCCAAAGGATGCAAATAAAGTTTGTAAGATACAAAGGTCAAGCTATGGATTGAAGCAAGCATCTCAGAGCTAAAATCTTTGATTAGAGGAAATAGACAAAGAGTTTGGCTTTAGTCAAAATGAAGATGAGGCTTGTGTATACAAAAAGGTTAGTGGGAGATTGATTGTATACCTCATATTGTATGGATATGACATAATATTAATGGGGAATGACATCCCTACTTCATATGGTAAAGACATGGCTTGGAAATATGTTTTTTGAAGGACTTAGGCAAAGCATGCAATATCTTGGGAATCAAGATATATAGAGATAGAACTAGAAGGCTTCTTAGACTATGTCAGAGAACATACATTGACAAAGTGTTGAAGAGGTTCAACATGGAGGACTCAAAGAGAGGAAACATGACCATGAATCATGGAGTTACCATTCGTAGAGACCAATGTCCTAGTTCTTGTGAAGAAAGGGAAGATATGACTAAGATTCCATATGCATCTGCAATTGTATCCATCATGTATTCAATGTTGTGTACTCATCCCAACATCTCATATGCCTTGAGCATGATGAGCATATATCAACAGATCCAAATGATGCTAATTGGACAGCCGTGAAGAACATCCTTAAGTACTTGGGAAGAACTAAGGATCATTTCTTGATCTACAATAGAGAGGAAGAGTTGGTGGTACAAGATTATACCGATGCAAGATTGCAAACTGATAAATATGATTATAAATTGCAGTCTAGATTTGTGTTTTACCTTGACAATAGAGTTGTGAGCTAAAAAAGTTCCAAGAAAGAGATAGTTGTGGATTCTACAACAGAGGCTGAATATATTTCTCATTAAATGTAGCAGAGGAGGATGTTTGGATCAAGAAGTTCATTAGTGAACTTGGGATGGTTCTAACCGTCAATGATGCAATTGAATTATATTGTGACAATAAAAGAGCTATTACACAAGCTAAGGAACCCAGGTCACATCAGATTTCCAAGCATATACAAAGGCGGCTCCATCTCATATGAGAGATCGTATAGTGAGGAGATGTGTAAGTTTGCACCAATGTGGTTGACCCCTTGACAAAAGCACTTTTGCAGTAGAAGCATGAAGGTAAAGTTAGATCACTTGGGATTAAGTTCATGGATGATTGGCTCTAAGTGCAAGTGGGAGTATGTTGGTATGTACACCTAGAGATCCAATCATATGATGATTGTAATGACATATTTTCTAAATGATGTGATTAACAATAAAGGCAATCTTCCAATTTATTGTTTTATCCAGTTGTGACACTACAACAAACATACTCACTAGTGACATTTAAAAGATGCCACCCAAAAAAATAAATGCCACTAAAAGTGTTTAGTGGAACTTTTTGACACTTAAAAAATTCCTCTAGTACAAATGCCAATAGAGAGATAGTGGCATACACTATAAACTCCACTAAACATTTGGTTTTAATGACTTTCAATAAATGCCAAATATATGCCATTAATATATCATTTGGCTTTTATAAAAATGTCACTATTCCATCAATTGGCTTTTATACAAAGGCCTTTATTGTGTATTATGAAAATTATACGTAACTTTTCTTATTGATTATAATGGCGTATAAAAAGTGCCACTAATGACATGCTAGTTGCGTATGATGAAATTTTCATACCTTTTAATCATTTAGTTTTTAGTTGGACATCATGATTTCTAAATGAATGTTGATTTCAGTTGAACTCACTTTTAAGAAAGTATGAATAAATTTTTTTATAATCAAATGATTATTACATGGGGAGAACATTTGACCTTTCCCCTTATATTGAATACAACACCAATCATATACTTTCATACAATATTTTCCTATTTAGAATAACTTCTACGTCATTGGATATGTCTCTTTCTTGATATAACTATCTACTTTTCTACATACCGACTTTAGAGATCCTTTAAATGATGAAAAACATCTTACCAACATTAATGAAGCACATGAAGAAGCCCCTTCAAAGTAGAAAGTATAATATTGGCGAGACTAGAAAATCCAATGCAGTATTGTTTGTGTGGGGGTACATCTTAAGCATCAAATGGAGGCAGGATAACCATTAGGATGCTTTCTTAAGAATTTTCAAGCAACACCCTCACTTGTATGTAACCATAAAATATGATTAGCTAAAAGTTCAAGAACAACACATGTTCATATATCTACTTCATGGACTTTCCATGTCCACACACTACCAACTAAAGTTGAGAAGAATACCCTTTTAGTGTGTTGTTTTGCTGGCACTGCAAAGTGGCACCACAAGGCTGGATAAAAGATTTGAGAATTAGTCTACACAAAGGAGACATCTTGTTAGGAGACATTATGAATAACCTATAGAAAGTAAAAAAGGCATACAATGACATATGTTATGGAGTGGAAGGACACCATTTTCACCACAAGCAAAGAACATAAAACCTATTACTTAATATTCCATGAAGCTTGAATCTCCTCTAGAAACAAAATTAGTTGATACCTTCATGTTGGTACCTAGAGTTCAAAGGAAAAATTAAACACTCCCCTTTCTAACGATAGCAGGGTTCAAGTATAACAAAACGACAAGTCGATTCTGAAACCTTAAACAACCAGACAAAAAAGCATTCCAACCCCTTGTCTTGCATCTACAGATGTAGAATCCTACAGCATATGGATGGCCTTTTCAATTACTCAATTCATGAATCCACCATTTTCTTGGCCATTGAAATATGTACCTACATGGATAAACATATATTCAACAAAAACCTAGCTAATAATATAGCCATGTCAAGGAATATACCAAGATCAGCATGCAACTGTAGGAGTAGATATAATGGGAAAAAATGAAAGATAAGGACAATATGTTGGAACACACATAAACCGAGCATCATCATAATCAACTTGGATGCTTCCTCCAATCCAGTAAGGGGTAGATTGTGAGCAGCTCTAATGGATGATCAAGATCTCATGATCTACATGACACAACTATAAAAAAAGGATATTGTCAACCGAAGGTTGTAGAAGTTGAACAAGTTGGATCTCTAGACAGGCATTGTATTCATGATTCAAAAAAGCCAACCACAAGACCACTAAAATGGAAAAAGCCAATAGAAAGATCATAAAAGGGAAAAAGCCAACAGTAAGACCATCAGGACTAGATGTTAGGTTCCAAGAAAATCATGATCAAGCTGGATCATGACCTGGGAATAGGTTGACATCCTAGAATTTATGTTGTTATGTTACTTCAACATGGAGCACAAGCATATCCACCTATTTATAGAGATTCATACCCTACTGATTTGGTAAATCAAAGTTCAAATACCAATCCAACTCGACTTCTAGACATTTACAGAAAGACTGAAGAAAATGTAGGGTATTTATATTACTCTATGAAAGAATCAGAACTCCAAGTTCAACTAGAGCAGACTTAAATAAAATGATTTTATAATGAACTCTCTCATGATAGTGTACTCTCTAATAGTGAACTCTCTGATGATGTATTTCATATAAAATTGACATGAATAATCACTGAAGAAGAAACAGAGAAACATATTTCATTGTACAGACTCAAGCTCATCCCCACAACAAAAGAGACAACACTTGAGATAACAACTAGCTTTAAAAGTCATCAACATGAAACTAAGAAATCCTAAAGAAACTCATATGCTACAAGTGTAGTCTATGATGGTATTTGATCTTCTGTCTCCTTGATTGAAGGAATATATATATAGACACACACACACAATCACACACACAGACATATATATACATATATATATATTCTTCCATGCCCCCACATCATAAAGAAGGATATATAGATCGATGTGACCAAAGTGTTTCACAAATAAATACAATGATAATATCTTGGAATAGGAATCAAATCATATTTACCTTGACACTATTACCTCCTTCGTCATCAAAAGCAATCTAGTCAACATTCCTTTCTCATCCCTCACAACGAAAGCAACCTAGTCAACATTCCTTTCTCATCTCTCACATCAAATGCAACCTAGTCAATAGTCCTTTCTCATCCCTCACATCTACGAGTACCATCACTGCATCTGTAAGTTCTTGCATGATTGACAGCTACTTTTTATGATCAAAAAATTGTTTGATGTTGTATCATGAATGAAAAATCTATTATCTTTATGATTACCATCACTGCATCCATAAGTTCCTACTTAGCTTTATAACACCTTGTAATAGGGGATAACCAACAATTGTTGGTTCTACTCATGGAGCTATTGTTGGGAGCTTTGTAGTCAGTTCCTATATGATAATTCATAGCGCAAATATGAAGGTTAGAAAATAATATGAGTATGGGAGGAACTAGAGCCAAAAATGAAGTAATTGTGGACCTTATAAGTTGTCAGACATGTTGATGATCTCTGTAGTCATAGTTGTCCCAAGTTATTTAGAGTGCATGTCCCAACTCATTTCATGTTCCAAAAACATGAACTAAATACTACATTCTTAGATAAAAAAGCACATACTTAGATAAGAATGGGTGCATTGAAATGGTTATGATCTTATGAAAGCACATTGAAATAGGTAGACATTATATAGAACGAGAGTGAAAAACAACTAACATGTGATAGAAAAGAACGTGAATGTTTAAACCACTAACATGTTAACACGTTCTGTTGCTAACCAAAGTTCCTTTGTTTTCATAAACACAAGCATTTTAACCTACAAATTCTAACAATTGCATTTCCATGTCAATCCACATGATGAAAAAAGGGATACTCAGCTATAGAGGTGGAATAACTGAAGATAGTGTAGAACAAATGGTGCTCTCTAGGACCTAAGCATTGACATTTAGCCAATGCTATAATTTTCATTCTAAATAGAAAATAAAAAACTAGGATAATTTAGTATATTTATGTTTACTCTATACTAGCATCATCATCTGTACAAAGAATACCTTCAAATTTATTAGCATTTTTTTGAAGTCATCTAGTGATAATGATGAGAAATCCTATTGATCATGTGTTTCTTCCTCCACTGAGCTACATCTCAATTATGATATGATTGGACACTTCCTTGGTGTGTTGGACTATATTGTTCCTAGTGTTCATGTATGCACAAGCTTTCAAGAATCAAAATCACTCAGTGCATTAACATCATGTAGATTAGACATTGAGAGAAATCTAAGCATCTAGAAGAAGTTAGAAAATGGAAACATGAGCATTGATGTTTTAGATTGTAGATACATGACATATTGATGTTTAAAATATTTATCTTATCAAGTGGGGATAACTTAAACCCAAAACTTACTCATCCCATTTGTCTTAGTCATCGAACACAATCTCAATCAAGTGAGGAGACAAAACCAAAAGAGTCATAAATTTCCAAAACCCTCAACATGGGCTATAATGCTTGATGAAGATTCCACTATATTTTGAATCTGACTCATAAATAACATTAATAATAGCAATTTTCTATTTCAAATTATTAAAGAAATTATCAAGAACTTTTGATATCAAAATTGTGTATATTGTATATGAAGAACCATCAGTCTCTCTCTTTAAGAACAAGAGAAGTGCATGTATGTGTAGTTCAGGTAGTCATAATAATTTTCTAAATATGAGTATACAACTAATGCGGTCACTGGTCCTTAGTAAAATCAGTTTTTCAATTTGAGTAGTCCCTACACATATCCAGGACATGTAAGAGAAATAATAAAATTTGTAGCAATGGATGTAGAATTTTTTTAAGAACCACAATAAAAGAGACAACACTTGAGATAGGAACATGCTTCAAAACTCATCAACATGAAACCAAGAAAGTCTAAAGAAACTCATTTACTACAAATGTAGGCTCTGATGGCATTTGATCTTCTATCTCCTTGATTGAAGGATCTTGTATCAGGCATTACATTGCCATATCTGCTGCTAACTAGGAATTTGTCCATTCCCCCACATCATAAAGAAGGATATATATATTGATGTGACCAAAGTGTTCCACAAATAAATACAATGATGATATCTTGGAATAGGAATCAAACTATATTTACCTTGACATTGTTACCTCCTTCCTCATCAAAAGTAGCCTAGTCTACATTCCTTTCTCATCCGGCACATCCATGACTACCATCACTGCATCCGCAAGTTCCTACATGAATGGTAAATATTTTGTATGATTATTAAATTGTTTGATGTTGTATCATGAATGAAAACTTTATTATCTTTATTATTACCATCACAACATTATAAGTTCCTACTTATCTTCATAACACCTTGTAATAGAAGATAACCAATTGTTTTTGGCTCTACCCATGGAGCTACAAGTGTGAGGTTTGTAGTCAGTTCCAATATGATGATCCATAGTGGAAATCTGAAGGCTAGAAAACAATAGGAGGATAAAGGTTAGAAAACAATAGAAGGATGGGAGGTACTTGATCTAAAAATGAAGTATTTTTGGACCTTCTAGGCTGTCAGACATGTTGATGATCGTTATAGTCATAGTTGTCCTAAGTTGTATAGGGATCATGTCCCAATTCATTTCATATTTCAAAAATATGAACTAAGTATTGCATCCTTAGAGAACTGAGCACATACCTGGATAAGAATGGGTGAGTTGAAATCGTTCTAATCTTATGAAAGTAGATTAGAATAGGCATGCATTATATAGAATGAGAGTGAAGAACAACTAACATGTGATAGAAAAGAACATGATGTTTAAACCACTAACATGTTAAAAAACTCTGTTGCTAACTAGATTTCCTATGTTTTCATAAACACAAGCATTTTAACCTGCAAATTCTAACAATTGCATTTCCATGTTAGACCACATAAGAAAAAAGGAACACTTGATTATAGAAGTGGAATAATTGAAGATGTTGTAGAATGAATGGTGCTCTCTAGGAAATATGAATTGACCTTTAGCCAAGGCTATTATTTTCATACTGCATAGAAAATTACAAATTGTATAATCTAGTATATTTATGTTTACTCTATAATAGCATCATTAGAACAAAGCATACCTTCAGATTTATTAGCATTTTTCTAAAGTCATCTAGTGATAATGATGAGAAATCTTATTGATCCCATGTTGCATCCTCCCTGGGCTACATCTCAATTTTGATATGGTTGGACACTTTTGTTGAATCTTGACCTACAGTTCTTCCAGTGTTCATGTATGTGCAAGCTTTCAACAATCAAAATCACTCACTGCATCAACATCATGCATATTAGACATTGAAAGAAATCCAAGCATCTACAAGAAGTCAACTAATGGAAACATGAGCATTGATATTTTAGATTGTATATACATGACAAATTGACGATTAAAAAGTTTATCTTTTCAAGTGTGGACAACTTAAATCCAAAACTTATTCATCCCATTTGTCTTAGTCATCGACCACAATCTCAATAAGTGAGGAGACAAAACCAAAAGAGTCATATAAATTTCTAAAACCCTTAACATGGGTTATAATGATTGATGAAGATTCCACTATATTCTGAATATGACTCACATACAATGTCAATAATAGAAATTTTCTATTTCAAGTTATTAAGGAAATTATCAAGAACTTTTGCTATCAAAATTGTGTTTACTGTATATAAAAACCACCACTCTCTCTCTTTGACGACAAGATAAGTGCATGTGTGTCTAGTTTAGGTAATCATAATGTTTTTCTGAATACGAATATACCACACGGGTCCTTATTAATATCATTTTTCATATTTGAGTAGTCCATGTTCATATCCAGGGCTTGTAAGAGAAATAATAAAATTTGTAGCAATGCATGTAGAAAATTTGTAATAAAACCATTAATGAACAACCTAAGTGCAGATTGAAGGAGTAACCTACTTGAGTTAAATCTTATAATAGTGAGCTTATTATAAAGGAAAATACTATGCCAACTTTAGTTCCTACCATTATTATTACAAATCCATGACTAAAGACAAATATCATTCATGCGAGCCACATGGAAGGGCCAAAAGTAACTAGAAATAATGGCAAAAAATGTCAACGGGTCAATCAAGATTAGAGACAATACTGGCCGGACAAACTTCCTTGTTCTAACCTACAAGGCAATGCTTTAGCATCCAGAAAAAAATATGTTAACATTCAAAGTATAATTGTTAGTGTCGTAGTGGAATAAGAACCACAAAACAAGCAATCAAACAACCAAACAACCGAACAAAATCTACTAGAAAAGTTCAAAATTTGGAAATGACAATCTGTAGATTTTGAAATGCTTGTAATTTTTGATAAAATGTCACCACATCCAAAATTGATGAGAAAACTATGATGCAGTGGGGTGATGACTACAAGAAGAAGGAGAATTAGTTCCTACCCACAACCCATATGATGAAATATAGGAAGTGCATCTTCTTTCTCATATGTATAGACCATTTTCCAGACTTGTACATGAAGACATATATAAAAAGACTCTACATAGTATTAGTTTAATGCTAAAATTCCAAAGGCAATAATAATCAAGAAACTAGGGCACTACCATTTTCATAAAATAATCACTACATGTAATAGGCAAAAATAGATTCATGGAAACAATCACTACATGGAAACAATAACCATATCATGTCCCTATTTCAACATATATGCCAAAATTTCAAGTCAAAATAAAATATGATGGTCATTTCTAAAAATATTCATTTGAAACTATTTACACTAAATAAATTTATTTGGGTTGTCATTTACCATTTAAAAAGAATAAAAATTGAATAAAACCAACTATCTCGTCCCTTTAGGAATCAATCTAGAATCCAAAGATCTTCATATCTCATGCCCTATAATAAATCAAAGAAACTTTAGATACTACTTTATGTTTCAGTTATGTATAACTGTATGGGAATGTTTATGCTCACTATGGCAATATATGTGTTTTGGACCATGCTATAATGGTACCAACCACATCATCAATAGTTTGATATTGCTCAAAAAGTCTCATTAAGGATTCATTGTCCACCAAAGAAACCTCTATAGAAACAACAATGAGTGATGAGTCTAATGTTGCACCTCCAACACTTTCATGGGGTCGACCTCAGTCTCTCGACCGAATGCAACTCTAGAATTCGGATATGTGAAGCTCAACAGATAGACATCCTGTAAGAAAATCATAGGTTACATGATAATTTTTTTTGAAACATGAAATGAAATGAAATGCATACCATATAAATAACAACATAATTGTCCACTCTTAAATGATACATTTTTTTATGTGGAGTGAAGTCCGACTTGATAAGCCTGTCTGCACAACTATTATACTATTAGGACAAGACCATAACAATCAATGTTCAAAATAATTAACATAACACATGTTCTATGAAATGTATTCATACTTGGCCATTGCTAGTATGTGGTGTTTGACTTAACCCTACTCTAGTTAAGGTAAGTAATTCTTCTAATTTTTTGTTGAGATCATCCTTTTGTTCTTGAAGTTTTGCCTCAAATTCTAATCATTGCTCCTCAAGTGTATCCTTCAATTGTTGTTCTTTTACTCTGCTCGTTTAGATCTAGTTTTTTCTTCCTATTATTCTTCTGTGGACTGGAGAAAGGGATTAAGCATCAGTCATTTCATAGACTCTAGCTGAAGGAACTATCCTTTAGTAAGACTAGACTATGGCTAGAACTCTTCTTCTCTCCGTCTCCCTTTTCTCCATAAGCATGAGTGAGTAGTTCTCTATCGAGGCAAGGGGAACAACCCCTTAGCCATGGCTTTATTGACTTTTCCTTAAAAACAATTCTAGATGGCTTTTGGGTTTGGTAACTAATTGATCTATCAAAGTAATTAATTGATTTGATCAAAAGTTAATCTGGATGGATATGACCGTAGAAGTTCGAATTTAGAACAATAAACCCAATCGCATAGGAGTTTTGAGATGACTGTGGATCTTCTTCTTTTAGGATGATGAAGTAAGAAACATGAGCACCAGGACCAATGGGCTCATGTGGAGTCCATCTTTAGTGGATTTTTATTAATTCACTTGCCTTCATCGAATCCGTCATTTTTAAGGATTAGTTTGTTTTTACCTAGGCTAAGGTGGTGAAAACCCCTAAAGCCTCGATTCTTGTCTCTTGATTTAATCACTGCTTGTTTTTGCTTTCTTTAATCTATAGTCTTTTCATTCATAATAGTTTTTCTTGTGCTAACAACAATCTTAATTTTCCTTGTGAAAGGGCAAGTTTACATTCTTGTTAAGCACATTTTCATTCTTGCATTTTCTTCCTTAGTGTTAATCATCAACCCCCAAAACTCGACTTTTACTTTCTGTTCCAAATCTAAAAAAATACCAAAAAATAAATAACAAGTTCTTCAAAACAATTAGGATAAAAAGAAACAATCTTAAAAAGTTGTCTTGTGGGATCGACCCTTTCTATACTAGTCTTAATCGGAAAGTTAAAAAAGGATTAAACTCTAGGATAATTATCTTAGTGATTGTAAGTGCTAAGCGACACATTAACAATTTGGCATTGTTGCCGGGGACAACGGATTTGTTTTCTTTCGAACACTAAAATTTTTGAAAAAAAACTTTTTTTCCCTTTTTTATGTCTTCCAAGTAACATTCCATAAGTGCTACTCCTCCTTCTGCCGAGTTTTCATTCCGGCAGTCTGTTTTTTCTACAAATACGCTGGTTTGTAAAAAAATTATAATTTTAGTTAGTTTTGTAAATTTTAACCTTGAGTCATAATCCCTTAGATTTTTTTTGTAATTTACGGTCTTGTAAAAAATCTTTAGCTCTTTTTTGAATTATAAAAAAAAACCTTTCAAATGGAGTGGGCATTGCAATATCCCCCACAATGTTATTATTGTGGTCATTGCCACCACACATCTCTTGCATGTCCAACTTTATCCCATAGCACCCCTCTTTATGAGCCCTTTCATCCTGGTGGGCACAATGTAAACCCTTATTTTTCTGAGAACTATTATGGGGAACCTTGCTATCGATATTCTGAGAGAGGGTATGACCAACAAAACTTTGGGGGAAATGGACCTATTTATGATACCCAATATAATCCTCAACAAGAAGAGAAACTTAGGTCCCTAGAGAAGATGGCAACAAAACTCATAACTAGCTAAACCTTGCTGGCCACCTTGCTGAAAGCCCAATCCCAAAACCCAGATGTTCCAAATATGTTCCCCCATGACTCGGTGACACCTTGTAATATTGTATCTTCCCACCATGATGAGAGCAATGGAAATAACAATCCACCATCTTCTGAAGATTATTATGAGGAGCAATACCACAACCAACATACTGGGTACCATGACCAAGATCCTTATGGGGGGAATGGTGAGGATGGTAATTTTTTTGGGATGTATGAATCTAATAATGAAAATCAACTAAAAGAGAGACTTGGGGCTTTAGAAAAAATGGTAGTAGAAGGACAGAAAAAACTAGAAACCAGCCAAGCCCTTTTAGCAACCTTACTAGAGGCCTAAGCACAAAAATATGTGGAGGACTTAGAGAAACCTAAGATGGTTCTTCCCGAAGATGATGATGATCTAATTTTTATGTCATATACGTCGGATTCTAAAGAAACAATGCATACCATTGGGTCATATTTCCAGTGCGATGAGGACGTTGGCATTCCCACCCTTCCCTTGGAGACTTTATTACTTGAGTATGAAAATTCAATCTCAAAGAGTCGTCCTAAAGACCCAACAACCTTTCCCATCATTTGCAAAAGTCCAATTGTTATCGACGACCAATCCCCTCTGGTAGGATCTATTCTGGATAATGAGCAGCCCACCTCCATTGATGAAATGATTCCTCCCATTCTGCCACAACCAATTCCCATTCTACATAAGGATGATATAGAAGGGGAGAACTCCTTACAAGAAATCTATATACCCCCTTCTACTGGCTACAAGGAATATATCCCCATTTTTATCCTTCAAGAACCCTTGGGAAATCCTTGCATAGAGGAACTACAGTCACCTGCAATATCAACCATGAAATCCATCTATCCCAAGGTTGATTGCATGAATTTTGAGGAGAGCCAAAATATGTATGATGCTGATTTAAATTCATGTGTCCCTTTCATATTACCACCAATTTTACTATATGTAGATCAATATGACATAGGGAAACCAAAGCCTGATCCCCCACTCGATGTTGTAGAGTCGACACCATATGTGCCACCCACTGAACACCCGCCAATCCCCCTCAAGCCACTCACATTTATGACATTTCCTTTACTACTAAAGGAATATGTGTGGATCCTTTTGGAAGGAGTGTGAGGCAAAAGACATTATGAAATCCTCTTTCAGCCTCTATGATCACCCATCAATTGGGTGTACCATGAAGCTCCTTTGTTCAAAGCTACAACCATCATCAACATCCCCTTCAGTTGGACATTTTTTGAGCTACCAGGACCTCCCGGTGATCCCAGTGATTTTCTTCCCTCCATCCTAGATTTGTGTTTTGCTCAGGACGGGATAAATTTAAAGTTCGGGGTGGAGGTGGGTGGTACGTACTCCTTCCACCTACACTATCTTATTTTTCTGAAATTTTTCATTATGTTATATAATTTAGTTTTAATTTCCTTAAAAAATCACAAATTTTCAAATTTTTTAGTTTGGCCCTTATCTAGTCAGCAATGTTTTATTTCTTTTGTTGCAAAATGGCCTTTATCTAGTCGGCCATTGAGTAGACATATATCATTGTACCCCAAATTGAATTTAGTAAATTTTTTTGCAAAATCTATTACAAATTACCATGTCTGAAACCACCATGTCACCTAGGATCCTTAATAACATCACTCCTAGGAATAGTTGGCAAGTCATAAGGAATCAATTAGAACCAAACATAATTTCCCTATATTTAAACAATGGATTATCTGGTTATAAAATTTGTATGATGTGATTTATAGGAATACTCTAACTAGAGTAATGACACTCTCTGACAAAAATATTAAAAAAATTGAAAGTTATAAGCACAAGAACATCTCTTCCTTCCCTCTTTTTTTCTTCTAAAAAAGAGAAGCAAAGAATCACCACCAGAAAAAAATCAAGTCTGGGGTGGCATGCTTCCCAAAATAAAAACTCCATACCCCATAAAGGGGCGTACCATCAAAAGATGCCAAAAGTGTACATGAAAAAAATTGTGACCAATGTAGCCACAACTCTATAAATTCATATCCCGAGTCGAATAGAGGAGGGATCAATATATTTTCATCACTTCTTTCTTTGTTCTCACACCCCCAAATTCGTCCTATTATTGTGCAATAACTTAAAAAAAAGTAATAAAAATTGAGAGTGTCAAAGTGAAAGTAAGAGATGCCTATTTTTCTACAAATTCTTATTTTAGAAGCTAGATTTGACAATTGTTTTGATAGGGAATATATAATTTTATGCTATGTGGTTCTAGGAGATCGGGTCTCTTGGCCAAAATTTGGAGGTGAGGATTGTAGTGATGTTATTAAGGTGAGGATGGCATATTGGGAGTATAAATTGGAGTTTATTTGTGATTTTACTTGCTTGAGGACAAACAAAGATTCAAGTCCGGGGTATTTTAATAAATGTGTTTTCATCACTTTTATTTACATCTTTTAGATATCTTTTTATGATTGTTTTGTTGTTTATTTTCTTAGTTTTAAAATTAATTATATTATATTATATTTTTCTCTTCTAGAAGAATTTTAATTATATTTTCTTGGATTTTGTAGGAAATGGGATAAATATTCTTGGAGTATAATTGCACAATTTGCAGCAGTCTTGTAATTATTGTATATCTGTCACCAAAAGTGCCATAACTCTTGCATCCAAAGTCCAAATTGAGTGTACAAGTATTCATTGGAAGGGAAATTTAATTTTATAAAAGAACATCCTATTATTTGGACCTATTTTGTGCTTTTTATGGGAGCGAAATACGTTTGAAATCACTGCTGTGGGAATCTGCATTGAAGAGAGTTACATGGTCAAGACAATTAAAGTCTATCAAATTCCTATTGACCAAATCTTGAAAATTAAAAGGATGGTTCCCTCTCTTTTTCCCACTTCTTTTTTTGGATAGCCTATCCCTCCTTCTCCTATAAAAGGAGGGGCACTTCCTCCTCCCAAGATCATCTTTTGTATCATCTTTGTATGGGATTTCTGAGCAATCTTCTTGTGTTCTTATATTATTGTTCTTTTCATCAATAAAGATTAGTTTTTGCAAGCTAAGTGTTTCCTTCAATTGTTGTTCTTTTACTCTGCTCATTTAGATCTAGTTTCTTCTTCCTATTATTCTTCTGTGGACTGGAGCAAGGGATTAAGCATCGGCCATTTCATAGACTCTAGCCGAAGGAACTATCCTTTAGTAAGACTAGACTATGGCTAGAACTCTTCTTCTCTCCGTCTCCCTTTTCTCCACAAGAATGAGTGAGTAGTTCTCTATTGAGGCAAGGGGAATAACCCCTTAGCTATGGCTTTATCGACTTTTCCTTAAAAATAATTCTAGATGGCTTTTGGGTTTGATAACTAATTGATCTATCAAAGTAATTAATTGATTTGATCAAAAGTTAATCTGGATGGATATGACTGTGGAAGTTCGGATTTAGAACAACAAAACTCAATCGCATAGGAGTTTTGAAACGACTGTGGATCTTCTTCTTTTATGATGATGAACTAAGAAACATGAGCACCAGGACCAATGGGCTCATGTGGAGTCCATCTTTAGTAGATTTTTATTAATTCACTTGCCTTCATCGAATCTGTCATTTTTAAGGATTAGTTTATTTTTGCCTAGGCTAAGGTGGTGAAAACCGCTAAAGCCTCGATTCTCGTCTCTTGATTTAATCACTACTTATTTTTTCTTTCTTTAATCTATAGTTTTTTCATTCATAATAGTTTTTCTTGTGCTAACAACAATCTTAATTTTCCTTGTGACAGGGCAAGTTTACATTCTTGTTATGCACATTTTCATTCTTGTATTTCCTTTCTTAGTGTTAATAATCAACCCCCAAAACTTGACTTTAACTTTCTGTTCCAAATCTAATAAAAAACCAAAAAACAAATAACAAGTTCTTCAAAACAATTGGGATAAAAAGAAACAATCTAAAAAAGTTGTCATGTGGGATCGACCCTTTCTATACTAGCCTTAATCGGAAAGTTGAAAAAGGATTAAACTCTAAGATAATTATCTTAGTGATTGTAAGTGTGAAGTGACGCATTAACAAGTAACATCAGGTTTTGTGTTTTACAACTCTTCTCCAGCCTCAGAATTTTTTTCCTATATATAAGAAACCATAGTTTTGTTGAATTTCATACAAAACATTAACTACTTCTACAATGCCCAAATTCTATATGTAACATACTATTCATTAAGTGGTTGTATCGTGCCAAAATTTTAGAAGTTCTAAATAAACTATACTCCCATATTTTTTGCGATGAGTTCTCTCAAAAAGACTATTAGATCCACTACTTCACATGTTTCCTTCTCCATCTTTTTAGAAAAACAATATTTCATTAGAAATTGTATAAAATGATTCCATCAAATTGCCCATAAATATTACAAAAAATATTTAAGCTTACATCATATTTCACACATGCAAATGACTTGGTTCCTATCATGTGGTTACATTTTTGTAATTTTCTGCTTCTCTTATTAATTTTAGACTTACTCTATGAGAAGTATTGCATTATGAGGCAAAGAAATTAAAGATAAATGAAGCATATATAAAATTTGTAACTTTTCAATTTACCGCATATATTTTAACTTTCCTTTATTACTCCTCTAGTAATCCACTAGAAATTCCCAATAAGACTTATCTACATGGGGAACAACCTATTCAATTTGTTGTTTATATGTCCTAACCTCTTGGAAATAGACTCTCCTTACCTCCCACTTGTGGTCCCTCCATTTCTTCCTAAGCCTTTTAATCTTCCATTCCTTTAGATCTGAATCTTTTTTAAATGTACTATGTCCCCATAATGGATATCATTTAGAACCTTCATTTTACAATTACAAAATGGAAATAAATATTATACCTTCAAAAATTTCCAAATAGAATCTTTCTTGCTTGTTGGAAATTACATGCAGTCCTCATAGTTTAGAGGACAAAGATTTGGATCCCTAACAATAGTTGTCAAAAACTAGATAATGGACATTGATTTTCTCCTATTGGTTGTCCAAACTAATGTTGTTTTGATAGGAATTGGATCACCGAGTTTTGTTTTCTAGACCTTCAAACACTATGTTTGTCCACAAGCTCGATGTGTTCACCTAGGCATGATATAAGATAATTAAAAAATATATGATAAATGATACTTGTTTAGTGCACTATTGGAAATGCAATGATATGAATGAAACAATTACATAGACCAACAGAAGGTCTTGTTATATCATTCATTGACTCAACATGGTAATCATATATGTCATTTTGTTCAATGTTGTCAAGAAATGCATTTCTATTTTGGTTATTAGTAGTTCAATTTTTTTGGTGACTGAGAGAACCCACCTTGGGTGAGCCTGACATGGTAAACTCTTGAGGCATGTGAGGATGTGATCCGGTCACCCCCCCTCCCTTACCAAATAAGCGTAGATTTTTGTTCACAAAGTTCCTTCTATGAGGTTCTAACTCGGGTCCTTCATTGGGACTTACCGATCTGTTACCACCCAGGCTACTATGGTCAGACTTTGATAGTTCCTTTCTCTGCTCTATTCTCTATGTTTCTTAATTTAATAGACTTAGAAGCATTGATTAGGAACACACAGTTGCCTTGAATATTTTGATCTTGTAACTTTATCTCCACTTTCTTTATTGGGGTGATTTTAGAACTGTGTTCCCATCTCAATTTCATTTGAGCATGTTTGAGAGGTTTTGGGAGCACCAAAAATATTAAAGTGTAGCAAGGACATAGATGATGGACCCTATGACACATTGGTTATTGGTGTGTGGCACAAATGAGCAGTTGACAAAGAATCAACTGACTGGCCATTCTTTGAAGATCTAGGAGCACTTTTCTTGGATTTCTTTGATCTATCATTTTGCATTTCATGGGGATGGGAAGACAAAACCTTTTTAGAGCAGTTTGAGGATCAAAGCAACAAAGATTTTGAACAACCATGTCGAGTAAGGCTAGGAATATGAGTCGATGTACAAAAATCATTTTTTCTATTTTTATCAATCCTCGTGGGAGCCTTGTCATGAAATCTGTCACTTTCTTGTTCTCTTATCCTGAATAAATCAAATCACATATATTGGTAGATAAAAAAAAGGTACACAACATAATAACATGTATGTAATCAATGATCATTTCAAAAGAAAACTCCTTACGTCTTCAATGATTTTTTCAACATGTATTAATTAGAAGCCCAAATACAAAAAAGGAGATTATAGCATTATAAACAACATCCTAGACAATGATAAACTTGATTAAGAAGAATGTCATACATGATAAACAAATACAACTAGATAACAAATCCTTTAAAGAAAATTATCGAGATGCATCGAGTAAAAAATGGTGTATACAAGTAAATTGTTGATGTAAAAAAACTACATCAAGATTAATTTGGAATTGATTATTTTCTAATCTCCTTGGTCAAAACTATCATCACCACTACTTTGTGAAACTTCTTCATGGTCCATCTGCATTTAGGATTTCTCATTTTCCATTATTTTATTATCAACAATGATCCCTTCCATATCCATTCGAACTATGTCGCAGTCATTATCATCACCCTCTAAGGTCGATGTTGGCCCATTACGAACTTCACCTTGCAAATAAGCTTCCACATTTTTTATACATGATTGTTCTTCCATATTGAGCATATCTCGTGGGGCAATCTTACAGAACAACCTTTTGAAGTGGGATCCTCTACATAAAATACTTGACCAGCTTGAGATGCTAATACAAATGGCTCTCCTATAGTTTGAAGTTGTCTCAAACTAACGACGGTCAGTCCATTTTGATCATGCTTGATTCTCCTGTTAGAGTAGATGTCCACCCAATCACACTTAAATAATGTCACCTCAAAGTGTTCATAATAATTGAGCACAATAATATCCTTTAAAACACCATATTAGGTAACATTACTAGTAATCAGATGTATGAAAAATTACCTTTCAATTGGATACATCGAACAATATTGAACAAGGCCAATTATTTTAGCTTTAAAAGCGAGATGGACGGATAGATGAACCATGTTGTAAAAAAACATGGAGGGAATATCTTATCCATATCATAAAGGGTCACAATTATAGCATGTTACAATGCAGGAAAATCATTTGTATCTATGACTTTAGTGCACAACCTTCAAAAATAGCAACAAAGATCAATAATACAAGAGTTAGCATTCTTACTGGGTAAATCCACAATGACAACTAATGGCAAAAGTTGTTGCATCAAAACATGATATCATGACTTTTCATTGGTAGCATCTTCTGGTCCTTCGACCGTTCACATCTAGAGATATTAGATGTATATCCATATGGAACTTTGACAGATTTTAAGAGGTTGCGAAACAATATTTTCTCATTTTTTAAATTATATAGCATGCTGGAGGTAGGACAATATATTTACCAACTTCTTTTTGATGAAGTGAAAATCTAATTTCCATTTTCTCTTAATCCTTCCTTGCATTCAAGTTGTCTTTGCTTTTATCCTTCAAACCTAACAATGTTCCAACAATGCTCTCATGTATATTCTTCTCGATGTGCATGGCATCAAAATTGTGTCTTAAAATTTTAGATTTCCAATTTGGGAGCTAAAAAAATATACTTTTCCTATCCCAATCGTGTGTTGAATCTTTACCTCTTAGCCTTCTCTGGCCAATTATGGTTCCTTTGTCCTCTAATTGTGATAAGATTTGAGCTCTAGAAAGTGGTCTAGTGGACTTCTAAGTTCTTTCTCCCCATCAAATGACTTATCTTCTTTTTGAAATCTATGGGTAGTTGGCAAAACCTATGATGTCCTCTGTAGCATACTTTACGGCTATGTGTCAACCAGACTGAGTCAATATCTTTATTACAATAAGGGCATGCCTTTTAGCCTTTAGTAGTCCAACCATATAGACATGCATATCCTAGAAAATCACTACTAGTCCATAGTAAAGAAGCACACACAACAAAGAATTCTTTGATTGTAGCTCATATGTCTGTACAATAGTTTCCAACAATACTTTTCGCTCGTCTATCAAAGGCGCAAGTAGACATCTATATTTTCTGGTGAAGTTGGTCCAAGAATGAGTAGGGACAACATAAAATATGGTTATTTCATGTACAGACAAGGAGGTCAATTATATGGAATAATCACAACAGGCCATGTACTATAAGAATTTCTCATTGTCCTAAAAGTATTAAATTTGTGAGTTGCAAGTCCTAATCGAATATTTCTAGCATCTGAAGAAAATTACAAATGCATCACATCAAATGTTTTCCATGTAGGTGAATCTACTGGGTGTCTTAACTTTTCATCTTTTTCATATTCGTCTGCATGACACCTCATTAATGAAGAGGTTTTTGATAAGATAAACAACCACATGAGGTGTGGTATAAGTTTAAAGTGTCTAAGCACTTTGATAGGTATTCTCTTTGCTTCTTTCGTAGGCTCTTCATCATCATCCTAACTTGTAGCTATTTTCCATCTTAATGCTCCACATGTAGCACACAATCTTTATCAGCAAAATCCTTCCAAAAAAACATGCAACGATTTGGACAAACATGAATCTTCACATAATCTAAACCCATATATTCTTAATCGTATTTCTTAGATCATAGAAAGAATTAGGAAAATGTTCTCCTTCTGGTAACATCTTCTTAAAGAAAAGAAGAAACATATATGTTGATTTGTTACTCAATCCATTAAGGCAAATCTGGTGATAGAATTCTAGGATGCAAGCAAGTTTGCTAATTTTCTTACCCCCTGGATATAATTCTATCTCAAAATCCTTTAACAAGCTATAAAAAATACCAACATTGAAATATTGATCACTTGATGGTTTTACTCCTTCCATATTTACGCATTCACTAAAACTCAGAAAAACATCATTCAACATATCTTTTATATTTTCAGCATTTAGGCAATCACCCTGATGGATGTCATTTCCTTCTTGTTGGTTAAAAGATCTATCATGATCAGTAGGAGCATCCACTTGAAGATTGGCAACTTCACCATGAAAAGACGAATAGAGATAGCTTGGTAAGAAGCCATACCATAATAGATGGCTCAATGCAATCTTACGGGTGACCTAGTATACATTAGCACACTTTCTATAAGGACATACAATCTTGTCTCCAGCATCTGAATTTGCAAAAACAAAATCCAGAAATTGTGGAACTCCACATAAAAATTTATTACTCCTCGGGCATCCTCTTCTATCCAGGACTTATCAATTCAACCAAAAAAATTGTAAAACCTATAAATATATGAATTTGTATATCATATCACAAAAATGATTATAAAACATGCGAAAATAATGTTCTATAAGATTCCAACTAATCATCTTATAGATCTAGGAAAATAGAACAAACTGTCCTATATGTGTAGGGGAAAGGTTATGGTCTGTAATATAGGCTCTACCACACACTCCACGTAATCGGATAACTCGTTACTAAAATATGTGTGGAGAAAGGTTATGGTATGCAATATAGATAGTGGCCTTTTTGTGTTTCCTAGTATGTTAGCTCTAAAGCAGTTACTGACATCAGTTGAAAGAATAAATTCCCCAAATTAGCTCCCTATAGCACTACTTCCCAAACACCTTTGACCTACTTACAATCTCTACAAGATTGTAAGATACCGACCTTTTTGTGTTTATATCCCTTACATAGATACCCTTTTTCAATCTATATTCTTATTCTCATATCCAAATATGTATTTAATTTTAGGGAAGAGCCAGATTGTATTGATGCAATATTTATTTCATATCTAGCATGTATTTTTCTTGTGTACTAGGCTAATAATACTCTATTTTTGTATAGAATTATTGATATGGCTTTCTTTTCCAAAGATATTCACCTTCTAGCTAGGTACATATTTATCCCAATTTTCCTTGCTCATGATTCTTGTTAAATCCATCCTAGAGAATACACCATGGGTTATGTTATTGTCTTACAATGATAGTGTAGATGGTATATTTTTTGTATGAAAAATAGACAAGTGTACTGTTGAATTAGGCAAGCCTCATATGACTGCAATTTTTTGGCTAGCAACTGAAGAGATTATGCATCCCTAAACTTGTTAGGGCTGCCACCAATAAGTATCATTGCAAAGAAGTTAACATTTGTAAGAATATCCTTTTTAATAATATTACTCATTTTTGTTTCTCTATATTCCCATCACCATTAAAGAATTTTTCTGCAGGAGGTTCCCAACATGGGAGTTACAAATCATGTATTGAGGATTAATATGAAAAACTAGTAAGATGAGGAAATTTCTTTGCTGAACAGCTTCTGAAATTCCCTCCTAGAAGTTTGGTTGAGGGAATTTTGCTATGTTGGTTAATAGGATGCAATCTGAACAATGTATGAACGTATCCCTGGATGACAAGTCATTTAACTTCAACATTAAACAATAATTTTTTTTTGCTTTCATCACTGGTAGTTTGTTCACACGAAGATTAATCATTTACCTTCATCACTTGTAGCTTAAACATCAAAATAATCAAATACAATACATGATAGATAACAAACTTGATAAAATATAAGCATCCCTTTTCCATAAAAAAATGTCTTACAAATGTAAAACCTAGACAAATTAAATTTGGAGGAACACACTCAATGTTCTTCAAAATTGATTTGAAGCATCAATTGTAACTAGTGTGGGTAAAATAGAGGAAATAATGGACATACCGGCATAGTTGATTAGTGATGCACACTAGATAAACTAAAATCAAAGGCTTTCAAAAATAACTCCCATACTCCTTTCTACATATCACTCCTCTATTTGTATTGTGATTATCTTTTAAAATATCCCCTCAGAACATGAATGTGAGTTATAGAAAACATCCATGATAGAAGTTTTTAGTTCTTCAGAGTAATAATTAAGGTTCTAGTTCACACATATTAGAATTTTATGTTGATGTGATGGAGGATATATTTTTAACTTAAGTTTAGGTAGAGGCTTTATATATAAATTTGTGCATAGGAAAAGGACAATTCACCACAAATGAGTCATGCAACAAAACTCCTAATACTATCTGACATAATTATTCATAAAAACAAGGAATGAAAAAAACTACCACATATCTAGTTTATTAGTCGTATTTTTTTGGCTGGTTGCTTCTATTTCATGTCAAGTTCTTTTTTAAGACATGTTCTTGACCTAGGACTTGGTGTATATGTAACTATTGAAAATTTCATGTATGTTACTTTTATTTCTGTTCTTTTTTTAGACATGTTATTTATATTACCGGGGATACACCTCATCATAATGAAAATACCCTATCCAACAATCAACTTAATAAAGAACATAGAGTGACACGAAGATGCTAAAATGATGTAAAAGACCTATCTATATTAGCATCACAGTAGGTATGCACATTAAGAACATTTTTGTGGATGACTCTCAAACTTTTTATATTTCAAGATCAACCTTATGACATCATGTCCATCAAACATCCACGAACCATATCCCTGAGGATCAACCTTTTTTCAATCAAGAACAAACATAATTGGATTGTACACCTAAAAATCTATTAGTAGTAGCATTGTCTGAGATATAAATAGGTACCAACAACTTAAATCAAAACTGAAAATACTACATAGGAACCTAAAAAGTGTCTAATGATAACATCCAATTTTATGGACATTAGTGTGCCTATTTTATTTTCATAATTACATCTCTTTGATAATTTATCTAGTCAAATTTAACTAATTTTGGTTAAGACCTGATGTGACTACCTAAACTCATTGTTCCTTTCTACTTTACATAGAATTTCCATCAGTCACTACACCTAAAGCCAACATGGCGGTCGCTACCACTCTAATTCTCCTTTCGACTAAAGGGGAAGGAGGTGCTCCTGCGACCGATAGACTAGTAAGGTCAGTTCTTTGTCGATTGCTACAAGCTTTCCAACCAGTGATCAAAGAAAGACATTTCTCAGTGGTTGCTAGATACCACAATCCTTGAAACCAAAGGAGAAAGATATCTTTGTGACTAATAGATTATCAAGGCCAACCCCCTCAAGGTCTCTACGTGCCACAATGTAGCGACCGAAGGCAAAGCCAATGTAGCAATCGAAGTCGATGCCAATGTTTCAACCGGAGACAAAGCCAACATAGTGCTTGAAGTTGATGCCAATGTTTCGACCAAATATGACACCAACGTTGCGACTGAAGAGATTCTTAAGTTGGTTACCCACACCTATAAATAGACCCTCACCTTGTCCATGTAGAGGGGTCATGATTTTGAGGAGATGACAAAGTGTTGACGCACTCTACACTCACCCATCATCCTCTCCATTGATCTTGGATATCCAAAGATGAGATTCAAAGGAGAGAGAAAATCTACATTGCCGCCATCATCCTCGACTAGTCCTTTTCAAAGAGGACCATCCACTCTCTATCACCCATGCTAGATCCTTATTTGAAAACAAAGTGCACCAATTATGGTTGTTTGGGATTGTTGTTGGTGTACCCCCTTTCTTCCCTTCTGGATCTATTCATCTACGTGTACCCACGTCATTGTCATCCTTAATGCCTCTTTGTTTGTGTAAATCCATAATTCTACTCACTAACATGAGTGGCTAAACTCATTAATTGGGTTGGGAGTAGCCACTAAGGCTCTCCCAATATGTATATACTTACATCCTTTTAAATATATATATGCTCTTGGAAATAACTATCTCCTTACACTTATTCTTAATCCTTCACTTGCATGATTAGTTACCATTTTGTGATGTTTGATTGTTAGTGCCTCGAAAGAGTAGTACTAACTCTATATATGTGTTATCAAGTTACATGAATGCATGGGAATGTTGGAATGCTAAAGCTAAATATCATATGGTTATCCTTGTGATTGTTTGTTTGTCATCTTGAGAGAGAGACAATTTTATAACCTAGATTTATCCTAAGTTCGAGAGGGGAGGGAATAGACATATATGATGATTGTTTATAACCTTTGTAAGGGAATACAAATGGGTGTGAGTAATGCATGTTTGGTGAGAAATCTTAGTAGGTGAAACCTGATCCAAGTTCCCATCATAGTTGTTACCACACTTGTTTTTGTTCTCTTGTTTTGCTTTCTTAACCTTTCTTTTACTTGTTTTGCTTTTTTGGAGTAACATCATTCTGTAAGGAACATCATCTTAATATACCCCTTCCTTTTGGTGTATTTGATTCAAGGTTTTACGTTCTTAGAACTTCTTGTTACTTGTCCCTGTGGTTCAACCCCAATATACTACTTTAGATCATGTATAATAGTTGTGGGGTCCTGAGTGTCGAGTTATAAATTTAAGTGTCCAACTACTCTAGATCCACTCCATTCTTGGATACACAAATTTAGGCCTTATGATCCCGTATAATTGTTGTGAAGAACCACCAACCTGGGGGAACCCTTCATTTTATCTAGATGATTCAGCTGAGCAACCAATGGAGGATACACATCACCCAAAAGAATGGTTTGATGATGGTAGCCAAGCAACCTCACAATTTGAGGGGGAGTTTGAGCATCCTGAACCAACCTTTATCCCAAACCAAGGTGATACCTCTCACACTAAGACAGGTCACCTTGTTTCCACCAGCATGCTTGTCATGGCTTTGAATAATTTATTTGAGGAGGATGATGATGATGACTTTTCAAATTTGGGAGTGAGTATACTAATGACGATGAACTGGAGCAGCATGAGCTAACATTCTCCACCATCCCTTTTCAAGGGGTGGTTGACATTGAAGGAGAAGGATGGACAATCCACTAAATATGGATGTTGAGCATGTAGTTACCCTAGACCCCATAAAAGGTGACAAGCTTGGGGAGGTAGAACTGGAAACAGAATCACCTGGGGGCACTTATTGTTCATAAAATGATTGGATGACTCAGAATGTACATGAAAATTTAAAATTTATCTTATCATCCACCCTCAAGTTTAGATTTGGAGAGATAAGAGAGGAGTCCTCTAGAAAACTTTCAACCTTTCCCCTCCATCTCATCATGTGTCAACATCCTAGGGCCTTCCCATTCAGATGCATAACTTGATGGGTACCTAGAGGATTCTCTTCTGAAGAATTCATCTCAGTGCATTACAAATCAATTCTAGCACAGAGATGACTTCATCGAGTCACCAGTTTTATTCTTATTCAGAATTGAAAGAACCCACATCTCTGCCTTTTATACTCCTATTATGAGGTGGATCCCCTCGGCAAGACACAAGTGACACTGGTCCAAAAACTTAGGATTTTGGATCCCAGTGTCAGTATCACAGGGAGACCACCCCCTTTCTCATACCCCTTTCTTTTCTCTTTTTCTAAAAATATTTTTTGTTTGCATGTTCTTTCTTAGATATTTTCTTTCCTCTAACTGCTTAAATAATTTTTGCACACATGCATCATACTAGGACTTAATAAATTTCTTTCTTGTACATCCATGCATTCCTTCCCTACTATATCAAGTTTAAGGCTTGATTGAGGATGGGCAAAGTTTTAAGCTTGGGGTGGTAGGTCTATTCACCCTTCTATCTCTTCATTCTTCATGCATGCATGTTTACTTCCTGCATTTAGGCATCGATTTTTGAAAATTTTCAGTAGTTTAGACTAGCTCTACTATTTTGCATGGAATTTGTTGCATAAATTGTAGTCTTGGAAATTAAGGTTGTTTGAATCAGATAGATAAATGCTTATATTGATGCTTAAATGCACTCTTTTCATCTTAAACTCTCTAACCTCTTCCTAGACTATATCATTGACTCTTTCCTTATGTTTGGCAATCAATCTAAGGTCAAGCTTCTTTTTCATAGCTTAAAACGTTATTCCCTTGATCTATATTGTGAATGACAAATCCATGATTTGGAACTGTTGGAAAGAGATAGAGTTTAATCAAGACTCCATGCCATGTTATTCACGATCTTGCCTCTAAATGTTTTTTATCGTTAAAACTATTTTGTCTTACATGATCATCAGATCATAAGTAGAAAGAAAATATTGATATGATCATCACATCAGAAGCAGAAAGAAGAGAATGTACATGATCATCTGATCCAAAACAAATAAAGAATAGTAAAGAAGATCGAGGACATCATCAGAACTATGAATTAAACAACCTCCAAATGGCTCAAAATCCTAAACCATGAATCCATAGCTGACCATAGCCTCCATAGCACAAAAAGTAGTACAACATAGGCAAAAGCATAGTCCATCATAAAAATGCATCAAACTGAAACTATCTATGCACACCTAGGGAAAAGGATCAAATGGATACTATAAAATAATTTTGGAAAAAGCAGTCATGAAGAATACCATTTACCACATAATGAAGTTTCTTCTTAAATAAATTGATATCATTTGTTTTGAAGAACAAGAATGGTACCTATAAGCATGCTATGGTCTCTCTTTTTCATGAGAAATTGAAGGAAATTGAAGTGCATATTGGTGATATGATAGGCAAATTAATAAATCCAGATGATCACCCAACTAATTTGGTGGCTTTCCAATGTCTCTACAAATATTTTCTATGTATGAATCTCACTAAATGCAACTTTAATGTCTATTTTGAAACCTTATGGGATATACATCAGTCAACAAGGAATCGTAGTCTATAGAGGAAAGGCCAATGGTATTCTTGACCTATTAGATCTCATTAATGAAAATGAAATCATGGGTCTTCTTGGAAGACTATGGTATAGAAACATATCAATAGCAAACTTAACACTCATGTATGAGCCATTTACTAGATTTTGAGAAATAATAAAGAAAATTTTTGAATGAAAAGTGTCAAGAGGTGTTTGATGAAATAAAGTACTACATGATGAATCCCTACATGCTCATGCCTCCACAGTCTTTGATGACCTCTCACATATGCTTGTTTGTTGAAAATAATGAAATCATGGGAGGTGTCAAGCTAGAAAAAGTGAATAAGGATACATGGAGCACAATATTCACTACATAAGAAAGAAGTTCAATAAGACATAGTTACAATACCGTATCTTAGATAAGTATTTCCTATATTTAATCCATGAATATAGAAGGCCATGCCACTACTTGATGAACTATACTATACAATTGGTCACTCAACATGACCCCCTTAGATAACTATGTGAGAAACTCATCCTCAACAAAAAGTGTCCCAAATGGAAAGTACTACAATACCAAAAATAATATTATGCATATTCCAATGAAGAAAATTAAGTACCACGCATTGGACGATCATTTGGCCGATCATCCTCTATATATTCCTATAGAATATGATTTTAAGTTTCTTGATGAAATAAATCACCAAACCATTAAGGAAAACAAATAAGAAATAGATCTTGGTAGATGAAATATCTATCTTAATAGTGTTATCAACTCATGAGAGTCAAGGATTGACATTATTCTAGAATATTCTCAAGGAAGATTCTATATGTGGATAAAATACTTAGATCTATAACACTAACAATGTCTCTAAGTATTCTTGGACTCCATAATGATAAATTACAAGGAGTTCAAAGATTGTGTGTCTTTGTTGATTCATTCTGGTCATATAACAAGTGAACATACTATGGAAGACTAGTCATGAAAACCTAATTCCTTATCAAGTATAATGGCCTCCATCACTTTAGAATTTGAGCCCATCATATTCACCTTTATTAGCAACCCTATACTCCTACGTTGAGCTAAAATAAGAAGACAAATACATGATTGAGGTATACACACTACCTCAACCCACATACTTCATGGACAAAAAACACAAAGAACCATGTGGGGCTCTATGGTACTTTGACATATAGAGATGCATATAAGGAAATTTATTTCTTGAATATTTTTCTAGGCATGACATAAAGATTATCAAAAGTCTTGCAATTAATTATATTCTATGGACATGTCAATTATACAAAGCATCTTACAACTAGATAGAACTGAGACCTATTAGTAATTTATAAGTAGAAACATTAATGAAGGAAGTGCATGTAAGATCTTATGGTGCATACAAGAATGGAATTATAATTTTGAACACACACACATCTAAACAAGACACAAACATACACACACACATATACATTCCAGTTCCTCATTCCTGACTATTTATGGACTTGTATCATCTAGGATTGATCTGATCCTTATGACACTTCAGGTTATCTCCATTACAAATAAGGAGGGTGTGAGGTTTGTAATAAAGACGGGGAAGAAATTTTCAAACATGTTGCTATCCTAGTTGCCAGTATGCTTCCCGATAGTGAAGGATACATTTAATAAGTAAACAACACACATACTACATCAAGATTCGTGTGATTACTGTGTTATGCTTATGTTGCAAGATTTATGTGGTTGTTTAACACTATGCATAAAAATGAGACAACTGAAGGCCAGTGAAAATGAACCATTAAGTGAAGATCCTTTCACAGATCTTGAAGAACAAATAAGATAGATGATAGGCCCAAAGAAGATTGAGTGATTCCAAAAAACTCAACTAGAGAAACCAAAACACTTTAGAGCAGGTTGACAGACAACAACATAGATACTACGAGGGACAAAGAGGTTTACCTCATATTGTTCATAGATATGAGGGGTATTGTACCTTTGTGACGGATGGAAATACACATGTCACCCTCCCTCTACACATTCGTACACAGGATGGTTCTCCAACTTGATCTTCATAGTAGTCACAACCGTCTACGGGATCAGATCTCCAAGATGAGCTTCACAGTCACACTCTACTTCACTGAAAAGTTAGGGCTTCTTCAAGGAACCAAGGATGTGTCACTTTCATCAATGAAAGAGGGTCCACAGATGATCATCTCACTTTATCTCCCTCTCACAGGCAGAGAATCAGGGGGATAACTACCCAGAAAGCATGAAATATTGGAGAGGATGCACAAGACTTGAAATGCTGAATGATAAGAGCATCACTTACTTCCCAAATTGGTAAATTAAAATTGTCGATTATCACGATTATAAATGCCTCTATTTTTAAGCTCTTTTGGGAAACTCTATAATAGAGTGTTTTGGGGCGTTTAAAAAAAGAATGCCTGTAAATACATAGATAGTGGCCTTTTGTGTATAGGTCACTATAATAAATGCCACTAATGAGTATTTTTGTTGTAGTGTGAGATAATGATGTAACATTTTAAATGTATAAATAATGATATTACTTAATGACATATGTCTTCGGGTTGATGACCTAAACAATGAGATCATGTGAATGCTAAGGGTATATATATTCTTGTTATGTCCCTAGTCAAAAGTTATTATGGAAGGTTGATAAACAACAATAATACATAAGATTAGAGTGTGTATTGGTTGACTACTGAATCTCATCAGTCATGATATGTGATATCAAACCAAGCACATAGATACTTGTTAGAGGATAGTGTATCAGACAGTCCCACCATAAGGGTGATATATGGAAACCATAAATGGTAGTCAATATCATCTCTTATAGTGTTGGTGGTGATTGTGGTTCTTAGAAGTGAAGTCACTGTACTCATCACATGTTGTTCGGAGTACTTTGACATCATCCACTGTGACCTTGAATAAGGGTTTTCATAAATGTGATGATTGGGTGCATTGTGACACTTGGAGTGAGTGATGTAGATGGAATTTGTCCCTCTTATAGGAGTATGATATCTTGGCCACTTGAGAAGTGAGACTAAGAAATGCATGGCCATTCACATGTGAGTCAATATGTGATATTGAGCTAATGTATATCTCAAAAAGCCAGCTATAGTTCAAGGAACATAGATTGAATGTTGAAGAAGATGATAATTCCATGTCTCGAGTTAAATTTGGATATCAGTGACAAAGGAACTATACAAACATTATAACACCAATCACAAATTGTATGTTGAAATTGTTCTCTAACTTTCTAATTAGTAGTTCATAAGATCACCCTTTTCCAGGACCTGCGGCTGACAGTTTCTGAGATCAACAATATTGTGGGTTTCCTTTGCTGCTCTTGAACCTGAGCATGATTCCATCTGAAAAGAATCCTCATTTGAGTAGAAATGCTGCTAACACGAAGTGTGGCATCCTGGAATCAAGGCCAAATCTCTATTTTTCTACATAATGAAACAAATTTGGTACATGATGTTATTTGAGTTGTGTCCTTAAAAGTTTAGTTGTTGTTCTATGTAATCATATTGATAAAAACACTTCTCCCCTGTCAATTGTCCGATGATTTAGGAGTTGCGAGATAGACGGGGATCACTAATTTTGAGTAGCAAAATATGTGTCTCCTATGCCAAGGAGTATGCAAGCAAAATGCCTATCACGACTATGCACCCTCATGTTATGGTAGAATGTTATGTCATGCAATTTTCTAGTACTTGTTACATATAGAACTTTTTATCAATCTTCTGTGTGAGAGTTTGCATGGAAATTAGATATGAAGTTTTTTCTTGTATAATTGACCGCTTAACCATTCATATTGGTAATTTTTCCATGGCATCATATCCTCTTTTTTGTAGTATGAATTTTAAAAGCATGAAGATTATTAGATCTCTTTTTTAGTCTAAGTGGACGTGTTAATATAGGTGTCCTAATCTTACACTCCTCATGAATACAATGATCAAGGACTCGATCAATGTTGTTCAAATATTCAAAATCTTCCTTCAGGTAATGCTAAATTTGTCCATAGTAATATAGACTTTGTATTCATCATTAACTTAAATTCCATGTTCACTATCGAAAGCCCCGAAAGGAATGTGTTGCTAGAAAAATAGGACAACTACCTTCTTTATGACAATTGCAGATAGTTCTTCTACAATAACTGAATCAAGGTACCAATACTTTATCCATCCTTCATCTCCATATAACATATATCACAAAGTCTTGGTTTGGTTGTAAGGGAATATAGATAACGAGATTATATATGCACACTTGATCTTTAGTTCCGTATGTACCTTGTACTTGTTGGCATTGGTTTGAAAATCTTTTGGTTCAATACTAGGTATTTCTGACTTATATATGTATTTAAGTCGATTGTAGAAATCCTAGACTTAATGAAACAATTTATTAGTTTTTAGTCATGATATTTGTACAACTAGGAATTTCCTAGTTGCTTTCTTACTTGATGTTGCACCTCTAGTCTTTCTCGAGCATATCAACTTCATTTACCAGCCCAAAACATGAAAAATAATATGAACTCTATGAAATGACTTTCCACTTAAGACAATAGATATTATATATCTAGAATTGTTCTCAGATACTATCTAATA
Source organism: Alisma plantago-aquatica (assembly GCA_963693085.1). Classification (NCBI taxonomy): domain Eukaryota; kingdom Viridiplantae; phylum Streptophyta; class Magnoliopsida; order Alismatales; family Alismataceae; genus Alisma; species Alisma plantago-aquatica. Next base: position 830,893,662 of record OY856413.1, on the reverse strand, counting down.
CTTTGTCACTTGCAAAATGCAACCACTCAAGCCTAACTCCTTATGTTTGAGGAAGTAAAAAATGACCTATACTAGTTGCATGTATTTATTACTTTGCTGGAATCATGATTTAAAAAGTATGGAAAGTTGGATGACGGGGGACCCTGGTTTTCCAAAAATGTGCAACTATTTTTTTCACAAATAGAGGTATAATTACTTGCAAGCTAGGAGTAGAACAGAGCATCAGTCTTCACATTGTTTGACTTGGGCTGCCACAACTACCAAAATTTATACTTAAATTCCATGTTTTCGGCATTTTATCTCTTTGGTTGGTTAGCTCTCACCACATAATAATTTAGTTGTGCATGAGCACTTAAATGGCACAGGACATGACATGTGGTGGTTTAGAAACCTATCGATTATGACATGCCTTTGAAGTACTAATTTTTTATTGATATGAACATTCAACATTTTTATTACTACATATTTGTTACAATACGTAAATTGTAAGGTACAAATACTGCATTTTAATATCTACCGATCAAACCAGGCCGACGAGTCATGTTTACATAGAATTGTTTTGAGCCAACATTGAGCTCTTTCTCCCTCTCTTAGCAGGCAAATGTGATCAACATAGCTCCATCTAAACAAGAGGCAGTCTCAAACTACTGAAAAAGAAAAGGAACTATATGCTTGCAGTGGAAATCCATTTTCACTTAAATATTCTAGTTCTAAATCTGAGAAGGCAATCCAAGGAACAAAGAGAATCCTACATTACAGTAGATGATCCATGGACATTACTGCCTCTATTCAGTCAGCAATTGGAGAAGGAACTCGACATCATACTCACACAACCCCTGCTCATGTAGATGCCAATGTCGATGGCTGGATTGATACAGCCAACTCCACTTTCAACGCCTTGAGTTGTTTCTTAGTAGTGCACTTGGTAGGTAGAATATGACACCAACAACGAGCCAAGCAACTTGCTTCCATACCCGATTTCCATTGCCGAGGGCTACAATATTTTTTCCATCTTCTACAGGATGAAAGCTACCAAGTGAGGACCCAAACTAGTCATGATGGAGCAGAGATAGCAGTGGATACAAAGCATCACCTTTAGAAATACCACCAACTAAACACAAAAGACCATCCTTGCAGCTGCCAGGAAGAACTCATTCAAGCATACCATCCATGAGCATCTTCGAAAGCTAGCCCGCGAAGACTGCAAATGAGGAACCCACCTAATTATAAATATCCTAGCTAGTTCTAATAAACTGACTCATTGTATCGATGACCTGCATAAGGGTGTAACTGTCTGTACAGTTGATAATATTGTTGAGAGGCTTGAAGTGCATGAGTTCTTAACGATATTATGATGTATAGGCAGATCAACATTGTATATTTGAGTTATGAAACATGGAACATACGATGATTATGTATGACGAATGTATACATTGAATAATTAATAAATTATCCATTTTGAATCTTTCTTTTTTGGTCAAATCTTCTATTTCTTTCTACTGAGAAAAATGGTATGTATATGCTTTCATAATTTAGTAAATGTTGCCAACAGTTGAAAATGTATCCTTAATACGTTCTAGAGATGCACATTGCACCATGTTTCTGATTATATTATTACATAGGTGACATTCATGAATGTACCACTCAGTCTGAATCACAATCCATGTCATTGACACACCTTGTATCAATTAGGTGACGCCAGATGTCATCATCAATTATTACATAGGTGACAAGCATAGATATTGATTTTATTATCGACGATGATAGTGATTGTTGTCATCTATTGACATGCTCCAGCAAACCTGTAACCAGTTATAGGTGACATACCTTAGAAGAGCCTACATAGCACAAAGATTACACATTAAATATGACACATATAATGTATATGACAATCAATCACGTTATCTATTAGGAGAAAGATGACACAATTGAACGTAATAAATGAGGTGTTTTCTAGTAGTGGTAATTGGTATTAAACCTTCCAGCCATGGCGTGAGGAATATGAACTGTATTGCGGATTGATCACCAATAGCAAATAGCACATATTCGGCCTTCGTGATGGTCTTTGCATCCACAAGTCTATATTCCCTTAAAAACGCCTAAGACCTAGTTTGGGCCAGTACATTTGTGTGGAAGAATCCTAATGTGTTGAAAGATACACGAAAGAAGGATTATTCATAATCGGCAGTGTAATGTCTATGTAAGAGAAGATGAATATACGTTTTACCTACTAGCATACTAAGAAGATGCTAAGAGTTGATGAAGTTTAAAAGGACTTCTCCATTTGAATGAAGATGAGTGGATTAAGCAGGGTATGTTACACCGCAATGAAGCTTGGGGTCACACTTTGGACAAATCTCAAACTAAAATGAACGCTCTTTCAAGATGAACAATCGTGTACGGCCACAACGAACTAAACGACAAACATCGCGAAGAGACGGATTGTGCAACAACCCAGATTTTTTCTTCCCAATCCGAGGGATCAAGAGGTGGAGGACCCAGATCATTATCTAAAATAGCATCCCAATACTCAATAAGAGAAGTGGATTTCATGAACGTCCACGAGGAGTCGTTTGTGTAGAAACTTTCAGAATCTCATAAAATGTATACATATATTAGTAGTTGAGAATGCCATTTCGCCGTTGCAGCTATGGAGTTGTTGTAGGAACGAATCCAATTTCCTTCAAAAGCCAGACCAGTTGAGGGCACGTTTGAAGTGCTGATTAGGATGGATTTTACTAAATGCAGCATTCATGGAGTCCCGATAGAAAAGATTTCTGGGTTTATAGAATTATGTCCAGCGGAACGTTAGGTTTGTTTTGACCGCGTTGCCGTGATGGGTTGTAGGGCTTTTGTTGTGTTTCTTCGAGAGGTTACTGTGTTGAGTCTGCTGGACGACGGCGCCCAACGTTTTCGAAAAGGAAGACATCATCTGGCATTCGTGTGATGCTAAAAAATTCAGGATTATGCTCATTTACCGTCTCCTGCTAACCAAATCTAAATTTTCTAATACTGGATCGCCGAATGCAATCCAATACATCCAAGTACAGGTACGCAAACGTACCCTGAATGATTTGTTAATCCTATAAAAATATATATGATTTAGAATTACGCCTCACACTCCCCATCAGGCTAGCTGGTGACTACAAAAAGGTAGCATAGGTGATAAAAATGGCAGTCTAAACTGTTGATTTCTGTACAAATCTGTGGTGGTCTAAAAGTACCCATCCATACGGCCCCTGACATATAGAAGCAGTCGTCACTTGCATATGTATATATTAAAGTAATATTATACTACAACGTTGCTTTAGATATTATACCTAAAAGTGCACATGTAATTTAAAATTAGGATTTCAACAACATGAAACAACTTAGACTTTTTCTCAGCCCGCTATTTTCATACCTCTCATTCCTAAATATCAGCATTATCCTCGGTGCTACCCAATTACTCGGGGAACATTATACAGAAAGTAATATTTGATTGATTACCCGAATAGCTGTAGAAACACAGTCTTCCTTCGCTTGCCGAAGACCCAGGTAGTCAGGAGCCCTTTCTCCCTTCTCATTAGGGGTCGCTTCCTTCTGGTATCACGATCAATCAGCATAGAGCATCGGACTGAGATGGATTTTAGATGGAAAAAGAAAGAGAGGGAGGGCGTCGGAGGCTGGAGGGTGAGGGTTTGCAGGGAGGACAATCAGACATCGACACACTGCCTAGGTTTAGGGGTGTGAGGCACAAACGGGTAGGAGTCGGGGGAAGGGGACGGGGTGTGCAGGGCGAACAGTGATGACTGATGAATCACCGCTGGGGACTAGTCTATGTGTGTTGAGGGAGTGCGGTGGTGGGAGGTGTGTGGAGTGCGACGAGGGGAAGGAGTCGGGAGTTACAGGGGAGCCGGAGGGGGGCAAAATGTGATTACTGTGCTGATCGGAAGAAGTGGGTGTGAACACTGAACCATCTCATAGTGTGTACAAATCATGTTCCTTGCTCACATTTTTATTTTATTACAATTAGATCCATGTAGCTTGGGATTGAGAGCTTGGGGGGGGCAAAACAAGACCCCACTCATTGGACCTGACTCGAACTTGAAATTTTAAGTAAGTTTAGGATCTAAGATTTTTTTCAACTCGACCTAAAATTGACCCCAACCCGAAGAACCTGAAATTATATGACACCCAATGACCTATTACCAACCCATCAAACATGAAATTTATTTTAGCAATTAAACATCGTTTTATATTGATTTGTATGACTTATTATACTAATTGTATTATGAATTTGTGTTTAGAACTCTCAAACAAACTATGATAGGCTTTATATGTGTTTCTCAATCACATTGTAAGTTTATCATAATGAAATTTGTTAATTACACTTGAAAATTATCAATGATTAGACAAACTATAGTATTTTTTAAATTATTCTCTTGGTATTGGATTTACAGGTCAAACCCGATAGACCCAGAATTATTTGTGGGTCGGGTCGGGTCAGGGTCAAGGGTTTGACCCAAAAATCTATCTTTTGCAAGTTTTGGGTCTAGATAAAAAGTGTTGACCTGAAATGACCCAAAACAAAATCCACTCAACCCGAACTCGATTGCCACCCCTAATTTGAGAGGGGAAATGTTTCTTATACAATAACTTTGACTTGGATATTCAAATTTTACACACATCTTTAATGACCAAACCATCTCATAGTTACTTTTCATTTAGTTTTGACTATTTTTTGGGTACTTTTTATTTATAGGATAAAGGGAGGGATTTTTCTCCTCTTCTACAACCTATGGCACAGGTTGGACACTTACATGCCAATAAATCAAGAAATATTTGTTTGTGTGGTGTTTACCCTAACGATGTAAGATCTTAGTTCCATTACCTAGTTCCTACTATTTTTTCTCTCATCTTCAACCCAGGATAGAACATACCACATCTAGCTAAAGAATCTTCCATTTTCACTTCTTTGTTCTAAGGGGAGAAAGATCTTGCTTGGAGCATTGGTTTTGGGGTTGTTTGATCTAGGATCTGGAATCTTGTTTATGATTGTCTTATACAATAAGTCTACAAAAATGTATTTGTGAGGAGTCATGGCCCATATCATTACTATATACTCTCACAAAAAGTCCCTAGAAATATATTTTTGAGGTGTCATGGCCCATATTGTGACCGTTTCCTTTCACGGTAAGTCCAAAAAAATGCATTTGGATAGAATATTGTGAGTATGTCTTCTCGTGTCAAGTCCATGTGAATGCACATGGAAGGATCTACGGCCCATATGATGAGAGTGTCCTCTCACAGTAAGTCCCTAAAAACACATTTAAGAGGAATCATGGCCCATGTCATGACAATGTCCTCCCACATCAAGTCTCTTGAAATACATTTATGAGGATCCACGGGCCATATCGTGACATTATCATCTCATCATAAAACCTCAAAATTCATTTGTGAGGAATTGAGGCTCATATCATGAGAATGTCCTCTCAAAACAAGCCCCCAAAATGGATTTCAGAGGGGTCATGACGAAGATCATGATAATGTCTTCTCACATCATGTCCCTAGAAATGAATTTGAGAGGATCCACAACATATATCATGATAGTGTCCTCTTGCACCAAGTCCCTGTAAATGTATTTAGAAGGAGTCATTGATCATATTGAGATAGTGTTCTACCATAATGAGTGCCTAGAAATGAACTTATGAGGAGCCATAGACCATATTATCATCACGTCCTCTCATAGAAAATCTGTGGAAATTCTTATCGGAGGAGATAGGGCCCATCATGATGATATCTTCTCACAAAAACTCCCTAAAAATACATTTTTGAGGAATGTCAAGATAGTGTCCTCTCACAGGAAGTCTCTGAAAATACATATGGGAGGGTCAAGGGCCTATACCATGAGAGTGCCCTCTCATAGCTAGTTCCTGAAAATACATTTGGGAGGAGTCATGCCCCATATCATGATAGTGTCCTCTCACAATTACTCCCTTAAAATTCATTTGTGAGGAGTCAGGGACCATATCATGACAGTGTCCTCTCACAACAACTCTGTAAAAATAAACTTGTCAAGAGTCATATCGTCATGTTGTGCTCTAATAGTAAGTCCCTGAAAATGCATTTTGAAGGAGCCATATCCCATGTCATGACTATGTCCTCTCATAATAAGTCTCTAAAAATGTATTTATAGAAACGTCGACCCATATCATGATAGTGTCCTCTCACAGCAAGTCCCAAGAAATGCATTTAGGAGGAGCCACGACCAATATCATGATAGGTTAGGAGGAGCCATGACCAATATCATGATAGCTTCCTCTCACAACAAATCCCTAAAATGAATTTATGAGGAACTATGAAATATATCATGATGGTATCCTCTCAAAACAAGAGCCATGGACCAATCATGATAGTGTCCTCTCATGGAAGCTCCCTAGAAATGCATTTGAAAGGATTCATGGTTAATATCATGGCATGTACTCTCACAACAAGTCTTTAAAAATGTAATTTTGAGGTTCCATGACTCATATCATGATAGTGGCCTCTGATAGTAAGTCCTTGAAAATACATTTTGGATTAATATTATGATAGTGTCCTCTCACAACAAGTTCATGGAAATGCATTTAGGAGGATCAGGCCCATATCATGAGAGTGTCCTCTCACAACATTTGTGAGGAGTCGTGTCCCATATCATAATTGTGACCTCTCATAGTAAGTCCCTAAAAATGATTTTGTGAGGAGTCAAGGACCATATCATGAGAATGCCCTCTAACATTAAGTCCCTAGTAATTCAATTGTGAGGATTCAAGGACCATATCATGACAATTTCCTCTAGCAGCACGTCTGCCTAAATGCTTCTAGGAGGAACCAAGGTCCATATCATGACAATGTCCTCTCACTATAAGTCCATATAAATTATTTGATCAGAGAAGTGTATACTTGTATCTTCCTATTAGAATTTTCATAAGGATGTGTGTATGAGTATGGGGACGAATGGAGCATGGTCAGTCGGGTGCTTGCGGCAGCCATCACTTGTTATAGCTATTGCTACTGGGGGTGGGTGGTCTACACAAGATGCTACCAAGGAGTAGTTTTCCTCACAAGACAAATGTCTATTATCCTTAGAATGATAAAAAGTTAGACGTATATGAGTTAGGGTACGATTGTCATGCCATTATCCCTTTATGAATCACTCTCATAATGACTTAGAATGACTCGCAACAGCAATCGTGAGTCACAATAACTGTGAGAAAATTCTTTTGGGAGGTTCTAGGACCCATGTCATGATAATGTCCTCTCACAACAAGTCCCTAAAATTTCTTTAATCATAGACGTGTACAAATTTATTGTCCTCTTGAATATTCATTGATGTGTACAAATTATATCACATTTTCATATTATTGTTAGTTTCTCATTGGTGTTTATCAGAATCTAAAACATGAGAATGGGTGACAACATTAGCAATCACCCACTTTGAAAAAATCACACAAACTGATGTCACATATTTCATAAAGTTTTGGCTAATAGGTGACAAAAATGCACGACATATATATATATATATATGCAATGTTATTGTCTAACAATTGAAAATAAGAAATATCCTATCCCCATCGTCTCACCAAAAAAAAATTAGACACACAATTTTTGATAAAATCACAACTCATTTTCAACATAAAGATATGAATCATTAATCATTTTTGAGACATTGCAAATGCATAAAGAATAATCTAATTTCTACCATGCTATATGATTCTTTCAAATCTATGTTGCAGTGCCACAAAGTGAGCACCAACATTACAAAACATTACTCATTGACAAAAAGAACATGGCATCCTTACTGTGCCACAAAATGTGGGCAGCAGCATTACAAGGCCCTACTCATCGACCAAAACAAACACTACAACTTGTTGTGCCATAAGCAGGTATCAACATTACAAGAATTCCTAAGATGTGAAGTAGAAAAAGATCTAAAGACCCTACTCATCGACATGATTTCATGTACAGTAAGACTGATGTAATCCCTTCTGGAAAATAGATTTAGTAAGAGATCACAAGGATCAAAGAGTCGATCTTATGGACCAAGCTGATTTTCATGGTGCTCGTATCTATAACTGTCTCCCTTGCCACCTTGGCTTCAGCTATACTCGGTGGCCAAGCAGTTTTCACTAGATATTGCATCCTTCTTCAAAATCATGCCATTGTGATCTCTGAAGACCAGACCCATATTGACCCAACTGTCCATCGTACAAGCCAGCCACAACCTTTTACATCTAGGTAGATAAGATATGCAATCAACAATTAAGGCTCTGAATTGTTGAAGTTGATGAAGTAACAACGAGCAGTGAATAGCATGTTGTTTATGTTTGTCCATGTAGTCCACCATATTATTACTAGTTCATCTAATTCCCTTAGAGGAAGTATTTGGAAAGCTTTGAACATGCTTTGTATGGGCATCATTCATGATCAGATCAATACACAAGGTAATGACTGTTGTCACCTGTATACACATGTGCACCACTGAAGTCTTTCTATTCCAAGCAATTTTCTAACATTAGGACTCAACCTCATGTTGGAACCAGTGCTCCCATGTCCCCTGCAAGGCTTATACGAGATTCAAACTTGTCAACTTGCAACGTAGGGGCGGGCAGGGGCCACACCCCCTCCCCCCCAAAAAATAGTCTATATATGTATGTATAAATATGTTTGTAATGGTATATTAATAATATATATTATGTATATTGCATACTAATTACAAATGTGGACTTGGTGTGTTGGCTTGTAGGTGCACTCATATACAAGAAGTTTCAGGTTCCAATCTTTGTGTAGACATTATTCATTTTTCGCAGGCCATACATGGCGCAGATGCTATATATAGTTCTTTGACACAACAAGACACAAAGTTAGACTTGGTGTAGTGGCAAATATGTTTGCTATTCTATGTGAGGTCATGAGTTCATTTTCAATATTAAGTATTTAAATTTATTTTGCCCACCCCCCTAGCCGCTAACTCTGGGTTCCGCCACTGCATGAAGGATTATAAAAAAAAGAAATAATGTGAATTCATTGAAGACATCTGCTATTAGTTAGCTAAAGAAATAGGAGAAGAGAATGCTGAGGTTGATACACTGAAAAGTGAAACATTTCAGAAGACATAAGATAGAAGAAGAAAGGAGGGTGCTAGAAATGGTTGAGGTTTGTCTATACCCGGATAAAAGCTAGCAAATAATGGGAAGCACAATAGAATATATCCCCCACTCATCCTTGTCATTATCACAAATACCTAGTGTGTTGGCAACATAGGTACAAGGTCAACCATATAAACCACCCTTCCACATGAAGAAAAGGCTCCCACGATCGTGAGAGAGACGACAGGGGTCTGGGTGCATGTGATTCATGTCGGAGAGGGAGGAGAAAAGAAATAATTCAAAAGGTGGAAAAAATATAGGAAGTATATGAGAAGAGATTAGGGGTTACCTATAGAAATAATGATGATGATTCAACCATCGTTGATGCCCTTTGGAGATCACCTAGATTGTGTGGTTGCAACCATCCATGCCTTTGGAGCTTGTCTAGAAAAGAGACAATGACAAAGTCGTAATAGGGACCAAGATGTGTTTTCCTTTTGTCACTAAAAAGAAAGTAATCCCAATCCTGTATCATGACAAATATCATCTCACAACAAGTCCCTAAGAATGCATTTGGAAGGGGCAACAATCCATATCATGACATTGTACTCTTATAGTAGGTCCTTACAATAGCATTAGGGAGGATCTAGGGCCAATATCACGAGCATGTCCTCTCAAGGAAAGTTCCCCGAAATGCATTTGCAAGGAGCTTGGGCCCATATCATGACAATGTCCTCTCATAGTAAGTCCACGAAAATGCTTCTTGGAGGAGCTAGGGCCCATATCATGACAAAAGTCATCTCACAACAAGTCCTTAATAATACATTTACAAGAAGCCACGAGCCATATCATGACAATGTCCTCTCACGACAAGCCCCTAAAAATGCATCTAGGAGGTTCCAGGGCGCATATCATGACAAATGTCCTCTCACAACAAGTCCCTAAAAATATATTTGAGAGCTTCCAGGGCCCATGTCATGACAAGTGCCCTCCCACAAAAAGTCCCCCAAAATGCATTTCAAAGGTTCCAGGCCCCATATCATGATAGTTTCCTCTTATTACAAGTCCTTGAAAATACATTTAGGAGGTGTCAGGCCTATATCATGACAAATGTCATATCCCAACAAGTCCCTATAAATGCATTTGGGAGGAGACATGACCCATATCATGATAGTGTCCTCTCACAACAAGTCCCTAAAAATGCATCTAGGAGGCACCAGGGCCCATATCACGACAAATGTCCCCTCATATCAAGTCCATAAAAATGCATTTGAGATCTTCCATGGCCCATATCATGACAAGTGTCCACTCACATCAAGTCCCCAAAAATGCATTTCGGATGTGCCAGGTCCCATATCATGATATTTTCCTCTCATAGAAAGTCCTCAAAAATGCATCTAGGAGGTGTCAAGGCCCATATCATGACAAGTGTCATCTCACATCAAGTTCCACAAAAGGCATTTTAGAGGTGTCAGGTCCCATATCATGATAGTGTCCTCTCACAACAAGTTTCTTAAAAATCATTTCAGAGGTGTCATGACCCATATCATGACAAATGTCATCTCCCAGCAAGTCCCTATAAATGCATTTGGGAGGAGACATGACCCATATCATGATAATGTCCTCTCACAACAAGCTCGGATAAATACATTAGGGAGGAGAGAGGGCCCACATTATGATAAATGCCATCTCACAAGAAGTCCCTAAGAATGCATTTGGGAGGAGTGACGGCCCATATCATGACAATGTCATCTCATGACAAGTCCCTAAAAATGCATCTAGGCAGTGTTAGGGACCATATCACAACAAATTTCCTCTCACAACAAGTCCCTAAAAATGCATTTGAGAGGTTCCAGGGCCCATATCATGACAAGTGTCCTCCCACAACAAGTCCCAAAAAATGCATTTCAGATGTGCCAGGTCCCATATCATGATATTTTCCTCTCACAGAAAGACCTTGAAAATGCATCTAGGAGGTGTTAAAGCCCATATCATGACAAGTGTCATCCCACATTAAGTCCAGAATAGGAATTTCATATGTGTCAAGTCCCATATCATGATAGTGTCTTCTCACAACAAGTTCCTTAAAAATCATTTCAGAGGTGCCATGACCCATATCATGACAAATGTCATCTCCTAGAAAGTCCCTATAAATGCATTTGGGAGGAGACATGACCCATATCATGATAGTGTCCTCTCACAACAAGCCCCAAAAAATACATTAGGGAGGAGTAAGGGCCCACATTATGACAAATGCCATGTCACAACAAGTCCCTAAGAATGCATTTGGGATGAGCGAAGACCCATATCATGACAACGTCATCTCATGAAAAGTCCCTAAAAATGCATCTAGGAGGTGTTAGGGCCCATATCACGACAAATGTCCTCTCACAACAAGTCCCTAAAAATGCATTTGAGAGGTTCCAGGGCCCATATCATGATAGGTGTCGTCTCACAACAAGTCTCCATAAATGCATTTCAGAGGTTCCAGGTCCCACATCATGATAGTTTTCTCTCATAACATGTCCCTAAAAGTACATTTAGGAGGTGTCAGGGCCTATATCATGGCAATTGTCACATCCCAACAAGTCTCTATAAATGCATTTTGGGGGAGAGTGATATGAACCATATCATGATAGTGTCCTCTCACAACAAGCCCCAACAAATACATTAGGGAGGGCCGAGAGCCCATATTATGATAAATGCCATCTCACAATAATTCCCTAAGAATACATTTGGGAGGAGACATGACCCATATCATGACAATGTCCTCTCATGACAAGTCCCTAAAAATGCATCTAGGAGGTGTCAGAGCCCATATCACGACAAATTTCCTCTCAAAACAAGTCCCTAAAAATGCATTTGAGAGGTTCAGGGGCCCATATCATGACAAGTGTCCTCTCACAACAAGTCCTTAAAAATGCATCTAGGAGATGCTAGAGCCCATATCATGAAAAATGTCATCTCACATCAAGTCCCTAAGAATGCATTTTGGAGGAGCCATGACCCATATCATGACAATGTCCTCTCACGACAAGTCCCTAAAAATGCATCTAGGGGGTGTCAGAGTCCATATCATGATAAATGTCCACTCAAAACAAGTCCCTAAAAATGCATTTGAGAGGTTCAAGGGCCCATATCAAGACAAGTGTCCTCTTACAACAAGTCCTTGAAAATGCATCTAGGAGGTGCCATGATCCATATCATGACAAGTGTCATCTCACATCAAGTCCCTAAGAATGCATTTGGGAGGAGGCAAAACCCATATCATGACAATGTCCTCTCATGACAAGTCCCTAAAAATGCATCTACGAGGTATCAGGGCCCATATCATGACAAATGTCCTCTCACATCAAGTCCCTAAAAATGCATTTATGAGCTGCCAAGGCCCATATCATGACAAGTATCCTCTCACAAAAAGTCTCTAAAATATATTTCGGAGGTTCTAGGTCCCATATCATGATAGTTTCCTCTCATAACAAGTCCCTAAAGATACATTTAGGAGGTGTCAATGCCTATATCATGACAAATTCCATCTCACATCAAGTGCATAAAAATGTATTTGGGATGAGCCCTGACCCATATCATTATAGTGTCTACTCATGAGAAGTTCCTAAAAATGCATTACGGAGGAGCCAGGGCCCATATATTGACAATATCCCCCTCACATAAAGTCCCTAAAAATGCATGAGTGGATTTTAGGCCCATATCATGACGTTGTCTTCTCACATAAAGTCCTTGAAAATACATTTGGGAGGTTCTAGGGTACATATTATACCAATGTCATCTCAAAATAAGTCCTTAAAAATGCAATTAGAAGGAGCCAAGTCCCATATCATCATTGTTTCCTCTAACTGCAATTCCTTGGAAATGTATTAGGGAGGATCTAGGGCCCCATCTCTTGACATTGTCTCCACAACAAGTATCTAAGAATGAATTTGGGAGGAGCTGGGGACCATATCATGACCGTATAGAAACTTTTTTCCATGTCCCAAAGAATGCATTTGGGAGGAGCCATGGCCCATATCATGATAATGTTCTATCAGAGCAAGTCATTGAAATGCATTTGGTGAGGATTTGAGGCCCATACCATGAAGTGTCCTCTCACAACAAGTCCTTGAAAATGCATATGTGAGGAGCGTGGACCCATATCATGACAAGAATGTTCTCTCAAAGAAAGTGCCCCAAAATGCATTTGTGAGGAGTGTGGACCATATCATGACAGTGTCCTCTCACAACAAGTCCATAGAAATGCTTTTAGGGGGATCTAGGGGCCATATCATGATAGTTGTTTGTAGCAATTGTTGTAGAAGTGGGTGGTCCACACAAGCCACTATCATTGAGAAGTTTGCCTCACAAGATAGGCCCATTGGCCTTAGAATGATCACAAAAGATATGTATATACGTTTGTGGATGATTGTCATGTGAATATCCCTTTATGAATAACTCTCAAAATTACTTAGAATGACTCTCAACACCAATTCTCTCACACGTATTCTTTATGTATTGTCAAATAAATGTATTGATTTATTACTACAAAAATACATTTAGGAGGAGTGATGGGCCATATCATGATGAGTACTCTCATAATAGGTCCATTGAAATTAATTTGTGAGGATTTGGGGCCTATATCATGACAGTGTCCTCTCACAACAAGTACTTGAAAATGCTTTTGTGAGGAGATGGGACCCATATCATGAAAATGTCCTCTCATGGAAAGTCCCCTAAAATGCATTTGAGAGGAGACAAGACCCATATTGTGACAGATTTCTCTCATAACAAGTCTGAAAAAATGCTTTCTGAAGGAGTTATGACTCATATCATGACAATGTCTTATCACAACAAGTCCATGTAAATGCTTTTGTTGAATACATGTATATATGTATTGTCCTCTCAACCAATCGTAAATGAGACATGTATGAGTTTAGGGATGAACGGAGCATGATCGGTTGAGTGCTTCTAAAAGTCATTCCTAATTGTAACAATTGATACTGGGGGTGGGTGGTTTACACAAGCTACTGTCAGGGAGCAATTTACCTCATAAGACACCTTAGCCATAGACTGGTTATAAAAGAGATGCGTATGAGTTTTGGGACAATTTTCATGCCAATGTACCTTTATGAATGACTCTTATAATGACTTAGAATGATTCTCAACAACAATCTCTCTTACACATATCCTTTATGAATTGTCAAATGAATGTATTGATATATCCTCACAAAAATGTATTTGGGAGGTGTTGTGGTCCAAATCACGATAGTGTTCTCCCACTGTAAGTCCCTTTAAATGCATTTTTGAGGAATTGAGGCCCATATCATGACAACATCTCTCACAACAAGTCCCTAAAAATGTATTTGTGAGGAGTTGGGGCACATATCATGAGAACGTCGTCACACAACAAGTCCCCTAAAATGCATATGCAAGGAGCCAAGGCCCATATTATGACAATGCCCTCTCATAGTAAGTCTATGAAAATGCTTTTGGGAGGAGCTACGACCCATATCATGACACAATCCTCTCATAGAAAGTCCTTGAAAATGGTTTGTTCAAATATATGCGTAAATGTATTGTCCTATCAACTGTTCATAAAGGAGACATGTATGAGTTTGGGGACAATGGAAGAACATTAGGTTTGGTTCTTGTGGAAACCACCACCTATTTGCAACAATTACTGATGAGGGTGGGTGGTCTATGCAAGCTACCAAGGAGCAGTTTTCCTTGTAAGACAAAGGACTATTAGCCTAATAATGTTAGAAACAAAAACATGTATGAGTTTGGGGATGATTGTCATGCTAATGTTTATGAATGACTCTCAACATGACTTAGAATGACTCTCAACGGTAATTTCTCTCACACATATCCTTTATCAATAGTGAAATAAATGTGTCAATATATCCCCATAAAAATGTATTTCAAAGGAGTCGTGACCTATATCATGAAAGTGTCCTCTCACAACAAGTCCCTTGAAATACATTTGTGAGAATTTGGGGTCCATATCATGATAATGCCCTCTCACACCATGTTTGTGAAATTAAATTTGTGAGGAGCCTTGGCCCATATCATGAGAATGTCATCTCACAATAAGTTCCCCAAAATATATCCACAAGGAGCCAGGGCCCATTTCATGACAGTGTCTTCTCACAGCAAGTCCATGAAAATACTTCTGACAGGAGCTAGGACACATATCATGATAGTTTCCTCTCACAACAAGACCCTCAAAACGATTTGATTAGATATGTGTATAAATGCATTGTCCTCTAAACTACTCATAAATAAGACATGCATGAGTTTGTGGATGATCAGAGCATGATTTGTTGGGTGCTTGCAGCAGACACTGCCCATTTGTAGCTATTGTTGTTGGGAGTGGGTGGTCTATGACAAAGAGCATTTTGCCTCATATGAGAAAGGCCCATTAGCCTTATAGTGATAAAAAAAGATACCTATATGAGTTTTGAGATGATCATTATGCTAACATTTATGAATGACTCTTAGATAGACTTAGAATAACTTTCAACAATAATCTCTCACACATCTTCTTTATGAATAGTGAAATAAATATTGATATATCTGAATGAAAATGCATGTTGAAGGAGTTGTGACCCATATCATGAAAGTGTACTCTCATAGAAAGTCACTTGAAATGCATTTTTGAGGAGTTGGGCCTAATGTGATAAAATTGTCCTCTCACACAAGTCCTTAAAAATGTATTTGTGAGTGAGTCATGACTAATATAATGAGAATGATGTCTCACAACAAGTCCCTTGAATTCAAAATACATTTGCTAGGAGCCAGGGCCCATATCATGATAGTGCCCTCTCGTAACAAACTGTGAAAATACTTCTAGGAGGAGCTAGGGCCCATATCATGACAATGTCCTCTCATAGCAAGTCACTAAAAATGCTTTGGTTGGATATGTGTATAAATGTATTTTCCTCTCAACTGTTCATAAAGGAGATGTGTATAAATGTATTTTCCTCTTAGCTATTCATAAAGGAGATATATATAAGTTTGAGGATGATCCAAATACGAGCGTCCAGGTTCTTGCGACAGACATCACCCATTTGCAATAATTGTTGTGGAAGTGGGTGGTCCACACAAGCCGCTATCATTGAGCAGTTTGCCTCACAAGATAGGCCCATTGGCCTTAGAATGATCATAAAAGAGATGTCTATGAGCTTGGGGATGATCGTCATGCAAATATCCCTTTATGTATAACTCTTAGAATAACTTAGAATGACTCTCAACACCAAATTCTCTCACACGTCTTCTTAATGTATTGTCAAATAAATGTATTGATTATCATTATAAAAATACATTTGAGAGGAACGATGGCCCATATCATGATGAGTTCTCTCACAATAAGTCCCTTGAAATTAATTTGTGAGGAGGTGGGGCCCATATCATGACAACATCCTCTCACAATAAGTAACTAGAAATGCTTTTGTGAGGAGATGAGACACATACCTTGGGAACATTCTCTCACAACAAGTTTCCTAAAATGCATTGAGAGGAGCCAAAACCCATATCATGAAAATGTCCTCTCACAATAACTTCACAAAAATGCTTATGTGAGGAGTTACTTCTCATATCATGACAATGTCCTGTCACATTAAGTCCCTATAAATACTTTGATTGTAGACATGTATATATGTATTGTCCTCTCAACCATTCATAAAGAAGACATGTATGAGTTTGGGGATGATTGGAGCATAATCGGTTGGGTGCTTGTGGCAGCCACTACCCAATTGTAACAATTGCTATTGGGGGTGGGCGGTCTACACAAGCTACTGTCAAGGAGCAATTTGTCTCATAAGACACACTATCCATAGAATGATCATAAAAGAGATGTGTATGAGTTTGGGGACGGTTCTTATGTCAATATACCTTTATGAATGACTCTCATAATGAATTAAGATGTCTTAGAATGACTCTCAACGACAATATCTCTCTTACACATCTCATTTATGAATTGTCACATGAATGTATTGATATATCCCCACGACTATATTGAGAATATTATTGATGCTTATTATTAATTGGGAGATATTGAATGAATGACATGTATGTCATCTAAAGATTAGGTGATGAACATGCATGTCACCTAAAAGTTTAGTGACAGACATGCATGTCACCTAAACAATATACCTCCTTGTGTATAATATGTGGCTCATATTTATGTCACCTAAATGGTAAACCCCCATTAGACAACGGGCCATTGGCGTGTAGCAGTTGAGTGGCCTGTGATATTATAGTGGCGGATATAGATCTAAAGAGCAAATCTATCTTCTTGATCACATGTAGCATCCGGCAGCTCACTCGTGGCAATTCGTAACTGTTTGAGGTTGATCTAAAAGCTGTTGATGAGGGCTTTTAGATGCCAGGTCTTCGAAGATTATTTAATTGTGGAAACAAGCAGGGGCGGAGCCAGGGGGGCAAGCATGGGCCATGGCCCCCCCAAAAAAAATAAAATTTTAGTATATATATGTATATATATACATATGTCTATGATATGGTATAATAATATATATAATTACAATGTGTATACAACACCAAGTTTACAGTTGGTTCAGTGGCTAGTGGAGCTTCTCCCTTGGATGAGGTCGCGGGTTCGATACCCCATGCGCACATATGTGTTTTATTTTTCCAACAAATGTGCAAACGATGTGTTTATATTACGGTTATAATACAAACTCATCCACATGTGAACGTAGTGCAGTGGATTCAGATGATGTTTACTTTCAAAGGGTCTTTGGATCGATTCTTGATGTGTAGTACTATTATTTTGGCCCCCCCACATATCAAGGTCTGGCTCCGCCCCTGGAAACAAGTAATGGCATCGAAATTCGTGATCCATGTCTTCTCGGATGAGCTGTAGGCTAGCTTTCTGTTCTTCTGTGTAAAAACGTTAATATCCCAAAACAACGACGTGCCGAATGTAAAGTATAACAATACGTGGTTCTTTGTGGTGGTTGAGCATAAACTTATTGGGCAATCTTGTTGTTATCAAATGTTTTGTCGTTCGCACAGATCGTTAGACCATTGTATACTACTCACATGTCATCTATTATTTTGCATTTTTTATGTAGACGTGTTAGCAGAATAGGTTGGCAATGCTTGGTTGACATTCTTTATAATGGAAATCAGAAAAAGATTTTAAATAAAACACTTTGACAAAAATATATTCGACTATAACATTTATGCAAAAATATTTCTCAGAATAGCCACTTTGATAAGAAAATACCACCATAAATTATGTTTTATAAGTGCAAGACGTTAAAAGAGCATTTTTAATTTAAAAATAAAAATATGAAAACAAGCGTGAAAACACCAAATAGGCTTAAATTATATTTTAAAAGCGCTAATCTACATTCATTGTTTTTTCTAAATTTATATTTAAAAGGTTCTAAATTATATGACATTTATACCTTCCTCATTTGTAAAGTGTCACTTTAACTAACGTTTTCTGACCAAGTATGCTACTTTAAAGAATATTTTTGTGAAAGTACTATATTTGAGAATATTTTCTGTCAAAATATACCATTTAAACCCTCTCCCCACTAAGAATATCATTTATCTCATATCATTCTTCGGGTAGTGCAATTGTAGTACTTTAACAGACACTTTATTTACCATTTATCAATGTCTTACAACCTCTAGTTGCTCCAACTTGTTACGAAAATACAACAAATATTGAAATTTTAAAGGAAAAAAAAACTAGTCTAACTATGATATTGACCGGAATAATTCTAGTTTGAGCACGTAAAGAGAAAATAGTTCCACCATTTAGTGTGGCTTTCATTGCCTGAACTACTTCTCATAGTTAAAATAAATTCATCCTCACCTGCCCTTTGACTGTGAGTTAGTTGGCACCAAACGGCGGTGTCTCTCTAGAAAATGATATTCCATTTGACATATTAAAGGAGAAGTTTATACATAACAGTGAAACTATATTCTAATTTTATAACTTTATTCTATTACTTTCCACCATATAATATTTGAAATCAATTCAATTAAATAGGAAACAATAGCATAATCTAAATAATATAATATTTTATGTGACATAAATTAATATGTATAATATATAGTATATATTTTATTTTTTTATATTTATATATAAATAATTTATTTAATAATATCTAATAGAACTGCAGTATTTTAAAATTGTTAAAGAATTGAATATAATAATATATGATATATGATTCAAAAGTAATACATCCAAAAAATATCAAATTTTATGTTGAATTGTCTTTATTATAGTATAAACAATACAAAATTAAAACGATCTTATGCAACTTATTATATAGATAATTTACGTGTTTTGACTAATAACATGCAAGTTAGGCATGGTTTTTACAAAATTCAGATCAAAAGTTCTATATTCCATTGAAAAAGTTATCAATAACAATTCTACATATATTAATGTAATTACTAAAAGTACAATCAATTAGTAAATATGAATATTTTCAGTTTTAAAGATTAAATAATTATTTATACCAATGGTCATACATAGTATATAAACTATGTGCTTATAATTATATATATATATACACACACACACACACACACACACACATATATATATATATATATATATATATATATATATATATATATATATATATATATATATATATATATATATATATATATATATATATATATGGGTGTTCATTCGTTGCCCGTATGGGTAGCCTGGATTTTCGCTACCCGACAGCTAAAAAAGTAATTCTCCTGGCCAAAAAAGTAACTCTGTTGTCAAAAAAGTAACTATGGTGATCAGAAAGTAACTACACAAATAGAAGAGTAACTCTCTACAAAATATACAACAAATATAAATAAGGAAGGGTTTTTTGATTTTGGAGGGACAAATGATATTATTTTTGGCTAAATTTTTTTGGAGAGCTAGAAAAAATAGTCCACTACAATTGTGATTTTTTTTTTGAAAAAAGGTGGTCGGTAGGGTGGGCGGGTAGGTACCCGTGCGGGCAATAAAGATGGGCCCTATATATATGTATATATATATATATATATATATATATATATATATATATATATATATATATATATATATATATATATATATATATATATATATATATGGGTATATCTTCGCTACCCGTGGATCAGTTTTGTAATAGGAAGGCATGCATTTGTAATGAGACAGTTCAAATTGTAATAGACAGACTCATTTTGTAATATAAAGACTCATTTTATTTTACAACGCTGTTACAGTCATAAATATATATTTTATTGTTTCCAGATGGAGAATACAAACATTACGTTGTATTTACAAAACGAGTCTGTCTATTACAATTTGGACCGTCTCATTACAAATGCATGCCTTCCGATTACAAAACTGATACACCGGTAGCGAATCTTAGTTACCCGCATGGGTAGCGAAGATATACCCTATATATATACATATATATACTATATATACATATATATATATATACTATATATATACATATATATATACATATATATATATATATATATATATATATATATATATATATATATATAGTCAGACTAGAATACACTCGAGTGTATTCAGAGTAGAATACACGCAAGTAGTTTTTCATGATGCAATATTTTTTTTTCCAAAAATCTATCTGTTGATCTTCTTAAGCATCTTGTGAATAGCTCATATACAAAATTTGGGCACATTTGGACATTTATAGGTCATGTTATAAAGATCATAAATATTATGCATTTCAAACTAGTTTCACGCGTCAATTTTGTTGCCTTTGGCTGAGTGACTTATACTTATCCAAATGAGCTCCAAATTTGATGTAGCTTAGTTGTCGTACGATAGTGAATATCAATGGTTTACATTTTGCAATTAATGGTCTTGATATGCAAACACACTTGAGTGTATTCATGCTATTTGTACACTCAAGTGTATTCTAGCCTGACTCATATATAGTCAGGCTAGCATACACTCGAGTGTACCGGAAGCACCGTACACCTCAGTCATTTTTAAAGATGCAATTACTTTTTGAAAAATCTAAACTGTTGATCTTTTTAAATATCTTAAGAACATACTATAAAATAAATTTTAGCTCATTTGAACACTTATAGGTCGTGCATCTAAAAGAGGTAAAAATTATGCATTTCAAATTAGTTTTGTGCGTTGATTTTGTTGTCCTTATATGAGTGACTTACACTCATGCAAATGAGCTCAAATTTTGTATGTGGGCTATTATTATTGTAACCATGAAGATGAATGGATTAGATTTTGAAAAATCACGATCTAGATAGGCAAACATCATTAGGGTGTATAGCGTGATCTGTACATTTGAGTGTATTCCAGCCTGACTTTATATATATATATATATATATATATATATATATATATATATATATATAAACATGTATAGGTATACACATATATATACGTATATATATATCTATATACCTATATATATTTATATAAATATGCATAGGTATATACATATATATATATTTATATATATGTATATATACATATATATATATATATATAAATATATAGGTATATACATATATATATATATATATATATGTGTGTATGCATATACATATTTGTATATATATACAAATATATCTATATATATTTATATACATATGCATATACTTATATATATATATGCATATGTATATATACATATATACATATATGTATATATATATTTATATATAAATTGCCATTCATTCACTACTCATGCGGGTAACTAAGGTTAGTTACTCCTGCATCTATTTTGTAATAGGAAGGAACGTATTTGAAATGGGACAGACAATGTTGTGATGAGATGACAAAAAATGTAATAGAAAGACTTATTTTGTAATACTACGTAAACTACTATCACAAATAATATTTTTATTGTATTCGAAGGAAAAATATTTTTTTTGTGTTATATTATAATTTTATTTGTCTCATCAGAGTTAGGTGTCTTTGTATTACAAAATAGATCCATGGATAACTCAAATTAGTTCGCGCCCAGGTAGTTAATATATACCCTATATGGGTATATATAACACACACACACACACACACACACACACACACATATATATATATATATATATATATATATATATATATATATATATATATATATATATATATATATATATATATATATATATATGTGTGTGTGTGTGTGTGTGTGTGTGTGTGTGTGTGTATTATATATATGGCCATTCATTCACTACTCACTAATCATGTGGATATATATATATATATATATATATTATATGGCCATTCATTCACTACTAACTAATCATGTGGATAAATAAGGTTGATTACTCGTGCATTTATTTTAAATGAGATAAACAATGTTGTAATGAGATTGAAAAAAATGTAATAGAAAGACTTGTTTTGTAATACTATGTAAACTGTTGTCACAAATAATATTTTTATTGTATCCAGAAGGAAAATAATTTTTTCACGTTGTATTTACAAAACGACTCTTTGTATTATAATTTTATTTTTCTCATTACAATTATGTGCCTTTAATTTACAAAATAGATCCACAGGTAACTAATACTAGTTACCCACGTAGGTAGTGAATATATACCCTAGATGTGTATATGTGTGTGTGTATATATATATATATATATATATATATATATATATATATATATATATATATATATATATATATATATATATATATATATATATATATATATATATATATATATATATATATATACAGAGAGATTGGCATCAATATCCACTAAATTTCATGTATACTGAAGTTAGCCGGGTTTTTTCTCTCGCGATCGCCAGGGCGATTTAGGGTTCGCTCGCCGCCGACCCTGCTCGGGGGGGAAGGAGGTTGCCTGTCGGAGCGCAGCGCTTTCCCTTCTCCCCTTGGACTGCTCTCCTTCCTTGACTTCATCTGTGTGGTTCTTTGGCAGGGGTCTCTGCTTTCTCCCCTCCTTCGCCCACCCTTCTAAGCGACGCTGCGTATCGGCTTTGGGGCTAGTGGCAGCGGCGTTTTGGGGGTCTGGGCGGGGGTCTGGCTCGCTCCGGTGGCATGTGGGCGTGGGCGACGGCTCGTGAGGTCCTGTTCTCCGGCTGGAGGTTTCTTGGGAGTCTGTGGTCTCTCCGGTGGCGTGTGGGCGACTCGTGCTTGCTGGTCGCGGCGCCTGGCGGAGCTTTTGTACCATCTCCTTCCTCCTTTCCTCTTTCAGCGTGATCCGGTTTTTGGACGGTGGGTCCTTGCTGGCCGCCAGAGATCCAGATCAAGCGCCCTCTTCGACTGTGGCGGTGCTGGGGGTGACGCGGGCTGGGGACGAGGAGGAGGAGATGACGGTTCTTGGCCGGTGTGGGGCTGGGCAGTGGATCGTTGCTTTAGTTTTGTTATCTTCTGCTTAGGTTTTTTTATTTAGGTTTGTTTGTCTGTGGCAAGTTTCTTCTGTCCTTTTTGTCACCGTCTATCGATGTTTCCTAGTTGTGTAGTTTGGTTTTGTTTCTCCAGTGGGAGTGCTTGTGTCGTTTGTTGGTGGTGTCGTGCCGCGGGTTCCTTCTTTGGCAGACGGTGAGCTCGGGCACCCCTTGGTGCTTTAGGCAGAGGAGGAGGAAGCTGGGGTTGGGCTTCATGCGGGTCTTCTACCCCCTGTTCGCAGTGGTGGTCGGGAGTGATGGTGGAGTTCCCGACACCCTCTACTCCCCACCTTTGTATCTGCATGAGCCATCCTTCCTTTGTATCTGCATCACTGTGGTTTGGCCTCCTTCCCGGGTCTGTTGGCTGGCAACCTTAGTGCGTCGCTAGTAGTTGTGTTTCTCGTCCTGTTTGGTGGGGCGTTGTGTCTGTGTTGGTAGTTTTGTGTCGTTGCTTTGGGGTCAAGCTCTTTGTCGGGTAATCTTTCATTGTCTTCATGATGGTAATATGTGTCAGTGGCTTTGCATACTCCTCTCAAGATGTACTCATAGGTTCTGGTAGATTGACGAATTCCATCCCAGATAGCTGTTTGAGACAGCCACTACAAGAGGTGGACGGTGCAAAAGCGTACCTATCGCATCCCAATCTGAGCCTGGTGCTATGTCTTTCCGCAAAAGGAGTTGCTGCTTGGTTACTTGTTGTGAGATGTCTATCTTGTAGATGCCGTATGGCTTACTTTTAATGATATTGAGCTATTTTTAAAAATATATATATACAGAGAGAGAGAGAGTCAGGCTAGAATACACTCGAGTGTATTTGGAGCAGAATACACTCAAGTAGTTTTTCATGATGCAACTTTTTTTTCAAAAATCTAATCCATTGATCTTCTTAAACATGTTGTGAATAGCTCATACGTAAAATTTGAGCACATTTGGACATTTCTAGGTTATTTTATAAAGCCCGCAAAAATTATACATTTCAAATTAGTTTCACGCGTCGATTTTTTCCCTTGGATGAGTGACTTACGCTCATCCAAATGGGCTCAAAATTTGTATGTAGCCTAGTTATAGTATGATAGTGAAGATCAATGGTTTATATTTTGCAAAAAATAGTCTTGATATACAAACACGGTTGAGTGTATTCGTGCGATCTGTACACTCAAGTGTATTCTATCCTGACTATATATATATATATATATATATATATATATATATATATATATATATATATATATATATATATATATATATGTGTGTGTGTGTGTGTGTGTGTGTGTGTGTGTGTGGTGTGTGTGTGTGTGTAATACGTGTATATAGTGTATATATGCCTACATGTGTATATATACACACACATATATGTATATAATAATTTATTCATATACCCATGCAATTATCATTCATATATGTTTCCAAATAGAATAAAGTAATTTCAGATACTTCATTTTAAAAAAATTCATGTCCTATATTGTACATGAATATGATAACATCATTTTTGTAATGAAATTTTTGAAAATATAGATAACATGTTTCTATATACATTCCTAAATTTTAATTACAAATAAAAATGAAAAATAAAATAAAATATATGAATATTTTGTAAAAATATAATATATTGCATGCTATTATTTGAAAAATTTCATTTTTTATCGAGTCTTCATTATATACTACTAATAAGATAATTGAATTCATATATTCATAATAGATTTAATAAATATAAAATCAAACATATCTTATACACTTTTGTTATTTGTCACATATATACTATATGGATGCAATGTTTTTTGAAGCCAGATAATATTTTTTTAAACCAAAATTTACATGGTTTCTAAAAATATAATACAAAATTTGAAGAAGCTATCGTGCATGGGTCGTGTAAAGTGGTAAGCTCCTCTTTGATTCTGGCAATAGAAGTTTAGAATGGAAGAATGATATCTTAAAGGAGAAAACGTCATGGGTGCAGACTGGGGTGAGGGCACGAGAGAATTTTTTATTATAAAAAAAGTTAAACCAATAGCACATGAGTCGAGAAACTAAACGATATCTCCACCCTAACTAAACTATTCTAGAAAATAATAAGTTTAGAAGCATGAATCCCATGATGTGTCATAGACCATATGAATAGCCTCTAAGGTGATTAACCTAGTTAACACAAGACTAGTTGAGCTTTTCCTATTCTTTTTGTATTTTACCAAATTATCACACATAGATGAAACTGTTTAATATGTACAACCATCCCATAATCCAACTAAAAGAATTTTCTCATTCATCACATGATAGTTCAAAACATTATCATGAGGCATATATTTACAATTTATTTAAAAACAAATTACTTTGCCCATATACTTGTCTAATACAACTTTTTTTCTCTTAATATTTGAATCAAAGTGAAAATGGATCAAGATTGTCTAATTCTACTTTCAAAAATGACTAACATCCTTTTGGGGTAGGACTCTTTTTAATATGTAGCTATCTCCATCATCAAAAGGGTTACTTAAAATTTTATTAAGTAGAGTGTGAGCTATTGACTCGGTGGTTGAAAATTCATCAAGTAGATAGGATTATACAAATAATATTTTTTAGTGAATTGAACCATATAAAAGATAAGCATAACAATAAAAAATAACTGAAAGAGGAACACTACTAAACCCACAACCAATCATAACACTAGAAATAAATCTACAATAAATTATGGACTCTGAGTAATTGATGTTTTAATCACTTTTAATTCCTTAGGCCTACATGAGGTGTATCACAACACGTGGAAACATCACGACAAGCTACAATATCACTATACCATACTTAGAGTCGACCCAAGATTCTAAGTATGTTAACTAGCTACATCGTTAGTAACAGTCTCGCCGCGTCTGCCCTCGACTGATATATCAGGTAGCCGAATAACTGGACTCCTCCTCCCAACTTGGTGACTTAGAAGACGAGTCAAAACACTTTTTCTTAAATGTCCTATATCTTTGGCTCCATAAGGGATGACTCATTGAGTTGTAATATGCTAGGTACCATCATGATCTTCAGTTAATTTTGGATACATGTCTATATTTCTACTAATAACTTGTTACTACCAGGATCTCTAGTTATTCTTAGGTACCATTGGGTATCACCAGAATCTTTAGTTAATGTTGGATACCCATGCTATAATTTAAGAGGTTGTCCACACTGGACTTAACCCATCTTGCCTTACTGACATGCTCTAGCTTCCTCTTCTCGACACTATCAATGGATAAGTTGTTTCCTTAATTGTGATGCAAACCTCCACAAGGACTCTAAGGTGTTCATGTCATCTAAATCTCTAATTGATTCTTAGTTCCACTATTTCAATGATCTACTAAACTTTATTATCTTTAGTCAATAGTTAGATCATTTAATTTATTATTTGTATTATCAACTACATCAATATTTATAAAAATCACATTACAATAAATTTTGGTATTTTTAATGATATTGAAATGACATTTTATTGAACTTCTAAATTTTGATAATGTATTTTTCTTGAACTAAACCATTTTTAGCATATTTGAAAATATTAGAACAACCATTGCTATAACAATAATATTAATCTTTCATATTGAATGTTTGTTATTCTAATCAAGATGATCTATATTGAACATCTTCCATTTTGAACTTTATAATACTTGAATAAGCTGAATTTGGTATTAATATATAATACTGGAAAGAACTACACATTTTATCATCTTAGGTCAGAATTGAAAAAAAATCAATCTATCTAATAGAACATCAGAGCATTTATTTCACTAATGAGGGTTTAGGGAAAACTTGAGTTCACCACTTTCTCTAGATTGGATAGTATTTGAAACTCATACAAATTATATATATGCATTATAGAACTAGAATCATTCACATTTTAACAAAGTATTAGTTGTTTGGATCATTCATTCAATTGGAATCTGATTTAGGGATTACTGAGCTAAACATAGTAAAATGGTAAATAAGAGATACACAATCTTCATAATTTGACTTAAATTCTATGAAAATAATGGTAACAAATGACTTTTATACTCACTTCATTTGATCCTAGATTACTTGTCTTGAATCTTGGCTCAATATGTTCAGACTTCAGCCTATTCAACTTGTGCCGAGCGAAATGCTCCAGATCTACCTTTAAACAGTATGGCGTTAGGTTTTTGGCTTAAAACATAGTCTTTATGACAAATTAGATGAACAATGGAGGGAAATGAAAACCTCAGATGAGTCATGTAGAAGACTTTGAGCAAGGGAAAGAGAAAGACAAACAGAATCTACATCTAAAACTAACTTACCACGATCAATCTACGACTAGGTCTTCTATTTGACCTTTTCTTTATGTTCTTCCACAAAGACATCCTATAAATCACCTTGCAGTTTGCCTTTGGTGCTATTAAGGACTCCAATTATGTGGAAAAATGAAATACAAATCCAATGAAACAAATTACGTCAAGTTGTAATATATACATTGAAGTTATGGTCTTTATCGTGATTGGTTGTATTCGAATAAGTGGAGCTCATTTTCTCAAATTTTATGGCATGTGATTAGGTCATCATTTTTTCATTATCAACATACATGACCACTGGTCTGCATGCAATCAGTTGGTCATCAATCTACACGACCATATGTCTATGTGGCCCTTACTCTGGTCAGCGGTCTGTGTGGCTATCAGTTTATACAGACCAATAAAAGTGCACATTTCATGAAGTTTTATAATGAAAATAAAAATAACATAACTCTCTCACTTCAACTCTGATTTTATCCATTCATTTTTATGTTAGATTCATTATTGAACTCTCTACAATTTTATAGCAAAATTTTGACAAGTTATCTAATGATAATTCATTTAATAGTTATTTATGTAGTGTCTTTATGTTCTTTCCTCATACATGTGTGGGCTATATTCTACACCAACTAAATCTCAAATATCAACACATGCATACCATATACTTTTTGTTGGTGTATATGCCCTAGAAGCATCATCAGATGATGGATACATGGATATTTTTTAGTTTTAATTTGATTCATAAAGGCACATTCGAAATTACCAATGCGCTATGATAGTAATGTGCATAATAAATGTCCTTCAAATGTATGTATTTGTATGTATATATATGTATGTTTGTATATGTATGTAAATAAAATTTGAGAGAAATACTTCATGGCACACACTCGAATTCTATCATTGTTGTCTCCAAGGTTTTAAAAAAACCCTAAAAGAGAGAGAAAGAGGGAGAGGTGATGACTACAAACTTCGACCATCTTCCAGTGCTCGTGTGGACACCATGAAGAGGAGTTTGCACAAAATATTTGTTATAGAAGAAGATGTTCACCAATGGCACATGAATCGAGGTGACAAAAGAATAATGTGATCTTCTAGGCATGTAAACTCAGGGGCATGTCACCCTAATGGAATTAAATAATGCACTTCCTAGTGCACACATTTTGCGGAAGCGGATCAACGTGATTTTCCACACATATGTATGTTCTATTGGTGTGGTCTGTGTGTATTGACTAGATGGTCATTTATGGGGTCAATAGAGCCATCTTTGTGACCTTGGGATCTATGCAAATCACGGGAGGATTCCCATGATCTACCACTGACTGTCATTGATGGATCACCACGATTAGACAATGAAATCAAATACGTTGCATGTATCCCAAGGAGACTCTAAGAGTGCAAAACTCTAGAAAGGAGATCTGAGTGCTAACCTAGTGATATGCAAGATAGGCATAGATTGGAGGGCCTAGATCTACACCCAACATTACAAGTTGAATTTTTGCAACCTATTCCATGATAAGGTAGAAACTTGTAAACCTTAATCTAGTTTGGTCGCATTAGATGAATCCTTCTTGAAGGATATTTAGGAAAACTTTAATGTCTGACTGGACTAAATCGCATGTCCAAAATGGAGAAGATCCAGAGTAGTCAGACTTTTAAGATTATAACTCGACACTCAAGCCCGCACAACTATTATACGGGGTGCAATGTAGTATTTGGGATCGAACCGTAGGGACAAGGTTGGCAAGTGTTAAGTACGCAGAGTCTCACACTCTTAACTCCAAACAAATAAGTGGGTTAAAATGGGTGTTCCCTAAGGAATGATGGTGCTCCATCCAAAACAAAGAAAGTTAAAAGAAAGAAAATAAAAATAAGAGAAAAAATGTTAACAAGAGGTAAGAAATAAAGATATGGAAGGAAACTTGGATCAAGTTTCACCTACTAAGATCTCTCACCAACATACAAAACTCACACCCCTTCATATACTCCTACCAAGATTACAAGAAGTCATCAAAACATCTATTCCCTCCTCTATCGAGATAAGGATAGATATAGGATCTAAGGTAGCCTCTCTTTCGAGATAACGACCCAACAACCACTAAACAAACCATATGACCATTATCCTTAGCATTCTAACACTTTCATGCATTCATACTACTCCATAACACTAGATAAGGATGATACTACTCTTTTGATGTACCGACAATCAATCATCACAAGATGGTAGCTAAGCATACAAGTCAAACATTAAAAACAAGCATATTGAGATGATCTTGATAAGAGCATATATATATATATATTCAAAGGGGAGAAAGAATATATATATTGGGAGAGCCTTAGTGGGTATTCACAACCCAAGTTAGATGTTTAGCCACACATGTTGACAGGCAACATAATGGCATTACAAAATGATAGATACATCAATAACTACAAAGAGGGGAATTACAATGTGATGAAGATGATAGATCTAGATAGAGAGAGAAGATGGTGATACACCACTATATTTCTTAAGATCTAGATCTAGAGTGGGTGATGCGTAGGTGCCTCGTTCTTCTGAAGAAGGGGTGATCAATCTCCACTCTCCTCTGACTTCCATTTTTAGAGATCCAAGACTGATGGCATGGATGCAAGTGACTCTGGAATTTGGCAACACTTTGTGGTCCTTGATGATGTGCTCATTTGACAAGTCGAGGTGGGTGGTCTATTTATAGGTGTTGTCCACCGACTTAACCATCTGGGATGCGCTTGAGGGATGGCCTCAGTTGAGGCTTGATCTCGATCGAGGTTTTCATCACAATCATAGTGTGAAGGTTGTACGCCGCGGTCGAGGTGAAGCCTCGATTGCGGGGCGCTTCACGAGTGGATGGTCACGGTCGCGGTGTGAAGAGATAGTGATAGAGGCCTTGACTGCAGTGGGGTCCTTAGTGGACTATACAGCCATGGTCCTGACGTTGAACACGACATTGTCTTGGCATGACCCTGCAAAGGTGAAAGATGTGTGGAATTGAGATTTTTGACATAAGACACTCAAATAAGTAGAAAAATATATAAAAGGTATGTTAGGAGAAGCATAGATCATATGCAATAAGTGCATAAAATGAGATTCTATCAACTCCTCCAAACTTAGGATCAAGGCTGTCCTCAGGCTAAGGGTAGGCCCGAAATCATAGAGAGATGAGCAATGGGTAACAAAATTTTCTAGAAAGCTTACCATTACTGATTTATCTCATTCTTACAACAAAACTCTTGTGATATATTCGTTCAATCTTGAAATCCTATTTTCTCCCCTTTGTAACTAGAGTTTCATGATTGAATCCTTGTCAATGCCTTTTAGTAGTAAAGGGCCCTCCGTCTCAATGACTTACCCCTTCCCATACTAGGTTGCTAGTCATACATGTACAACATCCCCTTGAGGGGTAGATTTCACACCCTTCCTTTATTTTAGTTGGCCCTATGCTAGTGTGTTGGGTAGGTTTCAAGGTTTATGTGGCAGCACATCCCGCTATCACACAGACAACGAGGTGTTACGTGAAAACGTGCGGAAATCACCATAACCACAGATTATCAAAACATGGGTTAATTAAAACCGATTACGAAAAGCAGGTAAACTTAGAAAACTATTACATTTAAGTCCACATCCTGCAAGGAAACATGTTATATAAACATTTACAAGATCTTGACACATGTCCATAGCTTAGAGGAACAACTATCTAGCCATCACATGAGTTCATCACCTGTTTACATGTACATAAAGGCCCACATCCGGCCAACAACACGTTATACAAAGGATCAACAACTATACATCGTGAAATAATGTAAAAACACCTCCAAGGACCTGAGAGTACATGGATGACTCTAAGACTCTACTACAAAATGACCAAAATAGTAGCATGACCATTTCTTGCCTTCTACTGCTCGTCTTTCTGCTCGGCCGCAGCTACGCGACCACCACCATGTCTAGCTCGAACACCTAAAAACCAGCGGGGTGAGACAATTGAACATTGTCCCAGCGAGGAACATAAATCCCCACCAAAACTATAAAAATAAGAGGATAAAGCAACATCAGAAGATAAACAGTAAAACGTAGAATAATAACAGTCTATACAACAGGGCTATTTGTACCATCAAGCTTACCAGGCTGTATGGAGGACATATCATCAATTATCTCTTTATGGAACATAAGATTATAAGATCTTATCACATAACATGAGGAACGTATAAGTAACTGCATGTATAACAAGATTAATTGCACAAGCAAGGCCTCAACCAATGTTCCGTGTTTTGCCTTAAGCAATAAATACTATACGGCTGGATTACATATTATTATGCCCTGAGGAAGTGAGCCGTACCGCTCAAATCCAACCTTTGATTGCGAAACCCAAAGCCGATGCCATACAAGGTCAATGGAAGAGCATGACTCCACGACCTCCCACCTCGTGGTCAGTGCACGAGTATAACACAAGCAGGACCGCAGTCTCATGCTTAAGTGGCCTCAACCACAGGGTCATCTCCATAGGCTACCCATCCACTAGCCCGCCTCGGTACTGGTCTCGACGCTAGTATATCTGAGCCACGGGCCAGTTCACCGTGCTCTGAGCCATGAACGCATTCATGCTCCCATATCACATATCCTGAGCCATGGGCTTGTTCACCATGCTCCTATACACAATCGAGTCTGCAACTGTAGCTGCACTCGAATCCTCACTATTTTAGTCTAGGAGAAACCTCGCATATTCAACAATATGCGCTCCGGGTTAACCCATAGGAGAACCCGTTTCACCATCACCAGCTCCTGACGATGATGGATCTATGGCCAGGGAAACTACATGATATATTCAACTGTGATTAATTAGTATCTTTTATATGGATTGCAAGATTCAACCAAGTTATATAACATGTAAACTATAACAGAATAAACAGTATGAAACTCAATAGTATGCTTTCATTGAAGTCAACATCATCCTGATCCATCACAAGGATCCCTCATTACATGTTATCACTGGGCCTCTTGCCAACCATCTTGATCCATCTCAAGGATCATCACATTGCTATGGGATCTCAATCCCTCATCACATAGTGCCACTGCCTCTCAAGGCTTACATCATCAACATGGGATAGCAATCACAAGCACTTTAGTTAAACTTAGGTCCTTAGACCAAACACATCATATATAATACCTCATCATCAAGAGTAACTATCAAAGCAATGTTACTCATCATATATACCTCATAGCCTTTTACTTGGCTATGCATCACCTGCATGGTTAGTATACACAATAATTATAGGCTTAACAGAAAGACCATGCTATCAATATAAGGTGACATTAATGATTATAGGCTTTATCAATCATGCCTCAACTTGTGATCATGAGCATAGGTTACATCATTAAGCAAGGCATCTTACATGCTTATCATTATCTCAACATTATACATAACATCAAGATGATCACATACATATGAGATGTTGTATTGAGATGCATAGATGTGGTCTACTATATCGTGCACATCCAGGGTATGACGGGCAACACCATATCAGGCAGCTAGGCTCAAGGTATATCGGGCAACACAGCGTTGTGCATTCGCTGTGTCATGCAACTCAGGCACCGTGCACCCTAGTGTCGTGCACCATGTTACCATCTCAGACTAAGTGTATCGGCCAACACCCAAAACAACGTAGGTCCATATTGCAACGCCCCAATGCTCAAAGGTGTAGCAACACTAACTAACCACCTGAACTAGGTGTGTCAGGCAGGAGTCAAGTATAATGTCCAACAGGTGTCGTCCAAAGGCATATCGGACACTCGAGCCAGACATGTCGTGTACCCAACTAACAACGACAACCAAGGGGTGCAGCAAGGAAAACGTAACGTCCAACAACACATGGTAACGACCAACACATAAAGGGGCTAGGGACCAGGGGTATTGTCCACCATCGATCTAGCTAGCAATGCTCCACAACCTCAAGGTATAACCATACTAAGCCACCTCTTAGACTATGTGTGTCGGGAAGGGTGCTCAACATAGTGTGATGCCCGACACAACAAGGCAAGGACCAGGGGTATCGTCCATCACAAACGCAACATGTCATCCAAGGTTAGACCAAGGAGAAGATATCGGGAAACATCACCACCAACGTCATATCGGGCTAGATACATCCCGACAGGGTCACCACCATCCTCAAGCTCAAGGGTGTCAAAACCCTAAAGGATCAAGAGAATGGCTCACCTCTCAACTTAAACGAGAGAGGAGTCTTGCACATCTCTTGTCACCAATTGGGCAACACAAGGGACAACCTTAACAAGGTCCACAACTACCACCAAGCTCACCCTTGAAGTCCATGGTGAGAGGAGGGTGTTGCTCAAGCTACTAGAACACAAGCTCACCTCTCAACTTAAACGAGAGAGGAGTGTTGCTCATGATACTAGAACTCAATACCACTCCTCAAGACCTAGGAGAGAAGGGAGTATTGCTCACCAAGACACCCTAGAACAAATGGTTCGGCCAACAAGAACAACTTAAGAAAGGAACGAACTAGGAACTCATATAGTCGACATGATCATAGAAACATATAAGAATATAGAGAGAAGGTAATATAGTTAGGGTTAAGAGTTATGTAACCTGCCTTAAGCAAGCTCCTAGCTCCTAGCTCCACGCACCACCAAGGAAGAAGGAGACCAAGGCACTCTAGGGTTCGGCCACCACTAGAGGAAGAAGGAGACTCCAAGGAGGATCGACCACCAAGCTAAGAAGAAGAAGAGGGGATATCGTGCACCAAGGGGAAGGAAGACTAAGGAACTAAAGGGATCCTTAGAAAGAGAAGGGAAACACATATATAGAAGGGGGTGGAGGAGAAAACAAGGTAGAGCAAAGCAAGGTGTCGCCCACCTAGGGACACTTGTTCATGTGCAAAAACCACCACTCTAGCATGTCTTAAACACATGTCTAAGGACATTGCCACATGCAAGCATCAAGCACCAAGTGTCCACTAGTGGTGACACAAACGAGGTCAAAGAAGGTCAAAGGTCCATGGGCGACACACCTGGATGACACACCTCCCCCATGGGTGACACAACCCTGGGCGACACAGCCTGGGCGACACAAGCATCCTCTTGCCTGACACAAGGTTCAACCAAGCAAGGGCAAGGCACCACAAGGCCCAACAAGCTCAACCAAGCCCAAAGGAACTCAAGCAATGGGCTCAAACCTTCCTCTCAACACCAGAGGAAGCAAGGAGAGGGAGGAACACCTCACAAGGTGGCAAACTTGCCCACAAACCCTAAACTTGGGTATATTGCAAGTAGCACCTCCAACTGTCAACAAAGCACAACCAAACCCTAATCACCACTAAAGGTGATTAGCAAGCTACTAATCATCAGGTTTAAGCAAAGAAAACAAGGTAAACCCTAAACGGAGGTCAGGATCCTTACAAACTAACCCCCTACAAAGGGATTTCATCCTCAAAATCTGAAGAGAAAAGTGAGGGATACTTCCTCCTCAACTCTTCATCAAGCTCCCACGTGGCTTTCTCAACGCCACGATGGTGCCAAAGAACCTTCACAAGAACTAGGTCCTTCCTCTTCAGCTTCTTAACTCTTTTGTTAAGGATCAAAAAAGGACCTTCCTCGTAGGTCACATCTTCATCAAGCTCAACTTCGTCTGACTGTATCACTGTCCTTGTATCCAGATGACTTTTCTTCAGCATACTGACATGGAACACTGGATGTAACCTATGCAACTCTGGCAGCAGCTCTAACTCATAAGCTACCTTGCCAACTCGTGCTATGACCGGGTATGGTCCCATATATCTGGGTGTGAGCTTACCCTTTCGGCCAAAACTTAGCACACCTTTCCATGGTGAGACTTTAAGATACACTTTGTCTCCTACCTGGAACTCCAAAGGTCGTCGACGATTGTCTGCGTAAGACTTCTGCCTGTCCTGTGCCGCTTTCAACTGTTGTTGTATCACCTTGATCTTCTCTGTTGTCTGTTGTACTAACTCAAGACCCAAAAGCTGATAGTCACCAGATTCATACCAACATAATGGAGATCTGCACTTCCTGCCATATAAGGCCTCATAAGGAGCCATGGCTATGCTCTGCTGATAACTGTTGTTGTAGGCAAACTCTATCAAATTGAGATGTATGTCCCAACTATCTAGGAACTGCAAAACACATGCTCGAAGGAGATCCTCCAAAGTCTGAATAGTCCTCTCAGTCTGTCCATCTGTCTGTGGGTGGAAGGCAGTACTGAACCTCAACTGCGTTCCCAACGCTTTGTGCAACTGTTCCTAGAAACGACTCGTGAACTGAGGACCTCTGTAAGAAACTATCATCGGTGGCACACCGTGCAAACACACTATCTCATCCACATATACTTGAGCGAGCTTCTCGACTGTATACATTGTCTTTACTGGTATGAAATGGGCAGACTTTGTCAATCTGTCCACTATAACCCAAATGGAATCATGATTCCTAGTTGTCCTGGGTAGACCAACTATGAAATCCATGGTTATGTGATCCCATTTCCATTGCGGTATCGACAGGGGTTGTAATGTACCTGCTGGCTTCTGATGCTCAACCTTAACTTGCTGACATACCACACATCTAGCCACAAACTCCGCTACATCCTTCTTCAAACTGGACCACCAATACAAGTCCTTCAGACTATGATACATCTTGGTGACTCCTGGATGCATAGCATACATCGACGTGTGCACTTCCTCGAGCACCAACTTCCTCAGATCATCAGCATCGGGGACCACCATCCTATTATGATAGCAAACTAGTCCATCCTCGGACTCATGGAACCCATCACGCTTTTCGCTGCCGAACTCTGATCTGATCAACTGTACTGTGTCATCCGCTTACTTTGCATCTTTGATTTGCTGTCTCAACATAGGCTTGACTTGCATCTATGCTAAAAGTCTAGCTAGCAAGGAAACTTCTATCTGTACATTCATCTGCCGCAAGGAAATAAGCATACCCCATCTATGGCATACCAGGGAACTCAACTGTACCTTCTTTGAAGAAAGAGAGGAAGACTTTCGGCTAAGCGCATCAGCTACCACATTCGCCTTACCAGGATGATACTCGATGGTGCAGTCGTAATCATTGATTAACTCCATCCATCGACGCTGTCGCATGTTTAACTCATGATGCGAAAAGATGTACTTCAGATTCTTATGATTCGTAAAGATCTGACACACTTCCCCGTAAAGATAGTGTCTCTAAATCTTTAACGCATGAACCACTGCTGCCAACTCCAAATCATGAGTCGGATAGTTCTCCTCGTGTTTCTTAAGCTGTCGTGAAGCAAAAGAAACCACATGATCTTCCTGCATTAGCACACAACCTAAACCTTTCTTGGAAGCATCGCAGAAAACAACATAGCCCTTCCCAGGCTCTGGCAGGATTAACACTGGAGCACTGGTAAACTTTTCCTTCAGACCCTGGAAAGCTGGCTGGCAACGATCATCCCAGATGAAAGGTACATCTTTTCTTATCAACTTCGTCATTGGCAACGCAATCATACTGAAGTCCTTGATAAACCTCCGGTAGTATCCTACCAAACCCAGGAAACTATGAAATTTTGTTGGTGTCTTCGGCTGCTCCCAATCCGCAACGGACTGCACCTTCTTCAGGTCTACTTTGACTCCTTCTGCAGATATCACATGACCGAAGAAAGTCACTTCTTCCAACCAGAATTCACAGTTACTGAACTTGGCGTACAAATGATGTTGGCGAAGAAGAGTCAACACTAGATGAATATGTCTCTCATGCTCTTGCTTGTCTCGACTATAGATCAAGATTTCATCTATAAAGACTCATCCTAAAAGCTGACTTGGGTACGTCATCCGCCTTAATCCTCAATTGATGATATCTGGACCGTAGATCGATCTTCGAAAACACTGTAGCACCACACAACTGATTGAACAGATCATCTATCCTCGGCAACGGGTACTTGTTCTTGATCGTGACTTTGTTCAACTGTAGGTAATCTATACATAACCACATCGATCCATCCTTCTTCTTGACGAACAACACTGGAGCACCCCAAGGCGACGTGCTCGGTCGGATGAAACCTTTCTCCAACAACTCTTGCAACTGCTTCTTAAGCTCTACCATCTCTACTGGAGCCATCCTATATGGTGTCTGTGCAATTGGCTGTGTTCCTGGTACCATATTAATCTCAAAATCAATCTCTCGGGGCGGAGGAACACTAGGGAACTCTTCAGAAAACACATCTGCAAACTCTCGGACAACTGGCACCTCCTCAAGACTAGGACCTTTCGCCTTGGTATCCATAATGGTATCCACCACATGAGCTAAGAACACCTCACATCCTTGTCGTAACAGCTTTTCTACCACCATAGCTGATACCAGACACATCGGAAGATTCTTCCTATCTCCTTGGAAGATCCACTTCTTACCGCCATCATCAAACACAGCTTGCTTGGAACCACAGTCCAAAACAACCTTATACTTCTCTAAGGTATCCATTCCAAGAATCACATCAAAACCGTGCATATCAAGTGGTATAAGATCCATTTGTATATTGTTTTCCAAAAAAGATAAGACACAAGATGGACACTCTTCTTGAAGCATCGAGGAACCATCAAGAGGAGTTTCTAACAACAAACTATCCTTCTTACGACTAACAAATAAATGACAGTTCTCAAGCATATTATAGGCGATAAAAGAGTGTGTAGCACCCGGGTCAACCAGAACAGATATAAAGCAAGAAGAAGACATATCAGAATGAAATAACTCCATCTGACCTGTCACCACTCGCGGGTTGACTATCGCCTCCGGATGATTCATAGGGTAGAATCGAGCCGTTGCTTGTTGTCCACGTCCTCTGCTTCCTTGAGCAGTCGATCCAGCTTGCGATGCTTGACCGCGTCCTCACCCTCTACTACTACTAGGATGTTGTCTATCTGATCCTTGTTGATTCTGTCTTGGCTGTTGCGTCACTTCAACATCTCTATTCGGGCAATGTAACTTGAGATGCCCGGTTTGATCACAAAGATAGCATGCTCTATCTTCAAACCGTGGCCTAGATGGCCCTATCACTGCCACTAAAGTTGTACTATGTGCCTTAGACGTCGAAGAAACATATCCTCTTCCCTTACTCGGAGACCATTGTGACGGTACACTGGAACCTCTCATCACAAAAGGTGCTGAAAACCTTAGCTTCTTGAAGCCACCAAACCTCTGTCCCTGGAACTGAGCATGCCTCTTCTTGGACATGGATTATTTTTTCTCCCTTACTGATCATTCAATCCTCCAGATAGATTTCACAAACGTAGCAAACCACTCACGGTTTTCCAACGCAGAGACAGGTGTTGTCAGCTCAGCACTCATACCTTTCTCAAAACATCTTCTCCCCTCCTCATCTGTTGCTGCCATGTGAGGACAAAATCTCAAAAGATCCATGAACTTAGCCTCATACTCGGTGATGTTCATCGTTCCTTGGCACAAGCATTCAAACTGAATGATCTTCTCATCCAGATACATCTTTGGGAAGTATATGCTGACGAAATCGCACCAGAAAACCTCCCAACCGATCACCTCACCAGGTCGCTTCTCTTCCTCGATGGTCCACCAATGACCAACACTACCCTTCAAAAGGTAGACAACGTGCTTTACTTTGTCTACTTTGGGAATGTTGAGGATACAGAAAGCCTTCTCAAGACTTGTCAGCCACAGATCTGCATCCGCTGGATCAGCCATTCCAGCATAATTTGAAGCTCTGACTCGATGAAGCTGCTCGAAGGTCTTCCCAATACCTGATGTTTCACCATGGGGAGCCTGTGCTCTCGGCAGAGGCACTGGCAATCTTTCAACCATCAGATTCATTGTAGCCATCATCTGCCCCATAAGCTGTTGATAGGCAGGGTGTTCAAGAATGGCTGGGTAAGGTTGGGGGACCGCAGGCACCCAATCTCCATGTGCCTACCCTTCTGCTCCATCAACTGATGCAGCATCGCTATGCTCAGAAGCATGTTCTTCATGGTTTCCAGACATCTTGGCTCTTCTTCTGCTAAGGGCAGAAGATGATTGTAAGAAAATCTGGAAAGCTCACAAGAACAGACACAACCTAGTCCTAAATCCCTGTAGACTCAGCGAACCTAGAGCTATGATACCAACACTTGTGGCAGCACATCCCGCTATCACACAGACAATGAGGTGTTATGCAAAAACGTGCGGAAATCACCATAACCACATATTATCAAAACACAGCTTAATTAAAACCGATTGCGGAAAGCAGGTAAACTGAGAAAACTATTACATTTAAGTCCACATCCTGCAAGTAAACAAGTTATATAAAAATTTACGAGATCATGACACGTGTCCATAGCTTAGAGGAATAGCTATCTAGCCATTACATGAGTTCATCACCTGTTTACATGTACATAAAGGCCCACATCCGGCCAGCAGTAGGATATAAAAAGGATGAACAAATATACATCGTGAAACAACGTAAAAACACCTCCAAGGACCTAAGAGTACATGGATGAATCTAAGACTCTACTACGAATGACCAAAACAGCAGCATGTTCATTTCTTTCCTTCTACTGCTCGTCTTGCTGCTCGGCCGCAGCTACGCGACCACCACCACGTCTAGCTCGAACACCTAAAAACTAGCGGGGTGAGACAATTGAACATTGTCCCAGCGAGAAACATAACTCCCTGCCAAAACTATAAAACCAAGAGGATAAAGCAACAACAGAAGATAAATAGTAAAACGTAGAATAATAACAGTCTATACAGCAGGGCTATTTGTACCATCAAGCTTACAAGGATGTATGGAGGACATATCATCAATTATCTCTTTATGGAACATAAGATTATAAGATCTTATCACATAATATGAGGAACGTATAAGTAAATGCATGTATAACAAGATTAATTGCACAAGCAAGGCCTCAACCAATGTTTCGTATTTTTCTTTAAGCAATAAATACTATACGGCTGGATTACATATTATTATGCCCTGAGGAATTGAGCCGTACTGCTCAAATCCAACCTTCGGTTGAGAAACCCAAATCCGGTTCCATACAAGGTCAATGGAAGAGCCGGACTCCACGACCTCCCACCTCGTGGTCAGTGCATGAGTATAACACAAGCAGGACCGCAGTCTCGTGCTTAAGTGGCCTCAACCACAGGGTCAGCTCCATAGGCTACCCATCTGCTAGCCCACCTCGATACAGGTCTCGGCGCTAGTATATCTGAGCCATGGGCCAGTTCACCATGCTCTGAGCCATGAACGCATTCATGCTCCCATATCACATATCCTGAGCCATGGGCTTGTTCACCATGCTCCTATACACATCCCGAGTCTGCAATCGTAGCTGCAATCAAATCCTCACTATTTTAGGCTAGGAGAAACCTCACATATTCAACAATATGCGCTTTGGGTTAACCCGTAGGAGAACCCATTTCACCATCACCAGCTCCTGACGATGATGGATATATGGCCAGGGAAACTACATGATATATTCCACTATTATTAATTAGTATCTTTTATATGGATTGCAAGATTCAACCAAGTTATATAACATGTAAACTATAATAGAATAAACAGTATGAAACTCAAAAATATGCTTTCATTGAAGACAACATCATCCTAAACCATCACAAGGATCCCTCATTACATGTTATCACTGGTCCCCTTGCCAACCATCTAGATCCATCTCAAGGATCATCACATTGCTATGGGATCTCAATCCCTCATCACATAGTGCCACTCCCTCTCAAGGCTTACATCATCAACATGGGATAGCAATCCCAAGCACTTTAGTCAAACTTAGGTCCTCAGACCAAACACATCATATATAATACCTCATCATCAAGAGTAACTATCAAAGCAATGTTACTCATCATATATACCTCATAGCCTTTTACTTGGCTATGCATCATCTGCATGGTTAGTATACACAATAATTATAGGCTTAATAGAAAGACCATGCTATCAATATAAGGTGACATTAATGATTATAGGCTTTATCAATCATTCCTCAACTTGTGATCATGAGCATATGTTACATCATTAAGCAAGGCATCTTACATGCTTATCATTATCTCAGCATTATACATAACATCAAGATGATCACATACATATGAGATGTTGTATTGAGATGCATAGATGTGGTCTACTATATCATGCACATCCAGGGTATGACGGGCAACACCATATCGGGCAGCTAGGCTCAAGGTATATCGGGCAACACAACGTTGTGCATTCGATGTGTCATGCAACTCAAGCACCGTGCACCCTAGTGTCGTGCACCAGGTTACCATCTCAGACTAAGTGTATCAGCCAACACCCAAAGCAACACAGGTCTAGATTGCAACACCCCAACGATCAAAGGTATAACAACACTAACTAACCACCTGAACTAGGTGTGTCGGGCAGGAGTCAAGTATAATGTCCAACAGGTGTCGTCCAAAGGCATATCAGGCACTCGAGCCAGACGTGTCATGCACCCAACTAACAACGGCAACCAAGGGGTGCAGCAAGGAAAACGTAATGTCCAACAACACATGCTAACGACCAACACATAAAGGGGCTAGGGTCCAGGGGTATCGTCCACCATCGATATAGCTAGCAACGCTCCACGACCTCAAGGTATAACCATACTAAGCCACCTCCTAGACTATGTGTGTCGGGCAGGGTGCTCAACATAGTGTGACGCCCGACACAACAAGGCAAGGACAAGGGGTATCATCCATCACAAATGCAACATGTCATCCAAGGTGAGACCAAGGAGAAGATATCAGGCAACATCACCACCAATGTCATATCGGGATAGATACATCCCGACAGGGTCACCACCATCCTCAAGCTCAAGGGTGTCAAAACCCTAAAGGATCAAGAGAATGGCTCACCTCTCAACTTAAACGAGAGAGGAGTCTTGCACATCTCTTATCACCAATCGGGCAACACAAGGGACAACCTTAACAAGGTCCACAACTACCACCAAGCTCACCCTTCAAGTCCATGGTGAGAGGAGGGTGTTGCTCAAGCTACTAGAACACAAGCTCACCTCTCAA
This sequence comes from Alisma plantago-aquatica, assembly GCA_963693085.1. Classification (NCBI taxonomy): domain Eukaryota; kingdom Viridiplantae; phylum Streptophyta; class Magnoliopsida; order Alismatales; family Alismataceae; genus Alisma; species Alisma plantago-aquatica. The sequence continues at coordinate 830,850,843 of OY856413.1, read as the reverse complement.
CTTAAACAAGAGAGGAGTGTTGCTCATGATACTAGAACTCAAGCTCACTCCTCAAGACCTAGGAGAGAAGGGATTATTGCTCACCAAGAAACCCTAGAACACATGGTTCGGCCAACAAGAACAACTTAAGCAAGGAACTAACTAGCAACTCATATAGCCGACATGATCATAGCAACATATAAGAACATATATAGAGAGAAGGTAATATATTTAGGGTTAGGAGTTATGTAACCCGCCTTAAGTAAGCTCCAATCTCCTAGCTCCACGCACCACCAAGGAAGAAGGAGAGCAAGGCACTCTAGGGTTCGGCCACCACTAAAGGAAGAAGGAGACTCCAAGGAGGATCGGCCACAAAGCTAAGAAGAAGAAGAGGGGATATCGTGCACCAAGGGGAAGGAAGACTAAGGAACTAAAGGGATCCTTAGCAAGAGAAGGGAAACACATATATAGATGGGGGGTGGAGGAGAAAACAAGGTAGAGAAAAGCAAGGTGTCGCCCACCTAGGGAAACTTGTCCATGTGCAAAAACCACCACTCTAGCATGTCTTAAACACATGTCCAAGGACATTGCCACATGCAAGCATCAAGCACCAAGTGTCCACTAGTGGTGACACAAACGAGGTCAAAGAAGGTCAAAGGTCCATGGGCAACACACCTAGATGACACACCTCCCCCATGGGTGACACAACCGTGGGTGACACAGCCTGGGCGACACAAGCATCCTCTTGCCCGATACAAGTTTCAACCAAGCAAGGGCAAGGCACCACAAGGCCCAACAAGCTCAACCAAGCCCAAATGAACTCAGGCAACGAGCTCAAACCTTCCTCTCAACACCAAAGGAAGCAAGGAGAGGGAGGAACACCTCACAAGGTGGCAAACTTTCCCACAAACCCTAAACTGGGGTATATTGCAAGTAGCACCTCCAACTGTCAACAAAGCACAACCAAACCCTAATCACCATTAAAGGTGATTAGCAAGCAACTAAGCATCATGTTTAAGCAAAGAAAACAGGGTAAACCCTAAACGGAGGTCAGGGTCCTTACAGTTTAAGTATTTTCCCACTCTCCTCAATTTCCCTCACCCACAAGCTGTCGTAAGGACAATTTTGCTGTAACGACCCCGTCTCCCGGTAACTCCCACTTAAGGGAGACTAAGAGATCAGAGCCGTTATCTAATAACCCAGATCAAAGGTTCGACAAATAATCAATAATAATTATGAAATTCTACTTCTAAACTGAAAACTGGTATAAAATAAAAACTTTACTTACCTTTTTAAAAACTAGGATTTCTAAACTTCTATCCATGAAGATGCTAATCTAACTAATCCTCCGGTGCATGTTATTTCTCATTTAGTTCCACATATGACACTTTACTGTTTGTTCTTTTCATTTGTACCTAAAATGCCGACAGACAAAACGTCAGTTAGCAAGAAGCTGGTATGTGGGGGAAACAATAATTGTGCAACTATGTTAACAATGTAATCAACCAAATATCGTTTAATATCCAAGATTACATTTTAAGCGATACTACTCAATCCCTGCTTATCCCCTATCTCTGTACCATCGCTGCAGTGGACATGGATACTACCTCTCTCATATGGTAGATCCTTACCCCCATGGTCCTACCACACAGGTAGCCAATTCCTAGGGTTATGGAGTCGCATGGCCCTACCCAAAGGTAGCCCAATCCCTGACTCATGATGACTTGATGGGCCTACCCCATTGGTAGCCATTTACTAAGTCATTTCATGACCTGATGGACCTACCCCATTGGTAACCATTTACTAGATCAATCTATAAAGCTACAGAGGGGAATAGGATTTGAGCTAGTAGGCACATATCTTAGGTGATAGTCATATTCACATTATAAATTGCAAGAATTAAATGCATCCAACAGTTTAATTCAAGTCATCGATAAAACCTCAAAAATCCACGGGAATCTAATTCGGGATATTCATAGGCGTAACCACATACCTGTCAAGTTGATGTGAGACAAAAATAATCCAATCAACCAATAGGCAAGCAAGCATTCAATAAGATCCTGAAACAATTATACAATTTCTTTTTATTACTCATGTCATTAAGATCTATTAAATCTAGCTCGCTTCCTAGGGTTTCTAGTCCACTTTTAGGGTTTCTTTTGCAATTAGGGTTTCCCTTCATCTTTTACTATTTTAAACCCTAATTTAATGCAATAGATCACAAATCCTAATTATTTCCACATCTAATCCTCAATTTCGGATTAAAGGCATACTTAACCATTAATTAAGTTCATTAAGCCTCTTTTTTATCAAAGCTACTATTTTTATCCTTTTAATTCATGTCAAGATCATTATATGCATTTATCATCAATTCATAGTTCATTATGGTCCAAAACACATATGAACTCGATTTGCCATTAATTCCACATTTTATTCATGAGAAAGCCCTAATTACTACATTTAGGGTATTTATCCACAAATTAGGAACTTTAATGCTCGAAATATCTTATAACCATGAAAACTCAGTTCTATACATGGAATCAAATAATTAAAGCCATTAGTAGTCCTAATTACCTGTTGGGTTTTAGGGGAGGCAGAGAAGGCAGCGAAAACAAAAATTTTCTCCCCCAAACCCGGAATAAGGAAACACATCAACGTCTATACAATAGGAAAGGATGGTTTGTGGAATCATACCTTATCCCAAGGCTTTCTCGGTGACAATACCTCACGGCTTGCATGGTCTTCACCTCCGGTCTTGGATGGTGTCTGTGCAGCTCCTAGTCGTACCGAGACTAACGACTCCTGGTCTCACTGGGTCTGTCGGGATTGACATTTGTCCTTCGAGCGGCAAAAACCTCCCGCCTCTGAAGTAGTCCACACGGACCACCTGGAACTCCAATCTCTCCTTATCCTACAAGGAATTGGAAGGAGTCACACCCTCTTGTCAGCGTACTAGTCACTGACACTCTCTCCTGCCACCAGTCACAACTACAGTTGTCTTTCCCTTGTTGTGCCTCCCTTATCGGGTAGCACTTGCTCAAGCTCTCTCAGTTACCAAAACCAGAGAGAATGACAACTTTGCAGAGCAACTGGTTTGCACTGAGTTGTCCTTTGAGAAGCCCCCAATACCCCTATATATATATAGGAGAGTCATGGGACAGGGTTCTCCATCTCAGGCAATGCAGGACTAAAAGAAGGAGTATAAGGGTTCGAGATTTTCCACAAAAACAACCAACTCACAACCTGAACCGATCATTTCACAACTGAAACAGTCGGTTGGGGACCTGAGCCGGTCGGTTGACACCTCAACCGATCGGTTGGGACCCATGAACTGGTCGGTTTGTGGTCCTGATCAGTTCCCGATTGACTTTCCTTCTTTTATTTCTAATTGGTATCGAATACCAATCCTTGTTCAAATCAAATTTGGCAAGTGAAATGCAAGGAAAATTCTCACCAATCCTACTTTCCCAGCTTGCTCGGTTGCATCAGTTGAACCGATCATTTCAACACTTGAATCAATCATTTCACCCTGACCATGAGCCGATCAACTCATAACCTGAGCCGATCGGTTCACCAAGCTGAGCCGATCAGTTCATCACATGAGCCGATCGGTTGGGAGTGCAGATTGTGCAGAATCAGTCAATTGCAATTTCAATCAATCCGATACTCTAATCAATCTGTCCAACACCTTGAACACTATGATTTTGAGCTATCAATCAATTGAGTGTTTAATTGAACTACTAAACTCCTTTAGTAATCAATCTAAACATTGTTTGTGGACAAAACTCCTTTTCCAGGTTAAATCCTTTGTGTGTGACCCTGCAGGTCCTTTTCACGTTGGTAGTGAAAGTCCATAACACTTATGACTTCACAAGTAAAGAGTGGTTCCTAGTCACACATCAGTGCTACCCAAGTGAAATAGAAAGTTGGAGAACAACTTTCAATCCTACAAATCGTGAATGGTGTTACAGTGAATGTAAAATTCCTTTGTCACTGATATCCCGAATGAACTCGAGGCATGGAACAATCATCCTGTCAACGTTCATTCACTTTCTTGATCTCAGAGCAGATTGGAAGAGATATGTATAACATCAATATCACATATTGATTCACACATGTGTGCGCACACCTATTTCAATCCTACTCATCAAGTGGCCTTGGATATCAAACTCCCTCAGGAGGGACAAATCCCATATCTATCACTCACCCCTCAAAAGCCCCATGTGTCAAAGCCACCCAATCATCACCTTTATAACAACCCATGTTTCAGGACTGCGTTTGATGATGTCAAAGTGTGCCCAACGACATGTGTTGAGTGTAGTGATTTCAGGTCTAAGAATCACACTCACCACCATCACTGTGAGTACTGACTGTGACTACCATCTTATGGTTCCATGTGTCAAACTCACGGTGGGTCTGTCCGGTACACTTGTTCTCTAACAAGTACCTATGTGTTTGGTTTGATATCTCTATATCATGACTAATGAGATTCTGTCATCAACCAACACCACAATCCAGTCTTATGTGTCATTGCTGTCTATCTACCTTCCACAATGACATCTGACTAGGGACATAACAAGAATGTACAAACTCTTAGCATCTGTATGATCTCATCGTTCAGGTCCTTAACCTGAAAGCATACGTCATTGAGTACTGTCATTCTCTAGACATTCAATCTTTTCTTTGATCACATCAAAGATCATGTTTTGTCTTTCTTCATCTTTGCCTCTACTATCCTCAACATGTCCAACAACTCTGTCAACACTTGTCAAAGTTGTTCATGTTGTAGCTTATCATGAATTGTATGATTCTCGCAACATTTGCAGTATCATACCAATAGCCAACTCTTGGCTCAGAGGGAATCCTTCTTAGTCAAGTTTTCCACATACCCAATCATATTGAGTGTGTGAATACCTTACTGGATCTCCTTCTGTCATGACATACTAGGACAATGTCCTTGAGACATCATATGTCTCATCTTGTCTCTGCAACTCATAGTTTAGAGAACACAACATTAAGCACTCCTCATCAATGTCATCCTCGGGATGCTTCCATAAGCATACTTTCAGCCATTGATGTGGTGGGATTGAGTTCATCTGGTCTTGGTATAACTAGGACTTAGAGCGTTCGCTCTTTGATTGAGAACACTTCTCAATGTCCTAACCAATTGTGGAAATTATTCCCATTTAACTTGTCCTTTTTAAGGACCGATCGCAAAGAAAAGTGATTGTTGTTTGTTGTCATTTATACTACAAAAGGAAATATGCAATTTTAGTCCAAAACTCATTTTTGACTTATTTGATTGATTTGAAAAGTTGACGATATAATTAGGCCTTTAATTAATTATCACTCCCACTATTTTACTTCAAATTGATAGCCCTCACCATCAATTCAGAAGATTGCAACGTACAACCTTTTAGTGGGAAAGATCCTGAAATCCTCTAAGTCATGGACCAGCTTGGGATGTCACCCACAACTTAGATCTCTCAGGTAGGCAACTCTTGCCAATTGCATCATATGCAACTCTTGATAAGATGTCATATGCAACTCCTTACCATGATCATCTCCATGCCTCAAGGTGCTAGATCCTATCTAGGTCACCTTGTTAAATCCAACCCAAAGCCAACGCGATGAATATGCACCCTGCTTAGGCAGACCCACATATCCATCCTTCACGCTTCCACGAGATAGATGGTGCACCACGCTTGGGCATGCCCACACTTGGTCGATCATGCTTTTCATGTGTGTCGCATTTGGAAGGCATCTAAAACTTAATATTTAATGAGGGATTTAGTTTTTATATACATATACATATCCAATCACCACAATACATAGTACGTATCATATACATGCTATATCCCACAGAAAACATGCAAAACAATAAAAGCGATGATTATGGCCATCCTAATGTGATTCCTCGAGCCAAGAGGAATCACGGTCATCTAGGTCTACGTCACATGCAACCTGTACAAGATGAACTCTGTGCTTTGTCTTTCTGGGTTCGATCAACTCATCACATGAATGATTGGCTCGCCATCAGACTGGTCGGCTGGGTTCCACCAGCCGATCGGTTGGCTCCTCCAACTGATTGGTTCGCCTGGTCATCGTACATCTCTTCATAGCCGCCACCCGCTCATCTCGCTCCTCGAACTGGTCATCAACTGATCGGCTCACTCCTTGAACCGATCGCTTGGAACGTCAACTGATCGGTTCATGCCTTGAACCAGTCGTCTCAGCTGTCGTCAGGATGTCTTCCGTTCTTTGACATAACAGGAAATAAAATTCTATCCTATTTTACATTGTAAAAAGAGAAACCTTGAGTTACATTCGAGGGGAGCAAAGGTAGGAAAGAAATCTCGAATTATTTCAAGTTACATCAGGAATAGGAGAAGGAAGATCGGTGCGCAGACCGAGATGTAAGAAACCACATACAACCATACACAGATAGGGTTTATTGGCCATAACCATGCAATACATCCACCACAAAACTCATTTAAGGGCGACACATATCGAGTGCATTCATAATACATATCATATATGTAAATTGGGATTTGTGGACTTAGGGGACATACATAAAGCCAATTTTATTCGCATCATATGCAACAAATAAAGGAGACAAACCAAAACTGATCATATCGATAATCCTAAAGTATAGAGCAGTTGACGTGGCTCTGATACCACTTTTGGGTTTTAGGAGAGGCAGAGAAGGCATCGGAAACAAAAATTTTCTCCTCCAAACCCGGAACAAGGAAACACGTCAACGTCTATACAATAGGAAAGGATGGTTTGTGGAATCATACCTTGTCCCGAGGCTTGCTCGGTGACAATACCTTGCGGCTTGTGCGGTCTTCACCTCCAGTCTTGGACGGTGTCTGTGCAACTCCTAGTCGCACCGGGACTGACTACTCCTGGTCTCACTGGGACTGTCGGGATTGACAGTTGTCCTCCGAGCGGAAGAAACCTCCCGCCTCTGAAGTAGTCCACATGGACCACATGGAACTCCAATCTCCTTGTCCCATAAGAAATTGGAAGGAGTCGCACCCTCCTGTCAGTGTACTAGTCACTGACACACTCTCCTGCCACTAGTCGCAACTGCAGTTGTCTTTCCCTTATTGTGCCTCCCTTATCGGGTAGCACTTGCTCGGGCTCTCTCGGTTACCAAAACCAGAGAGAATGACAACTTTGCAGAGCAACTGGTTTGCACTTATTTGTCCTTTGAGAAGCCCCCAATACACCTATATATAGGAGAGTCATGGGACAGGGTTCTCCATCCCAGACAATGCAGGACTAAAAGCAGGAGTAGAAGGGTTTGAGATTTTCCACAAAAACAACCAACTCGCAACCTGAACCGATCATTTCACAACTGAAATGGTCGGTTGGGGAACTGATCCGGTCAGTTGACACCTCAACCGATCGGTTGGGACCCATGAAATAGCCAGTTCATTTCTGAACCGGTCGGTTCGTGGTCCTGATCAGTTCCCGATTGACTTTCCTTCTTTTGTTTCTAATTGGTATCAAATACCAATCCTTGTTCCAATCAAATTGGGCAAGTGAAACGCAAGGAAAATTCTCACCAATCCAACTTTCCCAACTTGATCGGTTGCATCAGTTGAACAGATTGTTTCAACACTTGAAGCAATCATTTCACCCTGACCATGAGCCGATCGACTCACAACCTGAGCCGATCGACTCACAAACTGAGCCGATCGATTCACCAAGCTGAGCCGATCAGTTCATCACATGAGTCGATCGGTTGGGAGTGCATATTGTGTAGAATCAGTCAATTGCAGTTTCAATCAATCCGATACTCTAATCAATCTATCCAACACCTTGAACACTATGGTTTTGAGCTATCAATCAATTGAGTGTTTAATTGAACTACTAAACTCCTTTAGTAATCAATCTAAACATTGTTTGTGGACAAAACTCCTTTTCTAGGTTAAATCCTATGTATGTGACCCTATAGGTCCTTTTCACGTTGGCAGTGAAAGTCCATAACACTTATGACTTCACAAGCAAAGAGCGGTGCCTAGTCACACATCAGTGCTACCCAAGTGAAATAGAAAGTTGGAGAACAACTTTCAATCCTACAATCCGTGAATGGTGTTATAGTGAATGTATAATTCCCTTGTCACTGATATCCCGAATGAACTCGAGGCATGGAATAGTCATCCTGTCAACGTTCATTCACTTTCTTGATCTCAGAGCAGAGTGGAAGAGATATGTATGACATCAATATCACATACTGATTCACACATGCGTGCGCACACCTATTTCAATCCTACTCATCAAGTGGCCTTGGATATCAAACTCCCTCAGGAGGGACAAATCCCATATCTATCACTCACCCCTCAAAATCCCCATGTGTCAAAGCCACCCAATCATCACCTTTATAACAACCCATGTTTCAGGACTACGTTTGATGATATCAAAGTGTGCCCAACGAAATGTGTTGAGTGTAGTGATTTCAGGTCAAAGAATCACACTCACCACCATCACTGTGAGTACTAACGGTGACTACCATGTCATGGTTCCATGTGTCAAACTTACGGTGGGTCCGGTACACTTGTTCTCTAACAAGTACCTATGTGTTTGGTTTGATATCTCTATATCATGACTAATGAGATTCTGTCATCAACCAATACCACAATCTAGTCTTATGTGTCATTGTTGTCTATCTACCTTCCACAATGACATCTGACTAGGGACATAACAAGAATGTACAAACTCTTAGCATCCGTATGATCTCATCGTTTAGGTCCTCAACCTGAAAGCATACATCATTGAGTACTGTCATTCCCTAGACATTCAATCTGTTCTATCACTATCTCATATGACTGAACCAGAAATAATTGGAAGCTTGCCTTTGATGTTTATCAAATCAATCTTAATGTATCCCACCAATCATCTCATGATTGGCTCTCAGGGCATACATACCAACATTACCATCATTAGGGTTTCAAGGTCCATTAAAGCCTATTTATGCACATAAACTCTAATTTAAGTGAATTATGTGCAAAGTTCATCCTTTTTATTCCTAATGTCCCTTTTTATCATTAACAAGTTAATATCAACTTTAACCATCAATTAAACCCTACTAATCACATTAATCATATCCAAATAGGGTTTCTTAATCACTATTACACTAAAGTTAATAACTTCCATTATTTTTCGAATTTCAAGTAGAATCAGGCTCCAGTTATATTTTTATTGGATTCCTCATGTTCTTCTGAGAAAAATTCATATATTATGCATATTCATCTGAGTTATGGTTAGCGAGATATGAATTTTGCAAATTAAACTTATTTTGGGCCAAAAGGGAGGCGCCACGTAGCCTCTATACATGCAACACATTTGCTTTGGAAAACATTTCGAAAAGATGTTCTTACCCCTGGTTAAGTTGACAACTCTTTAATCTCATGGAGGGCATATCCGTCCAAATCCACTTTCCCTTTCTTCAACCTTGAGCAGGTCGACACCTGCTGCCCTAGCCGCCGTTTTGCAGCAACCATGTACGCGCTCCTTCCTCTCCAAGGTGCGGCGACCATCAGGGATGTTTCCCCTACCTCCATCTACCCTCTGCGCTCAGCTGGGTGCCTCAGTTTGCAGCCATGGCAGCCAGTTTGGCCTGGACACACCTGTTGTGTGCTGCTTCCATAGCAGCAGTGTTGCGGCTATTGCGATCAACCTAGGGAAGGGCCACGATGGCGAAGCCCCACCCCAAACTCGTGGGCATCAATCCTCCATCCCGACTACACACAATCACTCGCTGTGCATGAGATAGAGCCGTCTTCACAGGTAAGGGTTTGAACGTGGAAGAACAAGAAGAGGAAGAAGAGATACGTGTGAGATCTCTTTTGGGACTCGAACCAGAAGGCCAACCCCTTATATAGGGGAGGGTTTTCGCACCCCAAGATGTGCATCTACCAAGATGCAAGATCTTGTCCCAATAGGAATCTAATTCCTTCTTTAAAATCAAGCTTTCTCTCTCTTCTTTACCCTTTGGATATCCCCTATTATATGGATATTAGGAATTCGAAATTCCTCTTTCGTTTTCTTTATACTTGCCCCTTTTTAATTCATTGGCCTCGAAGTTATATCCTCCTCAAGTAGGAAATACTCTTTTTTAATAAAAACACATAATTCCATCAATTATGTATTCCCATTATCCTTTTATTTTGCAATTTTGGTATTTTCTCTTTCTTTCCTCTTTATTGGGACTCCTTTGACCCCAAGGAACTCCAAGAATTCAAAATTCTTTTTATTGGATACTCATTATCCTTCTAGATGCATCTAAATGCATTATTCTTTATTATTCCTCATTATCTTGTTTATTTCTTATTAAAATATCTCTTTTTGAGGTTTTCTCTTTTATTTTCCTCATTGGTATCCCTTTTATCATTAGAAATCCTTGGGATACGAAATTCCACTAAGGATAACTCAATTGTACCTCTTTTTACTTGTTTTCCACATTTTACCATTGTTTTCAATTTCTTTCTTAATAAAGAAATACTTAATTAATCTTTTCTTTTCTTATTGCTTTTCTTTGCAACTTTGGACTCCTTGAAACCCAAGGAACCCATGTGGCACAAAATCCACTTTTGGATTAAGTTCTTTACCTTCTAGAGGTTTCCACATTAATTGAATTTCCTTATTATTGGGCCCAATAGCCAATAAAGCCCACAATACAATCATCAAGGCTATTGTAAACGAAATTACATCATTATTTGTTCCATATGAGAGTTTACATTTCTCATCAGATGAACCCAAAATTGGGGTTGTAACAGTTGCCCTAAGGGCTCCTGACATTAAGTTAGGTGGTTGTGTGAGAGTTGCTTGGAATTGTAGGCGGAAAAATTTGGCTTCATGATTCCACTTACGGGCACGACATATCTGCATTCATGAGTGAAGTAATACACCGACTATGTGGGATCCTTCGACATCTTTTGGGCACAACTCTCATTATATATATATATATTTGGCTTTTCATCTCTCCTCTCAAGTTTGGGTGAGGGGTTTTTGCATGATTTTCTGGGCGGCAAAGCCTCTTTTCATCCCAAAGTGGGGATAATTAAACCTCGAAGGGGCATATGTTTCCTTCTTTTGTGAGGTGAGGATTTTCTAGCTAGAACCGTTAGGTTAGGGTAATTGGTCAGGAGTATGGTTTGGTAAAGTCCTCCAGTTTCCAGGGATTTCATAGACTTGGGATCGTTCCACACACAACATTTTTCTGTAAGAATGAGATAAAACTATATTGTTATGCTTCTTGTTTTTACTATTATGTGTGTTAGTCGCTCATTTGCGCCTCTCTAGAAATGGTAGCACTACAACATTTAGCAGGGGGACTGACAAGTCTAAGAAGTGGCTAAGCAAAATTACAACTTATAGCAAAATTTCTTAAAGTAAATTTTTGCAAAATTTGTTTCTCATACTCGATTGTGGTGGAAATGAGAATATGTACAAGTAAGTTTTTGAAAATTTTGGTGATAAAATTGTACCTCTAACGCCCATTTATGACTCCTCCTCCAAACTTATCATTGACCCCAACCGGAGGTGTCAAAATTGGAGTGGGATGTATAAACACGCTTTCTTTATTACTGGTGGTTGTTTGTGGTGGCCCACTTTGACTCGAGGAGCATGCTGGCATATACCCCGCATGGCGGGTGGTATTGCTCATGTTGCATGCCCTCCACCTTCATATTCATTGTTGGCAATGCGATCATCCAGGAAATATAATAGAAGCCGCAATCATTTGATAGAGGTACTGGCCGAGGGCTTATATGGCAGAACTACGTCTTCTTGAAGTCTTTGCCTTCTTTATATTTGTACCATTTTCCATGGTTTTTGAGCATCTATACAACTACCTCGGCGCATGTGACTATATTCTCTTATGTAGGTGTCTTTGTAGTAGTCATGTTCATTCTTTTGTTGAGTGTAAAGGCTACATCAGAGCTATTGTAGAGAACTGTAGTCCTAGCTATAACACTGACTACTAACAAAGTCCAATGAATATCATGTAGAATAAATAGCAATATGTAATCTGGAAGAGAGGTCACCAGGAGTTACAGTAGGTGTTCATTTTCACCTGACCTTTTATCATTTAGGATGTCATTTACTAAGAGGAAGTAGGCCATATGCACATTCAACATGTTGTCATTCAGCAGTGCTTGGTAGGCTGACATAGTGCTGACTGAAAGGTACCCTCCTATTTTCAAGGTATCTTTGAGGTCGTCCTTTAGAACACAGATGCCATCCCTTTCAAATATTTCCTCTATCATGGTGTCATCTTCCTTCAATCATTTCATTGTCAGCTATAGGGATTCTAATGACAACAATCACAGCTCCACCTAAATAATTGAAGGTTGGCATTATTTCTCTTGCCGACTCGTCTAGTCTAATCTCTACCATATCCTCTTCCTCTATCTCCCCTTCTTTGGGCTCATGAGCTAGTGGTTGTTCTTTCTCATCTTCTACCAATGGAGGTTGTTTTGACTTGCTCTCAGGTTTTCTCTTTGCTTTGTTAGGTGTGTCGATTGCCTAGCCTTCCTTTGAAGCAGATGCTCAAGCAGGTTCTTCTGGATTGATCCCCAGGGTTTTAAGTTTCTCCCTCCAGGTTTTTTTAGGCAAAGGTATTTCTTTGTGAATTCGTCGTGGTACTACATCTGAAGGCATTGTCGGGTCATTGAAGAAACAACGATCATAAATAACCTCCATTGCATAGATACCATGTAACCTGTGTATATCTTCTGCGTAGAGTTCTTCCAGTGGAACTCCCTTATTGATTGCTTCCATCATTCTAAGAACTATGAAGGCACAATCTCCTATTCCAGCCTTTTCATGAGGGACCTTTTTATAAATAGAGAATTTCTTCCCTTTGTTTCTATTGTCTACCATCTGTATAGCCCACTGCAGACACAGTGACACCTTTAAGATATCCCTTACCTCCTTGCTTTTGTAGATGAGGGATGTGTTGTCCAATTTAGCTGCACAACAGTTGAATACTATTGTACGTCTCTCATATAGGTTGATGACAATCAATGCCCAGTGCTTTACAGTCCTTATAGGTAGGACTACGAATTTTGTTTCATCCCTTCTCATTGCACATTGTAGCTCTTTCACATCATCAACTTTGTCATTTCTATCAAACAGAAGACCTGCTAGATGCGCTGTAACATACCGAAATCTGTGTATTTTGCCTTTTGGTCCTCTTTTCTATCTTTTCCTTTCATTTCTATCCTCTTTGGACTTTCTGTTTAATTTTTGGACAATATGATGGTTTAATGAACATTTGTTCACCTTTTATTCCAAAATTTGGGTTTATGCACAAATACCTCAGTGGAATCTTAGTAATGGGCTTAATATGTAAAATGTCCACTTAAGTGATAAAAAAATAAAGAAATTCGTCCTAGAACTTTCTAGTGCTTTTTAGAATATGAAAAAGAAAGAAAATCCTGAAATATAAATAAAGGAGATGATAAATGCAATAAATGGAGATAATATGAGATATTTTGGATAAAAGAAGATAATGAGGAATATGTTGTCTCGAAAATCATAAGTGGAAACCCATAAAGATAATTTTGATATGCAAATTCGTTTTCTTGATCTAAAAGAAACTTAATGGCCAAGTATCATCTAATTTGGATAATAAATAAATATATAAAAGCCTTTATTACAAGATAATGGGAAATAAGCCAATAAGGTGAAATAAAATATATAATGTCCTCAAATTGGAAAACTAACTCCAAATTCGTAATCTATATATCAAAATTAGTCTATGTGTGAATTTTTATTTAATTTGGTCAATGTTAATATTTTATTTTTTTCAGGAGAGAGAAAATGACTTAAAGACCAAAATATTAATTATATGTTGGAAAAAAATTAATAAATGCCAAAATCGTGTTCCACACATTTAGTATTGCTTGTGTACCAAGTTTCATATTTTTACAAAGTTTCTAGATGCCTCTAATAAATTAAAAGGATAAAATAAGTGATAAAATTTAAATGTATTAAATAAAATAATAAAACCATAAAAAAATAATGACAAATTTGTATTCAACATACATAATATGACTTGGGGGTGAATTTTTGTAATTTTTGGATAATCATAGAGTCATAAAAAAATGAGGAAAGAGAAAATGTGTTTTGAATTATTTAATACATTAAAGATTCTCAAAAGGCAAAACTAATTTCATATTCGAATTCTACACGTCAAAATCAGTCATGGTGCAAATTTTGGTTATTTTTGAAAATTGTTTGATCACTCAAATAAAGAAAGACAAAAGTTACATAATTAAATAAAGGACTTTATTCTGTATTGGATTTGGCAACTGATTAAGTGTTATAATGTGTGTGCCAACAGTGACCGTCAGATCACGATCAGATGGTGTCCGGATCGTCTTCTAGCTTGCGCCCAACAAGGCAGCAGGCCAACGTTTTGGTGTGGATTAAAACTGAGATTTCTCTCTCGTTTCTTGATGGTTTTTCAAAGTTTTTGATGCTATGGATTCGGGAGTGAATTCTGCACCACATTATCCCAAAATTTTTGCGTTTTGACGAAGATTCAAGAAAAATCCAAAGCTTGCTCCCCAAGCTTCGGCGGTCCATTATGTATACCCTACTATAGGTCTCCTTGCCTATATATATATATATATATATATATATATATTTACCCCAAGGACCGCCATCTCATTTGCAACTCACCCGTACTTTCAATTTCGACTTTTGTCTCCATTTTGACCCCCACCGAGCCGCCGAAGTCCCTGACCTTGCGGCCCTTACTGCTCCATGTACACACAATCTTCGTCCAAATTAAAGGTATGGTTGAGTTCTTCATTGCTTTAGCTTTCATATACATCTTTCAGATTTACGTTTGGTCTTGAATTGCAAAAATTCCCAAAATCTTCCCCAAGCAGCCATAGGTGTGCGGGCTGCTAGAGGTGGAAGAAGGGTCGGGTGGCTTTTTACATTTTTACCCCTCTCCCTCTCTCTCTTCGTCTCTCTTGCAATGGATTTGATGATGTGTCATTCTTTGATTGGCTGATCTTTGAAAAATCATATCTTTTCACTCAGTTGTCCAAATTTGAAAATGAAATATGTTTTAAAATCAGAAGAACGAGATCTATCTAATAAAAATGTTTTCATGGTTTTATTAAGATGTTTTCGAATATGTGTTTTTAAGGATGATTTAAATTACTTAAAAATATGGAAAATAGCCTAAAAAGGTATCTCGAAAATATACAAATATATATGTTATTTTGATCAGAAGAACGTAACTAAGATAGTAGTGAGGTTTTCAGAGTCTAAATCGATCGTTTGTGGAAAAAGTCAATGGTTTTGATGTTTTAAGCCTTTAATGAATATACATAGATCTAATACATGGATATAATGATGAATTAGGGAAAGTGGGTTCTGATTTCGTGTGAAGGGTTGGAAAGAGTGTTCTAGAACACTTGAGGCTAAGGTATGTGCATCTACCCCCTTCAGTTGGGAAATTTATTATACCATTACCCATGTTCCCTAATGAGGCTTAATTTGACCTAATCCATTGTTCTTTAAACTTAATTTGTTTATGCCTCAAAATCAGTTGTAGTATTATCTGAATGGGTTTTTATACCCCACTGCCATTTTATATAAATCTTTTGATTAATCTTGCCATAACTCTTTTTCTAGCATGTTGATTTTATTAGACTAAATAACTAGTGTAGTGGTACTTGTATTTACAGCCACCCATAGTTGGGGAATGTGTTATTTCTCCCCTGGGGAATGTGTTACTCTCCCCCACACACAAAATGTGTGTAGGTGATTGGGAATGTGTTATTCTCCCCTCACCCTTTGGTTGAAGGTCTGGTAGGTGCCTCAACCCTACTTAGTTAAGATAGTCAATATTAATCATACATGCAATCATTTTGTGATATGTTGTTTATGGCAAGCATCTATTGAAAGCTTCTTTTATATATATACGACCTCATTCTCTTGATGTCTCATCTTTTGATGAATCCCTAGCCTGATTTACTTGTTATATTTATCTTGTCACCTTTAGTATAGTTTAGTGACACATACTTTTATTTTTCCTTCCCTTTTTGCTGGGTGCCTTCCCAACCACCCAGATGTGGAGCAAGGTGTTGGATATGGCATGAAGATCGTAGCTTTGGCATGGAATTGGTTGATGGATGTGTTTCTTGGAGACAAAAGTGGAGTAGTCTAGTTTCCCTCTACTTAGATCCTCTTTTTGTATAAAGCATGTACACCCATATTGGGGAAATTTTTATGTACACTTTATTTAAATTGAATATAGTCAAAATTTTATCTTCCGTTGTTATCCAAATTGGATTTTGTTTACCATTTTTATGAGTAGAGAGGTGGATTGATTTCACTTCTTTACAACATGGTATCAGATCCAATGGTAGTAAGATCTTTGACTATTTCAGTTTGTCTCCCTAATTAGAACCCTAGACTTGCATAGTTTCCTTTATGTGACATGTTTGCCTAGATTTGATCTACCTTGATGATAGGTTGACTTAGGAACTAATAGTTCCACATCAGAACCTTGATGAATAAAATCCTAAAATACTTATAACTAAAACTTGCATAACTTAATGTCGTTTAAGTTTGCCTTTAGGCAACTATTAGGACATGAAGTTGAAGCAAAGGTGTATAGAATGGATCAGGGTTTCGAGGGCTGGCAATATTTTCCTCCGCGCCACTAGCTTGGTTTACGAGGACTCCCGTGCCCATATGATACCGGCCTGGCTTGAGCTGATACGAATTGCCTGAAATAGTTTGCTTTTAGGCAATAGTGACCTTAGACTTCTATGTTGTATATCTTTGGGAACCCTAAGTTTCATGTGTATGATGATTTGTTTGAGGATGGTTACCAAGATAATTTCTTATGTCCTTTGAACCTAGACCTTAGAGTTTGGGTGTTTGTGAGAATATCAGAGTGCATAGTGGAAGCATTATGGATCTTGATAATGGTTTAGTTAGACTTATCCTTTAACCCTAGTGTAGTAGGTCAAACCCTTTAAGGGGTGGAGTATGGTTAGTTGATGATGTTTGAGTGGTTAGATTTCGAGGACAAAATCCTATTTAGGGGGGATGGAACCCTATAACATCTTGGTCTATCTTTAGAAACCCTAACTCCATAGATAGGAGGTTGGTATGTTCGGATCCTTAGTTTTTACCAAACAAGTTAATAGTTGTAACCCTAACGTGCTTGTTTATATATTAATGAACACATAATTATCATCTAAGGAATAAACCATATGCTTGAACCCTAATGAATATTCAATGCACATAATATGAATATCAATGCTAATTGTCAATAAGTAAGATGTTAATAATGTCATGAACCAATAAACCCTAATGATATGACGAGTAAGGTTATAATTCATAACTTAATGCATGCCAAGAAATGAATAAGTGCAATATAATGGTCATGTTGACCTAAAACCCTAAGTTGTAATATCTAACCCTAATCTATGCATCATTAATGCCTTTCATGATACATTAATGATATTAAGAGACATAATCAGTTAACATACTTTGATACACATAAATGATATATATGATCATCTAATCACATATTAATTAAGTCATCAATATGAATGCATGTTACCTTGTTAACTAATATACATGTTATTAGTCACTTAATGTGAATCAAATCATTAATATGACATATGTTCCACCTTGATTATTAAAATACATGTAATGGCTTCAATATGAGTATGAAGTGATTGGATTCATATAAACATACAAAATGAATAATATAAATGAATAATGATTAATGGTGACATTAATGTGAGCAATAAAGATAATGTGACATGTGACAATGTTTAATATGAGTATAAGTAACAAATGTGACATTAATTGTAATAATTATATGCTTAACCACAAATTGAATAGAATGTCTTATTTCATGTAAAATAATTTTTTACAATTAATAAAGTGGTAATATGAGGATAAGGAACTATAAATTCGAATTATTAAGGACAATGGTCAAATATAATAATGAAGGTTGAGATAATTGAGTGACCCCTAATTGTGATAAAATCATTAATAAGATAAATGAGATATATATATATATATATATATATATATATAGTTTAATGGATAATAATGAAATATAACCCTTTTGACAATAAAGTGAATATGACATGATAAAATTAAAATAATGATGATATGTGATATCAAAATGGATGTAATCCTAATGCGCCATAAATGTAAATAAAGTTAAGTATCCTAAAAAGAATATCTTAATAGTGGAACCCTAAGTGATCCCTGAGAACTTGACCTATGTTGAGTTGTATATGAAGTTTTCTAAACCCTCAGGTGTAGTTGAAGTAAAAGTTTTGGGTGGAAGTTTCATGGTTGGAGGAACAACCTGAAGTTTTGTGATGTGAGGTTCCACACTCACACTTCCCTAATTGCTAGTGATTTCGGGGATGAAATCCTCTTTAAGGGGTGGAGTGCTGTAACATACCAAAATCTGGGTATTTTTCCTTTTGGTCCTCTTTTCCATCTTTTCCTTTCATTTCTATCCTCTTTAGACTTTCTATTTAATTTGTGGACAATATGATGGTTTAATGAACATTTGTTCACCTTTTATTCCAATATTTGGGTTTATGCACAAATACATCAGTGGAAGCTTAGTAATGGGCTTAATATGTAAAATGTCCACTTAAGTGATAAAAAGAATAAAGAAATTCGTCTTAGAACTTTCTAGTGCTTTTTAGAATATGAAAAAGAAAGAAAATCCCGAAATATAAATAAAGGAGATGATAAATGCAATAAATAGAGATAATATGAGATATTTTAGATAAAAGAAGATAATGGGGAATATGTTGTCTCGAAAATCATAAGTGGAAACCCATAAAGATAATTTTGATATGCAAATTCGTTTTCTTGATCTAAAAGAAACTTAATGGCCAAATATCATCTAATTTGGATAATAAATAAATATATAAAAGCCTTTATTACAAGATAATGGAAAATAAGCTAATAAGGTGAAATAAAATATCTAATGTCCTCAAATTGGAAAACTAACTCCGAATTTGTAATATATATATCAAAATTAGTCTATGTGTGAATTTTTATTTAATTTGGTCAATCTTTAATATTTTATTTTATTTAGGAGAGAGAAAATAACTTAAAGACCAAAAATATTAATTATATGTTGAAAAAAAATTAATAAATGCTAAAATCATGTTCCACACATTTAGTATTGCTTGTATACCAAGTTTCATATTTTTATAAAGTTTCTAGATGCCTCTAATAAATTAAAAGGATAAAATAAGTGATAAAATTTAAATGTATTAAATAAAATAATAAAAGCCTTCAAAAAAATAAAATAATGACAAATTCGTATTCAACATACTTAATATGACTTGTGGGTGAAGTTTTGTAATTTTTGGATAATCATAGAGTCATAAATAAATGAGGAAAGAGAAAATATGTTTTGAATTATTTAACACATTAAAGATTCTCAAAAGGCAAAACTCATTTCATATTCGGATTTTACACATCAAAATCAGTCATGGTGAAAATTTTGATTATTTTTGAAAATTGTTTGATCCCTCAAATAAAGAAAGACAAAAAGTTAAATAATTAAATAAATGACTTTATTCTGTGTTGGATTTGGCAACTGATTAAGTGTTATAATGTGCACGCCAATAGTGACCGTCAGATCACGATCGAATGGTGTCCAGATCATCTTCTAGCTTGCGCCCAACAAGGCAACAGGCCAACGTTTTGGTGTGGATTAAAACTGAGATTTCTCTCTCATTTCTTGATGATTTTTCAAAGTTTTTGATGCTATGGATTCAGGAGTGAATTCTGCACCACATTATCCCAAAATTTTTGTGTTTTGACGAAGATTCAAGAAAAATCCAAAGCTTGCTCCCCAAGCTTCGATGGTCCATTATGTAAACCCTAGTATAGGTCTGCTTGCCTATATATATATATATATATATATATATATATATATATATATATATATATATATATATATATATATATATATATATATATATATATATATATATATATATATATATATATATATATATATATACACCCCAAGGACCGCCATCTCATTTGCAACTCACCTATACTTTCAATTTTGACTTTCGTCTCCATTTTGACCCCCACTGAGCAGCCGAAGTCCCTGACCTTGCAGCCCTTTCTGCTCCATGTACACATAATCTTCGTCCAAATTAAAGGTATGGTTGAGTTCTTCATTGCTTTAGCTTTCATACGCATATTTCCGTTTTGCGTTTGGTCTTGAATTGCAAAAATACCCAAAATCTTCCCCAAGCAGCCGTAGGTGTGCGGGCTGCTGGAGGTGGAAGAAGGGTCGGGTGGTTTTTTTACATTTTTACCCCTGTCCCTCTCTCTCTTTGTCTCTCTTGCATTGGATTTGATGATGTGTCGTTCTTTGATTGGCTGATCTTTGAAAAATCGTATCTTTTCACTCAGTTGTCCAAATTTGAAAATGAAATGTGTTTTGAAATCGGGAGAATGAAATCTATCTAATAAAAATGTTTTTGTGGTTTTATTCAGATGTTTTTGAATATGTGTTTTTAAGGATGATTTAATTTACTTAAAAATATGGAAAATAGCCTAAAAAGTCAGTATCTTGAAAATATACAAATATATATGTTATTTTGATCAGAAGAACGTAACTAAGACGGTAGTGAGGTTTTCATAGTCTAAATCGATTGTTTGTGGAAAAAGTCAATGGTTTTGATGTTTTAAGCCTTTAATGAATATACATAGATCTAATGTATGAATATAATGATGAATTAGAGAAAGTGGGTTCTGATTTTGTGTTAAGGGTTGGAAAGAGTGTTCTAGAACACTTGAGGGTAAGGTATGTGCATCTACCCCCTTCAGTTGGGAAATTTATTATACCATTACCCATGTTCCCTAATGAGGCTTAATTTGACCTAATCCGTTGTTCTTTAAACTAAATTTGTTTATGCCTCAAAATCAGTTGTAGTATTATCTGAATAGGTTTTTATACCCCACTACCATGTTATATAAATATTTTGATTAATCTTGCCATAACTCTTTTTCTAGCATGTTGATTTTATTAGACTAAATAACTAGGGTAGTGGTACTTGTATGTACAACCACCCATAGTTGGGGAATGTGTTATTTCTCCCCTGGGGAATGTGTTACTCTCCCTCACACACAAAATGTGTGTAGGTGATTGGGAATGTGTTATTCTCCCCTCACCCTTTGGTTGAAGGTCCGGTAGGTGCCTCAACCCTACTTAGTTAAGATAGTCAATATTAATCATACATGCAATCCTTTTGTGATATGTTGTTTATGGTAAGCATCTATTGAAAGCTTCTTTTATATATATATGACCTCATTCTCTTGAGGTCTCATCTTTTGATGAATCCCTAGCCTGATTTACTTGTTATATTTATCTTGTCACCGTTAGTATAGTTTAGTGACGCATACTTTTATTTTTCCTTCCCTTTTTGCTGGGTGCCTTCCCAACCACCCAGATGTGGAGCAAGGTGTTGGATATGGCATGAAGATCGTAGCTTTGGCATGGACTTGGATGATGGATGTGTTGCTTGGAGACAAAGGTAGAGTAGTCTAGTTTTCCTCTACTTAGATCCTCTTTTTGTATAAAGCATGTACACCCATATTGGGGAAATTTTTATGTACACTTTATTTAAATTGAATATAGTCAAAATTTTATCTTCCGCTGCTATCCAAATTGGATTTTGTTTACCATTGTTATGAGTATAGAGGTGGATTGATTTCACTTCTTTACATGCGTGGTGCCATTGAATACGAGGTGTATTTGGTCGGGATGTAGAAATTCTTCATGCAGAGTTGCACAGAGTACTTTGAATAACTTCTTATATACTGGTGCTCATTTCAGACAGATCCCTCTAAAATGATCCCTGTTAAGTGACCTTCCCTTGTTGTGATAGAGAATATGAAGCATGTGATTCTTGATAATGTGGTCATGTCCATGCACTCCATCTTGTAGGGTAGAGGAGGAGCAACACCTAATGGTACATCATGGACTGGTGCGCTCCACTTTCTGACTGGCTCATTAGTGAAGAAAGAGGCTAGTATATCTTCTTCATCTTCTGAGGTATCGTCTCCTACTATCTGCATTGCTGTAGGTGGTACTTCTGTAGTGGGATGTTGTACTCGGGATTCCTATGATGTTTGGTTTGTTGCCTTGCTTTCATCATTTGTGGATATCTCGACAGTTAAATCTTTTTTGCGTTGGTTCTGTTTTGACTGTTGCTCTAATTCTACAGAGTTGAGCGTGGCTAACGTCATAGCCATTTTCCAGTCATAGAGTGAATCATCTTGCTCGTACTAGGCTGGGTCTTTGAAGAAGTCATTGTAGTTATCCATTCTGAACGTCATGTCATCCAAGAACTTATTGAGATCTCTTATTTCTCGTTATGTGACATCTTCTATGGAAGTGGTTTTGTCACAGGTTAACAACCTAACCCCACTCTACACCTTAGGCTCCAAAATAAGGTGTACAAAAGGGTTAAATTTTCCCGTCCCTGAGTGGATCAAACACACAAGTATATACATGCACCAAATAACAAGATTCCTTAAATAAACCAAATGTTAATTACATAGGGGCCCAAAGGCATAGGAGTTCTACAGAAGAAAATTTAATACATGAGAGAACTACTTGCAGAAGAAAAAGAACTTAAACTAAGAATCCCTTTTAGCTTTAGCATCCCCATAAAAGATTTGATTTTGTTGAGTCAGCATATTGAGTTGCAACATCATCATCATAAGCAAAAGGTACCTATAAAGCATTTGAAATTGGTACACGTCAACACAATATATAAATATATTGTATTGAGTATGCCTACATGTCATTAAATTGTACCTCACATTTAAAACTTGGCAAAAGCAAAAACCATCACTTGGCAAGGATAAAAAAAATAGATAACTACAGGAAAAGAGAAAAGTTACAAATACAAGAAATCTCATGTTTTAGGCATATTTATCCAATATGTGTACAATTGATCATCCACATGCACTATTCTACCGAAGAGATTTAGTGCTCATATGTACTATTCTACTAAACAGATTTAGTACTTTATTCAATGCACTATTCTATAAGAGATATTTAGTGCTCACATGTACTATTCTACCAAAGAGATTTAGTACTATCATCAATGCACTATTCTACCAAAGAGATTTAGTGCTTATCACATATTGGATCAGATATATTATGTTCTTGGTGATCATATACATAAATATAGAAAATCAAGCAACTCATAGTTCAAGGACATTCATTTAACTATTTTTATATACTAAAATATTCAATACACATATATTACAAGCATAAAACATAATGGCCAAGTGGGAAGTAATGGCGTATCTTCTATTCAGAAGTGGGGAGTCCAGAGATGCTCCTCACTGGTACCTTTGTCCTCCTGAAATTATAAGGGATTTGGTACTAATTAGATATATTGGAAAATTCATCATTTGGTTCTAAAAGAATATACAAGGCCCTTTTTCTTGTTTAGAGTCATGAGAGTAGATTATGAATCATTGAGTACAAATTTGAGTCCACATTTGATAGCATCATGTCAAAGTATGATTTTTACATTGATTTGATGGTCTTTAGATCATGATGGATAATTATAATAATTTAGTAAGTCAAAATAGGGAAAAAGAGTGATAATTCGACTTTACTGATATTTAAGTCATATAAATTGGAATTGAAAGTCCCATAATTATATAGGAATAAAAATAGGATGATGACATGATTTTGGTGATTTAATCAGGCTCGAGTATTTTCCAAATAATTAAACAAGATAGAATGATAATTGAGTATGCGTAATTATATGATTGTGGTCAAATGATATCATAATCATGATCCTCATAATTTTCTGATCAAAATAGAGTACTTTTTCATATTTTTATGACACTCCTACTATTTATAATGAATTTCCAAATATCAAGACATTTTCTAGAATTTATCTAAAATTGAGGATAAATCGAGAAGATATCTAAAAACTAGAGCCATTGATATTAAGATCTGACGGTCAGGAGTCACTCTCATGGTAAATGAATTCGATCTGGGTTCTCTGATATGGGAGTACCTTATTGGTCTACCTAGACTCGGTGGGTCCCGCTCCTTCCTTGGTCGTTTGCAAAGCAGGTTGCCCAACTCCAACTCCGGTGAGCTCGATCGACTGTTGGGCTACTTCTTGCACGAATATGAGGTCAGTTTAACCTTTGGGGACCTCTCCCAGATCAGGTCGGCCAAGTCTCGGAGCTTGGCTCCCCTTGGAGTGGTGTGCCACTGAGGAGAGTCGGCAGTTCACCGACCGCAAAGAAGAAGAAGGTGAAGGGGGTTTACAGATGGTGCTGGGACCTCGCAGAGGGGCAGGTGGAGGTCTGTGTAGTGCGGAGGAGTTGGAGGGAGATCCAATTCGGAGTTGGGAGGGAGAGAGCACCCTGAACGGTGAGTATGTAGTGGGGGAGTGAACTGGAGGAGGTGAGTTTGAGGGCGGAGCCATCTGGGATTGCTTCGGGAAAATTAAAGGCTAAGGAGAACTAAAGGGCACCTAGGCGAAGCTTGAGGATGAGTTATATAGGCAGGAGGGGTGGTAGTTTGTAGACGCCCAATCTGAGTCAATTTGATTTGGAGTGGGTGCTCGCCGGTGATGATCGTGGAGACTGATATGGTCATCTTCACAGGTCGTGTGAGTGCTTGTCGCATTCATGGAGATGAGGTGGAGGCATTGCCTCAGTTGGTTTCTCGCAAAGTGGGTCAGAGTGAGTAGTAGGGGTCAGGGTCATGGACTCATGGTTGTAGCCACGTTTTCTCGAGTTGAGTGGAGGTTAGGGATGATGTAACATCCCCAGATTTTCACCTTCTCAAAACCCCATGGAGATGAGAAGAAAAATCTGAAAACATTAGCAATTATATCAGAGAGCGATGTAGAACCATAATACGCATACCTGAACATTCAATTATAATGCATACACCATGAACAATCTCAACATTCAACATGTATATATTAAGACAAGATTACTTATTACAACATGAATTACATTTACATATTAAAAGAAGATTTACAAGTCTATGAACATGTATGCTAATCAGGATCTAAACAATAGGTACAACCTGTACAACTTGCTCACATCCTATTCTTTTATCCCATTCTAGCTCTGGACCTAGAAAATACGAGAAACAAAATCATCAACAAAAGTTGGTACGTGGAATTAAAAGCTATACTATGCTGGCATATAATATACTCAAAATTGAAGAAAGAGAAAGAAAACGTTACTTAAAGGTAGAAATCAGGTAATCCCAAGTTATTAGCCACATTTAGGATGAATATGCATTAGTATGGTGGACTTAGAACAAACATAAATGGTGGTCCCTTCCCCGTATACCTTGTACTCTAGGGATCTCCCCATATACCATGTACTCTAGGGAGGTGCTAGTCAACATTAAAGCTTTCCCTCTCTAATAGGGAGTTTAATGAGCACCACTAGTAACTACATTTCATTTATCCTCATTTATGTTCTTTTATGTTCAAGGTGGAAAATTGTCAATATACATACATCTACATCCAATAGTGTATATCAAATACAAGAAAGCAAGTACATATATTTACCATCCAGCAAATCTAGTCATATAATTATATCCACGTACCTGAGTTCAGATATTCCTCACATATCCATGATCATCTAGATAAACTGGTCAGTACTTGATTAATAGAAATTAATCATCATTAATAAATGTTTATCATATTCAAGGTGTTTTAGATCCAAATTAGGGTTTAGTCAAACCTAGGTCAATATGATGTTAGGATGGTGTCTAGTATTTTTAATCCGATACATACGCCATTATTAAGGTCTGGTATGAATTTCATATTTTTCTGATGCTTTGTATATTTTCTAGAACTAAAAAGAGTTTAAAAGCATGAATTTGCTCATTAATAAGGAAAGACATAACATTTTTGCATTATAATAAGATTAGAGTCCACATATGGTTTCTAAGTGATTTTTAGGTTCAAAAATATTTTTCTCAGATTTAATCTCAGCCATTTTCTAATTATACCATTTAAATGAAATATTCTCATCTAAATTAAATATCATAGATATTACTATCTCAAAAGACTTATATAAGGATCCTATAATAAAGTAGGCATTTTTCTGAGTATGTATATATTTTTAGGGTATTTATAGGCTAAGGGAGCTATTTATAATGCATTTTCTAAGATCTGTACATATACTGGATTTTCGAGTGAATTATTACCTTTAGGCAAATCAGGCACTGCCATGTGGCTTGTTTGGACTCCTTGAGCCTGCTTTGGCCGACCGGTTTAGTCAATTTGGACCCAGATCAGTCTGGGTTGACAACTAAGAGGGACCTGTCTTCTTTTTCCCTCTCACTCACGCCCTGGAACCCGATGCGGGACTCCGCTCCCTGCCCAGGGTGCGCCGCCGTGAGGGATGCATCTGCGGCGAGTTCTGATCTGGGCATGACGCCTCCCCAATCACGTGCTTCTCCCTGGTGAGCAACGATTCCAGGTCGGGACCTTCCTGTTCTAAAAATTCACAACCAAGAGCTCTATCTCCTCCTACTCTACACCTTCTTCTTGGCGTTTCCATGATGGAGGCTGCTCCTCGGAATCACAGTGATCACCTGCTCCATTTTCCTTTCTAGTATTGCGTTCACTGTGATTTCTTCGCTTGACACCCATCTGTGAGTGTCGCCGCTGGGAGGGTGATCTTCAGAGAGCTAGACGCAACCATGTGCCTTTCCACCATGCTGAGGAACTCCACGACTAGCCAAAGTGTGATGTAGTGGAAGTTTTGGAATCTTAAAATGTCCAATGGTATAAGTGAGTTCTTGCATGTTGAGTTGCTATGAGAGTTCCTAATGTTTTGTCAAAGTTTGGAAGTCAAGTGATATTAATATCATGTTTTCGATCCCTATGTTCATGCCTTTTGGAGGAATTTTATTCAGTGAGCAAACAATAAGTTTTGGACAATGAATTCATGTACAAGGTAGCTTGGGCTATGTTAAAGCTATGGTCAAATTTTGGTGACAATTAGAGGATCCTAGAGGAAGTTATTTAAGTTTGAACATGATGAAATAATGTATACATTGATGTTTTTGATTAATAAAGTTTGGGTTATATAGCCTAAGTTCTGAATATCAGCTCTATCACGCACCCCTTTGATATATGGTTGGATCGCGTGGCCAAAATCGGGCCCTAGATCATCAATTCTATGTTCTTAAGCATTCATAAGAGAAACCACGGATCTGCCTTGTTAGACGTCGTTTCTGGCCCTTAGATTTTCAATCAAGGGCTGTCAAGTCCTCACCTACCTTGTGGTTAGAGCAAGGTATTGGGAGAGCTGATGCCGAGGTCAGCCCCGCCACCACTTTCCTAGAACGTGGGGTGAGGGGGGATATCTAATCGGGGAGTTGAAGTCTCATCCTCATTGCGAGAAGTTTGAGACCCTGGGCATAGAAAATGAGGTAGAGACAAGGGAGAATGGACCTTCACTTCCTCGCCCATCTCCATTACAGAGAGTAGGTCTGAACCAGAATGAGGGATTTGAGATATAGGAGGAGTTTTAGGGAAGATAAGAAGGGAATAATGATCCCCGTATCCGGCCGAAGCTAGTGTATGGTCTGATCGTAAGCCATAGGAAGTTCTGTAGGCTACCGAGCTCCAGTTTGGTGGTGATGAAGACCCAATTTGGGAAGGGATGTAGCAGGTTTCCCTCTGAGTTTTGTAGCTGAGGTGGAATCCAGAAAGACCCGTAGGTGCTGATGTTGCCTTTAGGCGGAGGTTTGGTGGTGTGGAGGCACCATGCCTCTACTTCGTCGGTGCTATGGAAGAAGGCGGCGACTAGCTCCTCGATCTGCCAGGAGGAGTCACCAGCAGCGAACCCACACGACTGGAGGCGTCGAGGGAGCAAGGACGAAGCTCATAGAAGCTTAAGCTTGTCTCGAGGAGAAGTGCACCTCTTCCTATTGTTTGCCGGAGCCGAGTCGTGCGGCGGCGCGCTCGTGAAACATGGCAGGCGCATCGCTGGATCGCGAGAAGCGAAAGAGAGAGATGCCTGACTCGGGCAAGTGGATCTTGGATCCACGGATCCAACAACCAGCCCGCCTATCCCAAGCAAAGAAAAGCTGGAGTTGCACAACCCACATGGCCACGTGGCGACACCGGATTAGCCAGGAAAAGGTAATTCCCAGTAAATGCCCATATCTTGTATATTTCACAGTAATTAGCTCGTTTATCAGAAAATTACAAATAAGGTACCGTTTTTCTCAGAAAAATGAGTAGAACACAGTAGAATAATAATATCAGGCTTTTGATGCTTAAACTCTACGATATCATGTAAAATGATTTATACTTGTTTCATGAGTAATAAATATCAAATGATGATATAAAATTATGGAAAAATGTCACTAGATTCATAATTACGTTTATAATGCATATGATGTCAGATATGACAATTCTTGGACACAAAATCATGTAATTTGCTTTATATGGATAATTAGGGCTAATAACCCTAATTAATGTGTAATAATTACAAATATACTCATAAAATCCTGGAAATCATAGAGTAAGCTCATATTAGTATTTGGAACCTCAAATTTATTAAATATGAGATCAGGATGATACAAATAATACATGTTATACGATGATGTTACTCTTAATGTGTTATAAAACCCTAATCTAGGTTAATGATGTAACCTAGGGTTAATATGTGCATAAAAATGATATGGAATCGAATGTTTAGATAATGAACCATAATCTAGGGATATGACATCAGTAAGATGATTCTAAGATAAGAATATAAGTAATGATGCACACATCCTAATGAGTAAGGAAACCCTAATATGAACACGATTAGGGTTAAGATGAGATGTAAGATGATGAGAACCTGATGATCATATGTGATCTTATCTTTATCAGGGTTGACAAGATATAGATGACATGAGGAATATATGATTAGAATGATCTGTCTCTTTGGAAGGTACGCCATTACCTCTTACTTGGCTTATTATACAATATGCTTGTGTTATAGGTGTAGTAAAATACTTGGCATATGATATTGGATGAAGTGATTGTTCTTGCATGATATGTTGCTTGATTTTCTGTAGTTATGGCTATGAACACATGAAACATAAGATATCTGATCCATCATATATATATATGAAAGCACACAGTGCTCAGAAAGCGATCACAAACTCCTAGGGGGTAGATCACATGTATAATGATCACAAACCACTTGGTGGTAGATCATAAGGCCTAAAAACATCAAATCCCTAGGGGCAGATGTATGAGAAATATGATGGAAATAAGCTTAAAACGTGTGTTCTCTATTGTTAATAAACTTTCTTGTTCAAGTATACACTTTTCTTATATTCTTCTGTTACTGCCAAGTATTAGTTTTATCTTATTGCCAAGATATGATGAGAGGTATATAAAAGACACATAGGCATACTCAGTACAATATTCTTGAATATTGTGCTGATGTGTACCACATGTAATCTTTTGTTTAGGTTGTGGTTATGCTCTTGAAGATCCAAGATAGTGAGAGTTGTATAGCGAGCTGATGTACAGGTGGGCCTGTTGTCTTAAGATCCTGTAGTTTAGAGGTAGTACATGTATATGTATAAGTTTGCTGTTCAATATGTAATATCAAATGTTGTAACAATTCATGTTGTAATTATATGTTGAACGGTGAACATGTGGGTATGGTTTTATTATTGTTCATGTACATGTGCTACCGTTTATTTCCTTCTGACTCCCTTGATTTTCTTCTTCTTAGCCTCGTGTGAGATGTTTAAATTGGGATTCTCGCTGAGGTGAGGGTTTCAATTTAGACGTCACACATCAGATTAAGTTTTATAAAATTTGGGGACGTCACACAAAGTGCCAAGGTGGAATCCTGGAACTCTAGGATCTTCAGATGTCTGTAGGTAACCGATGTCAGATCCTGGTTTGCCCTCTCTGACTCCACCTCCTCCTCACCAATGAGGATGAATCTGTCAGACGAGCATGTCTCCTCAATCTTCTTCTCCTTTCCATGGATTTGAGCTCTGCGGTCATGTTGGAGCTCACCAATCCAGGGAAAACTAACCCATCAACCGATGGGTGGTTGGGAAACTTGCAAATGTGGGTGTTGTCTCTCAAAGTCGTAGAATCCACTCTCCTTCCTCCTGGAGATCCCTCTTCTCCCTTTCACATTCCTCGAGACCCCCTCGATGGTCAAGTTCCACATCTCATACTGGAACCCACCTGTAAGGTGCGATGGACAGGCAAGGGTGAACTAGATTTGGGGTTTCTTAGAAGAGGAAACAATAGAGTCTGTGTGAGCGGTCAAGGGGTGGGTCTTGGTGAGGCAGGGCTAGTAGTCCCATTGGGCACTCTGACACTCAAAACTCTATGTTATGTTCTCAAGAAGGTACAACGGCCTAGTCAATCCCCTGATCCACAATGTTCGGAGGTAGGAGACGACGTCAGGGCCGTCAGATCCCAACAGCCTCCCAGAGTGCACTCGATCAGGCCACACTTCCATGCTTTGGGTTGTGATCAAGCAAAGGGTTGGCCAGTGTGAGCATGACATAAACGTATGTGAAAAGAATGCAGTTGCGCCCAAAGTCCAAAAGGCTGTGTGACATATCAATCTCACAACCTTTGATAATTCTCAAATAGCAGATGACTAAGGCTTGGCAAGACATTTAAGTCATATATCAATAAATTCAAACATTTATATCTTCTAATACAACCCTCCGATTCAAAATAAATTTGAAACATGGGTTCCTCATCAAACAAAGCCCCATATAACCAAGTTTGAACTCAAAATCCCAACATGTTTCATCTAACTAAACTCCTCAAATAACCTTATCTAAAATTCAATTAATCCTCAAATCTTAATAAAATAAATCTCAAAAGACTTTATGTGATCATAATAATTCTTGATCCTACAAATCCAGAACACTTGTTATGATACTAATACCTCAAGGTTCACTAATATATCACTTGAGTCCATTGGAACTATTAAAGGGGTCCCATGGACCCATATGTACCCAAACAATTAATCAAACCTATTCATCATACTTGAACTCAATTAATGTTCTAATTGTCAATTGCATATATAGTTACACTTTTTGGGTGGAAATATACAATAATTGAGTAACCAATTCCTTCATTTGGTATCATCACCTACATGATGCTCATGGTCTTCAAATACTATATTGGGTATCATAATCGTAAAATAGGGGTCATCACATTCACCCCATCTTATATGAAATTTCTTCCTCGAAATTCAACTAATCTCATCCTTAAGAGGCTATTTAGGAGATCAACTTCATATACATCATCATTGCTTAGGTTCTAAGACCGCCATATTTGCATGCACTCTAAGTTGTCAGCTTAGGGTCTAGTGATTCTTGGGTGTGTCCACCCTACCATATATATGTTGAAGCATCACTTAAAGTCTTAGCCATAACATGACATTATGATATTTTAGGATTACATCACCCCTAAGGATATGAGTTTTGTTCATACCTTTAAAGTTCAAGAGGAATTCATTTATATGCCATGGTATTCAGATCGTTCAAATCTAACATCATTAACATCTTCAATGATTTCAGGATTAGAGTAGATTTATCTTCACCCTTGATATTAGATTTTTTTTTTAAACTTAAGAAGGGCTTACATAACATGTTTGACCATTAGGGTTTCACCCTATGGTGTGGTATTCATACTCAACTTAGAAGCATACATTGAGAAGGATCAAAGTTACGAACTATATTTTTGATCATATATCCTATGATCCAAAAATATCTTTAGATCAAGTTCATGAGTTCAACTTTTTATGTCTTGCATGTATTATGTGAAGGAAAAAAAGAGAATATACTAAGTTTATCCCATGATCTAAGCATCATATCTTTCATGTTTCATGTGAAGGGGAAGAGAATATTTGAAAGTCAAACTTATCATGATTTCAATCTTGGGTGCTACATGTATGATATAGGGGGAAAATATATAATAGGTCAAGCTTATACGAGTGACTCCTCATATATAAATCATCTATATAGCTCAAGTGAGGTTTCTATCATCATATATTAAGAAAGAGAAGAAGAAGGGAGAACATGTAATTTGAGTATCTTTTGCACAAAGCATCATACTCTCATAACTAGAGTTCATATATTACCTCACTTGCAACTAATGATGAGATTCACAAAATATGTCACTCCAGCTAGGACCTAACTTAGCCAAAGGATTGACTTTATCATATGGGTCATCTACCCATCCTTTTATTTTACCAAATTCTCACCTATAGATTTGAATCATGCATAAGGACTCAACTCAACACTCAAGAGTAATCTAGTGTAGGACACATTTGTTTTACACATATCTCATATATTGGAGTCTAGGTCCTATGACCTTCTCCTTGTGGGTTTTACTCTCTCTAGAGTTCAACACATATCTCATCCTACCACTAGACATCCTCCTTGTATAAGAGCTTGAGGCTCATGCATACTCATCTTAATCTTAACTTAGCTTATCTTAAGTAGGAAAAGGGAATGTACTTTCATCATCATGACTTAGCATAAATCCTCTAAGAGTGGATTCGGCTCATATACAACTCAAATCTTAATAAGGAAACTTATACCATCATGGATTAAATATAGATAAGATTATATATGCTTATTTCCTTCATCTTTATTTTGTTTGTCTATGTATCACATAACTTTATGAGGCTCTAGACGTCTAATCTAGATCTATTCTCTCTTCTAGACTGATGTCACTCTCCTTTCACTTAGATTACATGAACACCCACTACTCTCCTATGTGAGGGACACATTTTTATATTTACATATATATAATAAAATATTATATAGTTTTTCTCTGAGAAGCAAACCAGAGAAACTATCGAGACTCGAGCCGATTGGAAAACAAAACCAAATCAGAAAAATTGAGTGTCCCACACACAGTAGATAGTCTAGTTCATGTCACCTAGTGAAATGGTGAGAACATGGTGTAGACTACTGTAGCTACCCAATACATATGAGCTCTATATGGAAAGGGTTTCAGACACTTGTCTAAACCTAGTTCTCAAACATCTAGGTTCTAGCCTAGAGGCTAAGTCAAACCTTATTCCTATATAACAACTTACTAAGTTTCTAAGGTTTTAACTGAAAAGTAAAACTTAGTTTTATGTTTCATGGTGAGCAATGGTCAGGTGTAGCTATTGTTCATGCTCTGATACCAACTGTAACGTCCCCAGATTTTCACCTTCTCAAAACCCCATGGAGATGAGAAGACAAAATCTGAAAACGTTAGCAATTATATCAGAGAGTGATGCGGAAGCATAATACGCATACCTGAACATTTAATTATAATGCATACACCATGAACAATATCAACATTCAACATGTATATATTAATACAATATTACTTATTACAACATGAATTACATTTACATATTAAAAGAAGATTTACAAGTCTATGAACATGTATGCTAATCAGGATCTACACAATAGGTACAACCTGTACAACTTGCTCACATCCTATTCTTTTATCCCATTCTAGCTCTGGACCTAGAAAATACGAGAAACAAAATCATCAACAAAAGTTGGTACATGGAATTAAAAGCTATACTATGCTGGCATATAATATACTCGAAATTGAAGAAAGAGAAAGAAAACGTTACTTAAAGGCATAAAATCAGGTAATCCCAAGTTATTAGCCACATTTAGGATGAATATGCATTACTATGGTGGACTTAGCACAAACATAAATGGTGGGCCCTTCCCCGTGTACCTTGTACTCTAGGGATCTCCCCATATACCGTGTACTCTAGGGAGGTGCTAGTCAACATTAAAGCTTTCCCCCTCTAACAGAGAGTTTAATGAGCACCACTAGTAACTACATTTCATTTATCCTCATTTATGTTCTTTTATGTTCAAGGCAGAAAATTGTCAATATACATACATCTACATCCAATAGTGTATTTCAAATACAAGCAAGCAAGTACATATATTTAACATCCAGCAAATCTAGTCATATAATTATATCCACGTACCTGAGTTTAGATATTCCTCACATATCCATGATCATCTAGATATACTGGTCAACACCTAATTAATAGAAATTAATCATCATTAATAAATGTTCATCATATTCAAGGTGTTTTAGATCCAAATTAGGGTTTTAGTCAAACCTAGGTCAATATGATGTTAGGATGGTGTCTAGTATTTTTAATCTGATACATACGTCATTATTAAGGTCTGGTATGAATTTCATATTTTTCTGATGCTTTGTATATTTTCTAGAACTAAAAAGAGTTTAAAAGCATTAATTTGCTCATTAATAAGGAAAGACATAAAATTTTGGCATTATAATCATATTAGAGTCCACGTATAGTTTCTAAGTGATTTTTAGGTTCAAAAATATTTTTCTCAGATTTAATCTCAACCATTTTCTAATTATACCATTTAAATGAAATATTCTCATCTAAATTAAATATCATGGATATTACTATCTCAAAAGACTTATATAAGGATCCTATAATAAAGTAGGAATTTTCATGAGTACATATATATATTTAGGGTATTTATAGACCAAGGGAGCTATTTATAATGCATTTTCTAAGATCTGTACATATACTGGATTTTCGAGTGAATTATTACCTTTAGGCGAATCAGGCGCTGCCACATGGCTCGTTTGGACTCCTTGAGCCTGCTTTGGCTGACCGGTTCAGTCAATTTGGATCTTGATCAGTCTGGGTTGACGGTCAATATGGACCGGTCTTCTTTGTCCCTCTCGCTCATGCCC
The DNA here is from genome assembly GCA_963693085.1 of Alisma plantago-aquatica. Taxonomy (NCBI): domain Eukaryota; kingdom Viridiplantae; phylum Streptophyta; class Magnoliopsida; order Alismatales; family Alismataceae; genus Alisma; species Alisma plantago-aquatica. The sequence continues at coordinate 830,816,020 of OY856413.1, read as the reverse complement.
TGGAACCCGATGCGGGACTCCGCTCTCTGCCCGGGGTGCGCCGCCGTGAGGGATGCATCTACGGCGAGTTCTAATCTGGGCAGGACGCCTCCCCAGTCGTGTGCTTCTTCCTGGTGAGTAATGATTCTAGGTCGGGGCCTTCCTGTTCTAAAAAAATTCACAACCAAGAGCTCTATCTCCTCCTAATCTACACCTTCTTCTTGGCGTTTCCATGATGGAGGCTGCTCCTCGGAGTCACAGTGACCACCTGCTCCATTTTCCTTTCTAGCATTGTGTTTGCTGTGATTTCTTCGCTTGACGCCATTCCATGAGTGTCGCCGCTAGGAGGGTGATCTTCGGAGAGCTAGACACAACCATGTGCCTTTCCACCATGCCGAGGAACTCCACGACTAGCCAAAGTGCCAAGGTGGAATCCTGGAACTCTAGGATCTTCAGATGTCTACAGGTAATCGACGTCAGATCCTGGTTTGCCCTCTCTGACTCCACCTCCTCATCATCGATGAGGATGAATCTGTCAGACGAGCAGGTCTCCTCAATCTTCTTCTCCTTTCCATGGATTCGAGCTCTACGGTCATGTTGGAGCTCGCCAATCCAGGGAAAACTAACCCATCAACCGATGGGTGCCTGGGAAACTTGTGGATGTGGGTGTTGTCTCTCAAAGTCGTAGAATACACTCTCCTTACTCCTAGAGATCCCTCTTCTCCCTTTCACATTCCTCGAGACACCCTCGATGGTCAAGTTCCACATCTCATACTGGAACCCACCTATAAGGTGCGATGAACAGGCCAGGGTGAACTAGATTTGGGGTTTCTTAGAAGAGGCAACAATAGAGTCTGTGTGAGCGGTCAAGGGGTGGGTCTTGGTGAGGCAGGGCTAGTAGTGCCATTGGGAACTTTGACACTCAAAACACTATGTTATGTGCTCAGGAAGGTACAACGTCCTGGTCAATCCTCTGATCCACAATGTTCAGAGGTAGGAGACGGAGTAAGGGCCGTTAGATCCCAACAGCCTCCCAGAGTGTGCTCGATCAGGCCACGCTTCCAGGCTTTGGGCTGTGATCAATCAAAGGGTTGGCCAGTGTGAGCATGACATAAACGTATGCGAAAAGAATGTAGTTGCACCCAAAGTCCAAAAGGCTATGTGACATATCAATGTCACAACCTTTGATAATTCTCAAATAGAAGATGACCAAGGTTTGGCAAGACATTTAAGTCATATATCAATAAATTCAAACATTTATATCTTCTAGTACAACCCTCCGATTCAAAAGAAATTTGAAACATGGGTTCCTCATCAAATAAAGCCCCATATAACCAAGTTTGAACTCAAAATCCCAACATGTGTCATCTAACTAAACTCCTCAAATAACCTTATATAAAATTCAATTAATCCTCAAATCTTAATAAAATAAATCTCAAAAGACTTTATGTGATCATCATAATTCTTGATCCTACAAATCCAGAACACTTGTTATGATACTAATACCTCAAGGTTCACTAATATATCACTTGAGTCCATTGGTACTATTAAACGGGTCCCATGGACTCATATGTACCCAAACAATTAATCAAACCTATTCATCATACTTGAACTCAATTAATGTTCTAATTGTCAATTGCATATATAGTTACACTTTTTGGGTGGAAATAAACAATAATTGAGTAACCAATTTCTTCATTTGGTATCATGATCTACATGATGCTCATGGTCTTCAAATACTATATTGGGTATCATAATCATAAAATTGGGGTCATCAGAGATGATGCTGTGGCCGTCCGATCCTACTTTGGATCCGTGGGTGCGCCATCGGGTGGCTATGGTGGCTCAGAGAGGGAGATCTGTAGAGTGCTGACCTCAGCTCCGTGTGACAAGGGTTAAAATCGATTTCATTGGTCAAGAACCATAGGTTTGATGATCCAAACTATATTGATTCGATTAAAACTTAATAGCAAACTTGCAAAAATCATAGAGGGAGCTAGGAATATCAGATTGACATGAAAATTGTACCATAGCTTCATTATAGCTCACCCTAGGTGTTGGTATAGTTTGAGCTAGAAATTCCAATATGTGATTGATCAATTAATCTTTCTTTGAAATATGGTTTAGAGTTAAGGTAATATAAAGGAATAAAAAGAGTAGAGAAAAACACTTTATCATATCCTACTCACCTTAAAAGAAATTTTGTCCTCAAAATTAAACTGGATGAAAGAGATGAGGGAAACATTGCTCCATATCTGCTTGTAGTTCCCAGGTTGCATCTTCTGCACCATCATGGTTCTACTACACCTTCACCATCTGGATCTTCTTGTTCCCAAGCTCTTTGACTTTGGAATCGATAATCTTGGTAGGCTGCTCCAGATAAGAGAGATTCTCCTACAACTCATGAGGCTCATAATTTAGTAAATGACTATCATCCTTCACATAATGCTTCAGATTGGATACATGAAAAACATTGTGCATCATACTATACTGGAAAGGAAGAGTGAGTTGATAAACAAATTCTCCAATGCGCTCCAGAACCTCAAAGGGACCCACATATCTTAGACTAAGATTCCCTTTGTTCTTGGCTATCACACAGATGGGTCTGATCTTCAAGAAAGCATAATCACCTGTCTCAAACTGCCTGTCTGACCTGTGTGCATCTGCATATGATTTCTGACGATCTTGGGCCCACTTCAACCTTTTCTTGATCAAGGATACCTTATCAACATAGAGTTACAACTCCTCAAACTTTAGCATCTTCTTCTCTTCAATTTCATCCTAATGAAGAGGGGATCTACATGGACTACCATAGAGAGCTTCATAGGGTGGCATATCAATACTGGATTGACAGCTATTATTGTATGCAAACTCTGCTAATGGAAGGTAGTAATCCCAAGATCCTCCCCAATCTAGAACACATGCTCTAAGAAGGTCCTCCAAGATTTGGATATTACATTCTGAATGACCATCGATTTGGGGATGATATGAAGTGTTGAAACTCAACTGTGTACCCAACTCATTCTGAACCTCCCTCCATAGATGTGATGTGAACTTCAGATCCCAATATGAAACAATAGATATTGGCACTCCATGCAGTCGTACAATCTCCCTTATATACAACTCACCAAGCAAAGGAACCTTGGTCGTATTCTGCATAGGTAAGAAATGTGTAGACTTGGTCAACCGATCTACTATGACCCATACGTGTCATGTCCCTTCCTGGTCCTGGGTAATCCCACCACAAAATCCATGGTGATATATTCCCATTTCCATTCTGGAATTGGTAAAGGTTGCAATAAACCACCTGGTCATTGATGTTCGGCCTTAAACTATTGACAAGTGAGACACTTAGAAACAAACTCTACTATATCATTCTTAAAACCTCTCCACGAAAAGTGTCTCTGTAGATCCTTGTACATCTTAGTAGATCCAGGATATATAGAGTACTTAGACCCATATGCCTCTTGCAGAATATGCTTCTTAATCTTTGACTCTTTAGGTACACACATCCTGTGCTTATACCTTAGTCCACCATCCATACCAACAGATAGATGTGTCTGGGGTTGAGCCAAAAGAGTTGTCATCTCCTCCAATCTAGGGTTGTTCTTTTGAGATGTCAGGAGTTCAGAACGAAGATCAGGAATGATGTTGATATTTGCCAAAATATTAGTGCCATCTTCTGCTTGAAGTGTCCTAGAAGTTGAAGGCTCCAGACTCATTGGTTCAGAAGTGACGATATATGCAAAAATTGACCTCTTATGACTAAGAGCATCAACTACAAAATTGGCCTTTCCTAGATGATAAGCAATAGTGAAATCATAGTATTTAAGATATTCCAAGCATCTTCTTTGTCTAAGGTTGAGTTCCTTCTGAGTCAAGAGATATTTGAGACTTTTGTGATAAGTGAATATATCAAAAGTAGCACCATATAGATAATATCTCCAAATTTTGAGAGCACAGACAATGGCACCTAATTCCAAATCGTGACTTGGGTAATTGACCTCATTAGGTTTCAATTGTCTTGAGGCATAGGCAACAACTTTACCATGTTGCATTAGGACACAACCCAAACCCATTATAGAAGCAACATAAAATATTACAAAGCCATCAGTTACCAGAAGGTAGGGTCAAGACAGGAGCAGAAGTCAAATGGGATTTCAATTCTTGGAAACTAGATTCACATTCAGAAGTCCAAATGAATTTGGCATATTTTCTGGTAAGTTTGGTCATAGGTAGGGCTATTTTACTGAAATTAAGGATAAATCAACGGTACTAGCCTACTAGACCAAGGAAGCTACGAATTTCAAAGGAACTGGTAGGGGCTTTCCAATAAAGGATGGCTAAGAGTTTGGCGGGGTCAACAAAAATTTTTCCCACCCAAAATAACATGGACAAGAAACATGACTTGATCAATCCAGAACTCACATTTGGATAATTTAGCATACAATTTCTGGGTTCTCAATACATAAAGTACTTTCTGGAGATGCTCACAATGTTGATCAACAGAGTTTGAATATATAAGAATGCCATCAATGAAGACCACAACAAAGCTATCAAGAAAAGGTTGGAAGATAGTATTTATTAGATTCATAAATACTCCAGGAGCATTGGTCAACCCAAAGGGAATCACCACAAATTCATAATGTCCATATCTAGTTTTGAAAGTTGTCTTTGGAATATTATAATCCTTCACTCATAATTGATGATAGCTATATCTAAGGTCAATCTTGGATAACACAGTGGCAGTATGAAGTTGATCAAATAGGTCATCAATTCTTGGTAGAGGATATTTATTTTTAATGGTGGGTTGATTGATCATGCGGTAATCAATACACATTCGCATTGACCCAACTTTATTTTTAACAAAAAAGATAGGAGCACCCCATGGAGATGTACTAGGATGGATGAAGCCTCTATCAAGAAGTTCTTATAATTGTTTCTTGAGCTCTGCAAGCTCGGTAGGTTCCATTCTATAAGGTTCCTTTGAGACTGGTGTGGTGCCCGATGCTAACTCAATTGAGAACTCAATCTCATGTACTGGAGGCAGCCCTGGAAGCTCCTCGCAAAATACATTTGGGTAATCTCTCACCACATCCAAGCTCTCTAAAGATCTCACGTTAGAATCATACATGGACACAACTATAAGATAGGCTCTACATCCTTTCGCTATCAAGGTTTTAGCTTTAAGATAAGAGATAATCATATTTCTGTTTCTTTCCTTTCTCCCTGGTATTATCAAAGATTTAGAATTAGGTGCAAAAATGGTTACTTTCTTGGCTCGACAATCAAGCATGACATAGTTGGCAAAAAGCCAATCCATCCCCAAAATTAGGTCAAAATCTTCCATATCAAGAAGAATGAAATTAGAATGAAATTGATGAGCACCATAAGAAAAAGGCAAGATTTTGATTTTCTGAACAGAGGTATAAATTTTTCCACTGGGAGTTGTTACATCCAAGATATAACCTAAATCTTTTATCTCTAACTTGATCATGGAAGCAAGATTTCTGGAAATGAAGGTATGTGTTGATCCTGAATCGAATAGGGCCACAATAGGATGATCTTGGAGACATATCATACCTACTTTATGATTATATATATATATGATATCATGATTTACAAGGGTTTTCATATATAAAGAAATTATTAACATTATTACCTTCAATCATATGGTTGTCGTTAGACTCGGCTTCCTCTGCATCAATTGCAAAAACTTGGCCCTGACGATGTTCTGGCTGAGCCTAAGCTATGGGGCAGCTAGTTGGATAGGTGGAGCTCCAAGCTGATTTGGGAGGGCATTAGGATCTGGATTCATCCAATATGGAGGATTAGGGCAGTTGGCCGTCATGTGCCCCTCTTTCTTGCAAGTGAAATAAACACGCCTATCATACTTGCATCTTCTAGGGTGTATACCTCCACAATTCCTGCATCTGGTAATATTCGGTGGTGGTCCTCGATGTGGCCCACCTCGGCCTCGGCCTCCTCAATTTGGTCTTCCTTGGTATGATTGACCTCTGTATTGATTTCCTCCTCCTCTTCCCATGCCATGGCTATCAGGCTTATTCCTATCCTTCTCTTTCTCCTTGCCCTTGGTGATGGATGCATCAGTCAAGCCTAGGTATCCCAAATTTGGTGCCTTATTCTTCCCTAAGGTTCTTTCTTGGGTAAGGCATTATTGATGGCAGCTTCAAAGGTAGTGTGGGTGGAGGTGCAAAGGTAGACTTTTATTTCTTTATTAAGGCCATCAATGAAGTGTTCAATCTTTTCATCTTCATCAAGGTGACGAGCATGATGCTCTAGGAGTCTAAAGGCCCTGACATAGTCAGCAACAGATAAGGCTCCTTGGGTGAGGTTATTGAACTATTTCTTCTTCTCCTTCCTAGCAGATATGGGCATGAAATGATTGTTAAAATTCACCTTAAAGTCCTCCCAACTTATAGGGGTATCTGGGAGTTCTCATGTGTGGTAATAATTTTCCCACCACAAATTCACGGACCCCCTAAGTTGGTAGGTTGCAAAGATGACCTTATCTTCCTCAGCACATTTAAGGGCTGTAAAGGCATTTTCAATAGATAGGATCGATGCATCAGCTTTATCTAGGACTTCACCTAAGTCTTCTCCATGAAAGGCTTCGGGTTTGAGTTTGAGGAAGTCATGAATGGTAGTCTCAGGATTGGTCCTGGATGAAGAAGCAGTATTGTTGGTTTCTTTTAGGGCTAGGGCATGCATGCATTGCAACATCACCTTCTTTTGTTCCTCCCATTCACTTGTAGACATGGACTTATTAGGGTTTGAGTTAGATTCATCACCAAAGTCATCATTAGTTCTCTTTCTCTTGGATCTAGCTTTTGGAGGCATCTGCAAGTTTGTATAAAAGATAGTTTAGAGATTTAATTGAGGTAGATCATAGTGCAATCAACAAAGATTTATCAATCATAAATACATGTCTTCCAATTTTTCATGTCTTTTAGTTATTCCCATTTCTTCTAATCTACCCACACAATAGAGAGAGCATTTCATTGATCATAGTCATGAGAGAGAAAGTAGATGAGAAGCCTAGTGTGTATCATTCACTAAATAGGTGGCTGGGATAGTCCTTAATTGAGAAAAGATGAGAAGATAGATTTCTCTAAGGTAAGGGTGCCCACTTTAATAATAATTGCGGTAGCCAGGAAGATAACTTATGGTGGGAACCCTACCACTATGAAGATGGATCGAGAGTGATTATGCCAGAACCTTCCACAAGTACCCTTCTAGATAACTCAACAATATAATGTTAAATATGGGTTACCTCAGGTCTAAATAAGGTTTCTAGGTATTTGATACACATATATTGACATATGTTCCTGCTCTAATACCATCTGTCATGGGTTAACAACCTAACCCCACTCTACACCTTAGGCACCAAAATAAGGTGTATAAAAGGGTTAAAGTTGCCCGTCCCTAAGTGGATCAAACATACAAGTATATACATGCACTAAATAGCAAGCTTCCTTAAATAAACCAAATGTTAATTACATAGGGCCCTGAAGGCATAGGAGTTCTACAAAAGAAAACTAAATACATGAGAGAACAACTTGCAGAAGGCAAAGAACTTAAACTAAGAGTCCCTTTTAGCTTTAGCATCCCCATGAAATATATAATTTTGTTGAGTCAACATATTGAGTTATAACATCATCATCATAAGCAAAAGGTTCCTGTAAAGCATTTGAAATTGGTACACATCAACATAATATATAAATATATTGTATTGAGTACGCCTACATGTCATTAAATTGTACCTCACATTTAAAACTTGGAAAAAGCTAAAACCATCACTTGGGAAGGATAAAAAAATAGATAATATGATAACAAGTATACAGGAAAAGAGAAAAGTTACAAATATAAGAAATCCCATGTTTTAGGCATATTTATCCCCAGCAATAGGATATGCAAAGCTACATCAGGTAAGCATCGTAAAACATCATCAAAACACCTCTACGGACCTGAGAGTATAGGGATGACTCTAGGACTCTACAACAAAACCACCAAAATAGCAACATGTCCAACTCTTGCCTTCTACTGCTCATCTTCTTGTTGCTCGGTCGCAACCTCATGACCACCACCACATCTAGCGCGACCACCTAAAAAGGTTGTAACCAACGGGGTGAGACACACAGTCCCAGCGAGAAACATAACTCCCCTCCAAAACTATAAAACGTCAAAAGGTTTAAAGCAGATAAAGCAGATAACAGATAAAGACATATAATAAGAGAAGCATATCGAGCAAGACTATTATTACCATCAATCTTACCAAGATATCTGGGAGGCATATAACCTGATTTTCTTTATGGAACATGATTGATAAGATAAGATTTATAAGATCTTACCACATAACATAAGGAACGTATAAGTAACCGCAAGGTATAACAAGACCAACTACATGAGCAAGGCCTCAACCAATGTTCCATGTTTTGCCTTAATCAATAAATACTATTTGGTTGGATTACGTATTATTATGCCCTAAGGAAGTGAGCCGTACCGCTAAAATCCAACCTTCGGTTGCAAAACCCAAGCCAATGCCATAAAAGTTCAATGGAAGAGTCAGACTCCACGACCTCACCACCTCGTGGTCAGTGCACGAGTGCAAAACAAGCAGGACTACAGTCTCATGTTTAAGTGGCCTCAGCCACAGGGTCAGGCTACCCTCTGCCTAGCCCACCTCGGTACAGGTATCGACGCTAGTGAAACTGAGCCACGAGCATGATCACCGTGCTCTGAGCCATGAACACAATCATGCTCTTCTTATCACACATCTGGAGCCATGGGCCTGCTCACCATGCTCTAACATATTGAGCCACGAGCCTGAAACCACACTCTAGAGTCTAAAACCAAAGTTGCACTCAAATCCTCCTCATTTTCGGCTAGGAGAAACCACACATATTCAAAAATATGCACTTCTAGGTTAACTCGTAGGAGAACCTATTTCACCATCACCAGCTACTGACAATGATGGATCTATGGCCAGGGAAAACTACATGATATGTTCCAATGTAATTAATTAGTATATTTTAAGTGGATTGTTGAGGCAAACAAGTTGTAAAACATACATAGCATTAAATTACATTATCACTGTCACCATCACAATATCCTGGGATCTCAATCCCTCATCACAGGAAGCCACTGCCTCTCAAGGCATCATCATATTACATCATCACCTGGGATAACAATCCCTCATCTCATCATCAAGAGTATAACACCTCACTGGGCACTCGACCCTCATCAGGTCCTCTGACCTATCTCATCATACTGGTGATGCATGTTATCTCATCAACAAGAATTAACATCATTCAGCGTTATTCAAACACATATACCTCATAGCTCTTACCTGGCTATGAATTCACCTGATTCACCTGCATAGTTAGTATGCACATCAAGAGAGATAACTTAAAGTCACCAGACATATATTTTACTCATTATAATGTTATAAGGATTGAAAATGCACATGTCAACCATCATTGTTTTATGAGGCATACAACTGAATATTGAAAACAAATTAGATTATTTGAGCATCCGCTTATGGCATTATTTTATAAGCAAGCCTCTAATCATCTTAATTCATCATCATAGAACTGGTCCACAACCCATCATCCATATCATATCAACAACATAGGTGCGATTACAAGACAACACATCACTAGCTATGGTTTCCAGGTTAAGCATAACCCTCACTAAAGGTACTAGTTACCCTCGCTAAAAGTGTGACGGGTAGCGTGCCCGTACTACAGGTCGTATCAGGTAGAGTAAAAACCCTCACAAAAGGCCTGTCGACCAACTCAAACACAAGAGCACATCGGGAAAATAGGCATATAGTGTGTCGTGCAACCAAGATCAATGAGTGTAACGTGCAACTAGGTCAAGAGGACATATCATGCATCCAAGCTAGATGTTTATCGGGCATCTAACTGAACCTCTAAGACCCTATCTTCTAGCTAGGGTTAGGGTTGCATCGGGTAACCAACTCACCACTACAACGGCCAAGAACATGACACCCAAGCCAACTCTATAACGCCCACCATGAACACATCACAACGATACGAGGGCACCACAAGGAAACCTATCATCCAACAAGATCAAGCACACCATATCGACCACCACTAATACAAGCACTAGGGTTTCACCACTCAACACATATCGGGTAGCTCAAGAACAACCCAACTTGTGTCACCCAAGCCACCAAACAGAGCTAACAACTAGGCATCATATCGGCTAAGGGGATAACACCCAAAAGGGGAAAGGGTCATCTCTGTCAAGGCATATCGCCCAAGGTCACCAAACAGATCAAGATGGTCATATCGGGCACAAAGCCAACCAAACTCAACATGACCATATCGGGAAAGGCTAAACCCAAGGTGAGGGGTGTCGGGCAACAACACCACAAAGGTGTATCATGTAAGGCACAAAGGTTCATCTCGGCTTGGTCATCACTAACCTCAAGATCACCATCATCAAAACCCTAATAGATCAAGAGAGTGGCTCACCTCTCAACAATCAAGAGAGAGGGGTTTTGCACAACCTCCATCACATATCTCGGGCAACATGATAGATCATTTCCATATCAGCTAAGCTCCCAACCTCTACTAGGTCAACATCCAACCATGGCTCACCTCTCAAATCCATGGTGAAAGAAGAGTGTTGCCTAAGGAACTATAGTATAGACTCACCTCTCAACAATCAAGAGAGAGGAGTGTTGCCTATACCACTAGATCTAAACTCACTTCTCAAGACCAAATGAAGAGAAAGGAGTTTTTCCCAAGAAAATCTATACATATGGTTCGGCCACCAAGGTCAAGAACACATCTATAACATGAACATATATCCACAAGATCCAAGATACCAACTAGGGCAAGAAACATATCTAACAAGAAGCATATCCAACAAGATACATGGCCGATCAAGGTGAAACATAACATGCAACAAGAAAAGAAAGTAGTATAGATAGGGTTAGGAGTTATGTAACCCACCTTAAGCAAGATCCAAGCTCCTAGAACCAAGCTCCCAAGCTCAAGCACCACCTTCAGCCACCTCAAGAAGAGAAACAAAACTTGTAACCACCATGGCCGAAGAGCAAGCAAGAAAGAGAAGAAGAAGAAGGTGCTAAGGAAAGAGGGAAGATGCTTACCACAAGAAGAAGAAAAAGGCACCCTAGGGATCGACCACCAATAGAGGAAGAAGAAGAATCCAAGGAGAAGGAGAAGGATCGACCACCAACTTGCAAAGGAGATGTGTTTCCCACCAAGGATGGAAAGGAAGCAACACCAACTAAAGGGATCCTAAGCAAGAGAAAAGAGAGGCATATATAGAAGAGGGTGAAGGAGAAAACAAGGCAAGGTGTTGCCCACCTAGGGACACTTGTCCATGGGCAACGTCACCTCCTTATCTCACCCCATTCACATGTCCAAGGCAATTTCCACATGCAAGCATCATGCACCAAGTGTCCACAAGGGTGGTGACACAAATGAAGCCAAAGGTCAAGGATGGTCAAAGGCCAACACACCTCAAGGGCGATACACTCTCTTGCCCGACACACCCTCATGGTCGACATAAGGCTCCCAAACACACCCTTACCCGATACAAGACCCATCAAGGCAAGGCAAGGCCCAAACAAGGCAAAAAAAGGCCCAACAAGGATCAACCAATCCCAAGGAAACTCAAGCAATGAGCCCAACCCTTCCTCTCAACTCTAGAGGAAGCAATGAGAGAGGGAAATGCCTCTCAAGGTGACAAACTTGCTCATCAACCCTAGACATGGGTTATTGCAAGTGGCACCTCCAACTCTCAACAAAGCACAAGCAACCTTACTCACCACTAGAGGTGATTAGCAAGCAACTAAACACAAGGTTTAGGCAAAGCAAATAGGATAAGCCCAAAACGGAGGTCAGTGTCCTTACATATTAAGTGCTTATCACATATTGGATCAAATATCTTATGTTCTTGGTGATCATATACATAAATATAGAAAATCAAGAAACTCATAGTTCAAGGACATCCATTTAACTATTTTCATATACTAAAAGCTTCACTACACATATATTCCAAGCATAAAAAATAATGGCCAAGTGGGAGGTAATGGCGTACCTTCAACTCAAAAGTGGGGATTCCAGAGATGCTCCTCACTGGTACCTTTGTCCTCCTAAAATTATAACGGATTCGATACTAATTAGATATATTGGCAAATTCATCATTTAGTTCTAAAAGAATATACATGGCCCTTTTTCTTGGTTAGAGTCATGAGAGTAGAGTATGAGTCATTGTGTACGGATTTGATTCCGCATTTGATAGCATCATGTCATAGCATGATTTCTATATCGATTTGGTGGTCTTTAGATCATGATGGATAATTATAATAATTTGGTAAGTCAAAATAGGGAAAAAGAGTGATAATTCGACTTTACTGATATTTGAGTCATATAAATTGGAATAGAAAGTCCCATAATTATCTAGGCATAAAAATAGGATGATGACATGATTTTGGTGATTTAATCAGGCTCGAGTATTTTCCAAATAATTAAACAAGATAGAATCACAATTGAGTATGAGTAATTATGCGAGTCAGATTTAGGGTCGACTGATATCATAATCATGATCCTCATATTTTTTGATCAAAATTCAGTACTTGTTCATATTTTTATGACACTCCTACTATTTATAATGAATTTCCAAATATCAGGACATTTTCTAGAATTTATCTAAAATTAAGGATAAATTGAGAAGATAGCTAAAAACCAGATCCATTGATATTAAGATCTGACAGTTAGGAGTCACTCTCATGGCAAAAGAATTCGATCTGGGTTCTCTGATGTGGGAGTACCTTATTGGTCCACCTCGACTCGGTGGGTCCCGCTCCCTCCTTGGTCATTTGCAAAGTAGGTTGCTCAGCTCCAACTCCGGCGAGCTCGATCGACTATTAGGCTGCTTCTTGCATGAAGATGAGATCAGTTTCACCTTCAAGGACCTCTCTCGGATTAGGGTGGCCAAGTCTTGGAGCTCTGCTCCCCTTAGAGTGGTGTGCCGTCAAGGAGAGTTAGCAGTTTGCCGGACGCAAAGAAGAAGAAGGTGAAGGGGGTTTACATATGGCGTTGGGACCTCGTGGAGGGGCCGGTGGAGGTCTATGTAGTGCGGAGGAGTTGGAGGGTTATCCAATTCAGAGTTTGGAGGGAGAGAGAACCCTAAATGGTGACTATGCGATGGTGAATTGAACTGGAGGAGGTGAGCTCGAGGGCGGAGCCATCTGGGTTTGCTTCGGGAAAATTGAAGGATAAGTTGAACTAAAGGGGACCTAGGCGAAGTTTGAGGGTGAATTATATTGGCAGGAGGGGTGGTAGTTTGTAGACACCCAATCTGAGTCAGTTCGATTTGGAGTGGGTCCTCGCTGGTGATGATCGTGGAGACTGATCTGATCATTTTCACAGGTCGTGTGAGAGCTTTTCACATTCGTGGAGATGAGGTGTAGGTGTTGCCTCGGTTGGTTTCTCATAAAGTGGGTCAGAGCGAGGAGTAGGGGTCAGGTTCATGGACTCGTGGATGTAGCCACATTTTCCCATGTTGAGCGGAGGTTAGGGATGACACTGTGACCATCCGATCCTAATTTGGATCCGTGGGTGTGCCATCGGGTGGCCAAGGTGGCTCAGAGAGGGAGATCCGTGGATCGCTAACCTCAGCTCCGAGTGACAAGGGTTAAAATCAATTTCATTGGTTAAGAACCATAGGTTTTATGATCCAAACTATATTGATTCGATTAAAACTTAATAGAAAATTTGAAAAAATCATAGTGGGAGCTAGAAATATCGGATTGACGTGAAAATTGAATCATAGCTTCATCATAGCGAACCCTAGGTGTTGGTAAAGTTTGAGATCAAAATTCCAATATGTGATTGATCAATTAATCTTTCTTTGAAATAGGGTTTAGAGTTTAGGTAATATAAAGGAATAAAATGTGTAGAGAAAAAAACCACTTTATCACAACTTTCGTCTCTAGTGATGATGACTTGTCGATGTTCTTCAGATGCAGCCTTATCCTCTTTTGGGTTGTTGTTTAAGTCGAACATCCTTGATAATGCATTCTTTTTCTTTGTCTCGGCGTCTTGATGAGGTTTTGGCTATTGCAGTGCTTCTTTTACAGGTGGTTCCACCCTTGGGGTGGTCTTCACGCTGGCACTCTCATCCTTTGAATCTGTTCCCGCAACTATCCCTCCTACATCATCATCGTCTTTGTCTGGGCCCAAGGGGCTTGAGGAAGCTTGTGATGTGGAAGGGCTGGTTAGATGCTTCAAATTATTTCTTTGCCACCAACCGTTTATCTCCTAGTGTTTAGTATCAAGTTTTCGGCTTTCTTCGTCTAAGCGTTGGCATTCCTTCTTTTGGTCATCTAATGCTTCTTCAAACCCCTTTCGCATCAATTCCTTTTCTACTTTCATGGCATCTTGTTCCTTTCTGAGGTCCGCTATTTCTTTAGTGAGTGTCTTCAACGCCCCCATCATTGCATTTTAGGTATTGATGACCCGTTGCATGAACTTGGGGAGTGCCTCAGTCCTCACATTTTAACTTTATACCAGTTAGTGTACACAGGGTACAGGCTACATGCTATGTTGAAATTAATTTCTGAGGTATGTTGTATGTGTAACCACATGGTATCAAATTTTTTCCTTAATACATCACCAAACGTTTGTGGCCACTGGTGTAGCTGCTCTATAGACATTGTTGACGGTGTTGTAGATGTTGCTGGCTCCTTGGGTTGTGGAGCTGGCTTGTTTCTTTTAGGATCGGTGTGGCTTTCTTGGGTGGAAGTACTCACCTCCGGTTGCTCTGGTACTTGCACTACCACTTCTGGGATCACGAGGTTGGGTTCAACCTTAGGGTCTTGGCAAGCTTGATGGGGTTCTTACTGGACCTCCAAATGCCATTCTCTTGTGGTGGCTTTGAGATGTGCATGGTTGCCTCCTTCATTTATTTCCACCTCAGGTTGGTCTCCCTCATTTACTGTCATCTCTAATGGAATGTGTTGTGAGGGTAGATTCGGGGTGACAAACTTATCTGATGTTTTCTTCTTTTTCTTCCATATTGACAGTTTCTTTCTTTCCTCTGGCTTTTTATCTCTATTTTTGGAGTCTTATCCCTCACGTCCTTTTCTCCATAAGTTTATGATGGGCCTATGACCGTGCTGATAGAACCTATGTACATCTTATCCACATCCTCTTGTGTGGGGCATAGATTTTGGGCATCATAGTATACCATCTATGGGAGGGGTAAAAGTACCTTGGAGCAGCTTTGTTTGTAGAAAAGTTTGCTTCCTTTCTGTGCCAGAGTGCCAATGTTGATGAGGGACTTTATGTTAGTCTTTGTATGTCCCTTGGTCTTCTTGCATTTCATCAACATATCTGCATCCATAAAGTGTTAGCCTATTCCAATTATCTAGATTCCCATGCAGAATTCCTTCGTCTGCTTTGCTTCCCCTTCCACTACGGCTGATAGCCTTTCGATTTGTAGTCTTCCAATGTTCACCGGCTTCTTATTAAGCATGGACCATATTAGAAATAGGTCCCCTTTAGTCATGCCTCCAGTTTTTGATCTCATGAAGACTGTGTTAGCGGTTATTTTCTACATCACTTGGATAAAGTAGGAGGTAATGAGAGTCGCCTTTACGTACTTCGAGTTATGCTCATGTTCTCCATTCAACTTCTCCCACATCCTGTGACTGCTATATCTGATGACATCTTTTCTGCTTGGCATAGCTGAGCAAGTGTAACGACCCAACCTCCTAGTAACCCCCAATCAAGGGACACCAAGAGGTCAGAGGTGCTATCCCAATATTTTAGGATCCATGGTTTGACATTTAATCCAAAATAATTATCAAATTCTACTAATACTAAATTGGAAAGCTAGAATGAAATAAAACTTTTTTCATACCTTGTAAAACTCGGATCTAGAATTCCATCCATAGAAAAAGACTATCTAACTAATCCTCCTTGAACAATTTACTTGTATCTTCACAAATTCTGATTTACTATTTGTCCATTTTAAATTTGTACCTAAAATGCCGACAAACAAAACGTCGGTCAGTATATTGCTATACTGGTATATGGGGGACAATCACAACTTCACAAAAAGTTTCTAACAACCTAATTATAGCAAATAATTGAGTAACAATCCAAATTACTCTTTCAATGTGACTTCTCAACCGCTTTTCCCCTAAACCCTAGATTACCCTCTCTTAGGGTTTTGTCCTTGTAAGGGATATAAGTCCACCTTATCCATCCAGAGCTTGGTGCCTGGGGTCACCTCTCGAGGTGCCCAACGATCTTCCCTCTGGGGCTTGACCAAATTAGACCTTCCTTTCGGGGCTTGGTCTTACAACATACATCAAGGTGGCATGTATGTTCGAGAAACACATGTATATTAATTTTGATACACATAGGGACTTTATAGGATTGCATAATTGAACATCCAACAGTTTAGGTTGCAATCACATGATAAAAACATCCAGGAAATGTTGTGAAACTAAAGGCAATTATTCATAAGTAACCACATACCTATTCAGTCGAATCAACAAGCTACTAGTAAATCCAAGCAAGAAATTGTCCAAGCAAGTAGTTCAATCCACACATACACAACAAAGAATCCTAAAAAGTACAGGCACTCTATTTACTAATCACTTTATCAAGAATCTACTTCATTTACTTGAATTCATTTTCTAAGTTTTCTAATCCGAATTAGTGTATCATTAGGGTTTATCTACAACTTTTCTCCATTATAACCACAAAACCCTAAAAACAACATATCTAGAGGCAAAACCCTAATTATTCAACTTAATAACATTAGAGCCTTTTTATCATCTACTAGGCTTGAGATTAACCTAACATCAATTTTATACAAAGGATCTCAAATTATCTCTCATTAAAATCCATTAATACCTAGATTAGGGTTTCTAAGCCCATTAATGCATATTAACATATCAAAATCCCAAATGAAGCTATTTAGCCCATGGATTATCTTCTTAGACATTCAATACATCTCTTTATTAATAATAGGTTAATATGCTCCTAGATTATTCATATTAATAATCTCTATTCCATAGAATCATCAAGTTAGGGTTTTTCTCATATTAAAGCATTAAAGTTAGCAACTTTATCTCCTTTTCAAACTATGATCAGATTCAAGCTATAAAACTATTTTAATGGGTTCGTTGCATTCTTCTGATCAAAATTCATATATAATATGTGCCAAACTGAGCTACCAATTATCTTCTATGAATTTTGGAAAATTATTACCTTTAGGACCAATAACCGAGCGCCACGTGTCCCTTTTTTTACAATCCACCTTTGGCTCGTGGATCCATCCCTAGATCTGGCTAACTGGGAAGCCGGTTGCCTGCCCCAGTCATCCCTTCCACTGTGCCACCCACCGTTCACATACAACAGACACGAGCTTCTCTTTCTCCCCAGAAATAGAGTGTCATTGGAACTGCTATGCCGACGACCGAAGGTCGCCCTCCTTGCGATCAAGGTGCCTACTCAGCCCCACCTTCTTTGAATCTCTCAACTCCAAAAGCTCCAAGCCAACCAAGGGTCTCAAGCTACGGTGGTCCTCCATCCACAACACTTTTGCTGGGGCAGAACAGAGCAACACTGAGAAAGGGGTACAAAGCTATTTCCTGGTGATTGATCGTAGCACCATCTTGGTGTATCCTTCCTATGATCTTACTCACCTCAGACATCCATAAGGCCCCTTATATAGGCATTAAATTCCTGAATTTCTAGTGCCCCAGTTTCAAAGGAGTTCTAAACCAACTGTAGTTTGGGGATAATCCCAAACTCACTCCAAACTAGTAAAAACCAGGGATGATTGGCTCTGTTTTAATCTCCCAGAGTCAATGGAGCAATCCCCAGCTTCATACATGGATTGTACGTCGAGAAAATTGATTGAGAAAACCCCCTTAACTATTCCTTTTTCCAATTTCAAATGAGAAGCAACCACCGTTGGATCCAGATCCAACAACTATCAGGCCTCGTATTATAACATAAATTGCGACATTTAAACCAAACCTCTTTACTTTAGGAAATCTTCCAAAATCATATATCTTCATTTGTGTATCCAATTGATCCCAAATTTTAAGGAAAAGTCCATAATGACTTAGTCCACGTGTGTTCCAAATTTGGGAATCAAACTCAAAAGGAAAAAGGCAGTACCTTCATGTACAAGTTATCTTTCAATAAATCTTATTTTAAGCATATTTTCTCTCTCTCAATCTTTTATTTTCTTTAATTTGATTCCTTTTTTCGTTAGAAACCATGTGGAGTCACAATATCATTCATAATGATTCCATTATCCATATTTCCACATATTTCTTATATTTTCATCATTATCTCAACTTTCCTTCTTAATAATGCTTTATTTGATTTTATCACTTTCTTCTTCTATTATCTTTGCAACTTAGACTCCTTGGAACCCAAGAAATCCTAAAGATATGAAATCCCTCCTTGAAGGATAATTCTTATCCTTCTATATGCTTCCACATCTTTCTTTTCTCATTATTTTAGTTATTCTTTTACTAATTGATTTGTTTTCCTTTTTATTTCCATTTTCTTGTTATTGGGCTAAATAGCCAACAAGGCCCACAAAATCAAATATACAAGGCTATTATCAAAGGAATCTGTTTAAGGCACATAAATCACACAATTACACAATCATACATTTAATGGAGAAATTGCATTTCCAACCAAAAGAAACCCAAAAATTTGGGGTTGTAACATCCTTCCCCTCTTATAGGAATTTTGCCCCCAAAATTCCATCAAACATACAAACAATACATGATAAAACATTTCCATGTCCATCATTGGCTCCCATGTGGCCTCATCCTCTCCATGGGGCTTCCAAAGAACCTTTATCATGTTATATTCTTACATCTGAGTTCTCTCTCACCTTGGTATCTCGTACCCTCGTAGGTGACTCAAGATATTTCAGCCTCCCTAGAAGCACAATAGGTTCATGGCTCATCCATCAGGTATATCACATAGCGCTCTAGATCAGACTCATGGAACACATCATACATCATGTTATCCTAAGGGGTAAGGCTAAACATAAGAATCTCCACCAATCCATCCCAAATGGACCCATGTATTGGGGACTCAACTTTCTCATCTACAGCTTAGAGGGGTCGAGTTTTCATGACACATATTCTCCCACAGTGAACTGCATGTCACTCTGCTTCACATCTGCTCACGACTCATGTCACCCCTGGGCTTTCCCAACCATCGTACGATCAAAGCAACTTCATCTGCACACACTGTGGTTTCTCTGACCTTCACAAGGTCCTTTCACCAACATCATCCTAATGAAGCGGTGACCGACACAACCTCTCTTACGGAGCTTCTTACATCCCGATACTAGCTGTGGTGGCTATCACCACAAGAAAACTCTCTTATGGCAGGAATTGCTCCCATATATCACCCTGTACAAGCACACATGCTCTCATCAGACCCTCTAGTATGGACCATACTCTCTTGACTATCTTTCAGTCTGGGGTGATCAACTGTACTCACTCCAATCTAACATCGAGTTCTTCATGTACCTACTTCCACCACATGGAAGTTAATTTGAGGTCATTCTCAAGATATTGAACTCATATCATGGTGTAGATGAACAATCTCTCTCTCATATATGGTTCAACTAGATCTATCACACTAACATTGCTCTCTTTCTTAGATAAGGGATTAGTTCATCTTGGTAAGGTGATCTACCATAACCCATATAACATCCTAACCTCTCTTGGTCCAGGGGAGACTCACCACAATGTCTATGGTGAACTACTCCTATTCCTTCTTGGGGACTCTTCACTATCTATAGCAACTGTTATAACACCACCTTTCGGTAACCCCCAATTAAGGGAGACCGAGAGGTTGAAGTTGCACCCATAATTTTAGGATCAAAGGTTCGACATATAACCAAGAACAATTATGAAATTTTAACAGACTAAACTGAAAAGCTGTAATAATATTTTGCATACCTTTGAAAAGTTTGGAATATACTAAACTTCTAACCACAGTTGAACCACTCTAACTAGTTCCTCCTTGTTCTTTAATTCTTGAATTCACAATGTGTCGCTTTACTATTTGTACTTTTGAGATTTGTACCTAAATCGCCGACATACAAAACGACGGTCAGCCAAAACTGGTATGTGGGGTAAACAAATCATGTGCAACTATGTTAACAACGTAATAATTCAATTAATCATTTAACAACCATGATTATGTTTTAAGCCATACTACTCAATCCTTACCTATCCCCCAACTCTGTGTTGTCCCAGCAGTAGACTTGTATGCTACCTCTCTTTTAGGTAGATTCTTACCCCCATGGTCCTACCTTATAGGTAGCCAATACATAGGGTAATAGAGTCACATGGAACTACCCAAAGGTAGCCCAATATCTAACTCAAAGTGACTTGATGGTCCTACCCCATTGGTAGCCATCTACTAAGTCATCCAATGACCTGATGGACCTACCCCATAGGTAGCCATGCACTAGGTCAACTATTAAGCCACAGAGGGGACCAGGATTTGAACTAGTAGGCAAATATCTTATGTGATAGCCATATCCACATTATAGTTTGCATGAATTAAGTTCATCCAACAATCAATTCATGACATCGATGAAAACTTTGGAAAGCCTCGAAAAACTAACTCGAGATATTCATAAGGATAACCACATACCTTTGATTGCATATTCCAAGAAAGATTCAAATATGCAGGGAAACCCAATCAAGCAAGCAATGAAGAATAGAAATCCTGAAATAAAAGTGCCAATTTCCTTTTATTAATATTTATCCAATTTCATCACATTACATATGATTTCAATTCCAATTTTAGGGTTTTCTTGGGAATTAGGGTTTTTACCTCCTCTTTCAATATTATGATCCTTAATTTATCAAAACTACATAAAACCCTTAATTTCTCATTTTAGCACCCTTAACAAGTTTAGTATCATTATTAAGCATCTAATTTCCTTAATCTAAATATGATTTTTCTCTCCTTTTATCCCAAATTAGGGTTTCCATATAGATTATCTTTCTTTTATGGATTCCAACTCTAAATTAGGAAACCTTGCATTCAAAATAGATAAAAAAACCACCTTTATCATTAACAGGGTTAATATTAACAATTGACCCATTAATTCACCAAAATACACCCTTAATATTCAATTAGGGTTTCTCATCAACTTTTAATACATTTTACTAGCAAATTATGGTACTTTTGTAAAATAGAGTAGAACCTCAAAGTATTTTTATCAGATTAGTCGTATTTTTCTACACAACTTTCATGTATAAAGTTTTCCATTAGAGATTCCTAGCTATTTCTATTAAATTTTGCAAGGAAAAACCGTTTTCTGGATTATTTGGCAGAGAGGAATTTACCGAATTTCCTCGAGCGTTGGATCGGTGCCCCACTAGTCCTCCTCTGGATCTGATGCTCCACGTCAGCTATCTCCACTAACACGGAGACATGCACGGTTGTGGGATGTCGTCCGTCGGATGGCGCTCGAGTCCACGATAGACTCTGATCCAACGCCTCGCGCTAACTCGCTCCACTCAGCGAGCTATCTCAGCGCACTTCTCCTGAGGTCGTTAGATCTCGCTCCGGCCCACCGTGCTCCATGATCTGATGACTCCTACTCGTCGTCCTCCTCTTCTTCTTGTTTTGAAGTCACTGCGGCGCCGCGGCTGGGGCTCGTCGGAGCGATGGCAATTGCATGAGGGAGAGGGTGTCAAGACGTAATAGATGGCTGCTCGAGATCGCTAGTTTGCGAGGACTCGAGTGGTGGCCTATATATAGGACTAGGGTGGCTCTTCCGAGGGTTTCTTGACCCTGTCGTCAATTGATCCTTTGCTCAATTGGGTGTTTTTCCTATTCGTGATGGTAACCCATCAAATTAGGGTCGAGAAGCTTCGCCTATCACTCCCAGACTCAAAGGGACAGAAATCTCGAGTGCAAATGCACTGAGTCGATCGAAAAAATGAGGGGAAAGTTCCCTTGTAAGCACAGATTCCGCGTCCCTCTGGGACTCTAGATGATGAGCGGCGTGCGTTGGATCAAGATCCAACGGCCCTCATCGCGCCCGATCTAACAAAAGGAAAACAATTCCCTAATTTTCAAAATAAATTCCAAAATCAAGGATAACTTGAAAAATTGATAACTCCCAAATCTTAACTCCTTTTTATTCAAATTTTATGGGAAACTCGTTCATTCTTTTATCTCTCATCATGCAAAAATTGAAGTCATTATCTAAAGAAAATGAGCCCTTTACTTCAGTTTCAAGTTATCACTTATTTATTTATATTTTCCACATATCTCCTATTCCTTTTGCCATTATGTAATTATCCTGAGTTCCTTGAACCCCAAGTAACCTTTATATCACAAAATTCTATTTTGGAAAATATCCTTTAACCTTTTAATCATTTTTATTTATTTTATTATGTATTGCTCTATCCAATTGAATTCCTTTTTCATTTATTTTTTTTCTTTTTCTTTCAATTGGGTTTAATGGCCAATAAGGCCCATTAAGAAAACACACAAGGCTATCATACACGAAATTCATTCAAATTAACTAATCAAATCAACCATTTGGTTTCATTTATCTTTTAAAAAGATATTTACAAATCTCCTTACATGCTTTAGAAAATGGGGTTATCCCTCCTTATAGGAATTTTGCCCTCAAAATTCAACAATCAAACAAACAAATTACGATATGATTTTTTCATGTCCGTCTTCAGCTCCCATGTGGCCTCATTGATAACACCCAAATTAGCGCATATTTTCTATGCATTTTATCTATAGTTTTGTGCCACTTTAGTCTTAATATGCACTCTTTTGTTCATGTTTTATGTTTTCTGTCTCTCCATTAGATAATGTAGTGAAAATAGCCAATAATGTAGCTAATTAGCCTGTTTTAGACTTGCAGGCACCGAAACTAGCCAATTTTGGGACTCTCAAGTACCGAACCTGAAAAGACAAAGATTCTAGCAGCTGACCGATAGGGCCTGGCCGATACGACCACGCCGACCGATATGGCTGCGCCGCCCGATACGGCCGCCGCCCGATACGGCCGCTGCCCGATACGACCACCTGATGCCTCAAGATCGAAACCACGGATGAAGGACATGTGGACCAATAAAATCTATGACTCCCATCAACTCACTGCCTATAAATAGCAGCTGCACACCTATAGAGCAAAGGGGGATGCAGAGGGAGGACCCGGCAAGAGCTAGTGCCTAGACCAAGGAGCTAGTGTGTCGAGTTTCCCCAAAAAAGGTCTACTGACCGATACGGGTGTCGACCGATACGGGTGCCGACCGATACGAGTTCCGACCGATACGGGTGCCGACCGATACGGCTGTGTCGACCGATACGGCCGCCGCCCGATACGGTCTAGAGAGAGAGTGAGCCGAGGACTCCAGAGGGACGAAGAGAAGACCCAAGGGCCGAGATCTGACCTGCAAAGAGGCTGAGGAGCGAGAGCCACCTCTCCGCTACGGGCTA
Organism: Alisma plantago-aquatica; assembly: GCA_963693085.1. Lineage (NCBI taxonomy): Eukaryota > Viridiplantae > Streptophyta > Magnoliopsida > Alismatales > Alismataceae > Alisma > Alisma plantago-aquatica. The sequence goes on along the minus strand of OY856413.1, from coordinate 830,792,471 downwards.
TATCTCTTCTCTCATCTCTTTCATTCTACTGCATTCCTTTGTTTCTTGTACAAACGATGTTTATCCATCTTTTTTCGGTGCCAGCTATGCTTGTCTATGGCTAGTTAGCTCCTTCTTGGCTATGCAACCCGATCTGGGCATGTTTATATACTTTTGCCTTAAGCAAGTAGATTCATATCATATCTAGTATGTTGCATGTTCTATTTTCTCTTTCCAAGTTATGATTGCTAGTTTGGTTGATCTCTTACTCGCTTGAACTGCTGTTTCTTCCTATATCGAGAGATCCGTTGTAGGAATAGCTAAGAGACGATAGTTTGGATCTGAACCCGAGAGGAGGACAATCTGAGGTATTCTGTTCCTAACATCCCGGAATATCCTAAGACCTGAGAGGGAACTTAGTATATTCCGAGGTGTTGATATGTCATTCCTTGAGAGAGGGTCAATGACATATCATTGATGGTTTTAGTCACGCATCATGAGAGAGAGTGGGATGACCCCACAGGACAGATGCCACTATGCATACTAGATGCTTGCTTGGGTGTTCGAGGGTTGTCTATGCCCAAGAATGAGTGCATAGACTGCCCCGTTTGTGGTTACATAGCCCGGAACTCTCTTTCTCTGATTAGTAGACTCACGAGCTCTGTTTTGTTTTGTTTTATTTTCTTTGTTTTGTTTTATATCGTGACAACCTGCTAGACTAGTTCTAGCATTTACTTTTATCGACTATCGCCTTGGCTTCTCTGACTATAGAACAAAAATCTGTGGCGTCCTAAACGTCACCACATCCCTGTGTTCAACCCTGTATATCTACTTCGACCCCGTAATAAAAGTTGCGGGGGCCTAGGAGGTTTCAGGTTATAAATTTAAAGCTTGATTCCTTCCTTTGTCCCGCGTTCATTTCCGGACGCGTGAAAAAGGCCGGTCAACTTTTGGCGCAATTGCCGGGGACGTGGGTTTTCCACGTTTACACGCCTAGTAGATTTTTGTTCAGTCACTATAAGTCTGTATATACATGCATAGTTTTCCTCTTGATTTACACATACTTGTTCATATATACTAAATCACTTTTATTTTTCTCATACCTTTTTCAGACATGGACCTTGCTTCCGCAAGACAAGTCATCTTGTCCACTTGTCCTCCCGAGTTTTTCCACAGTTTCGACTGCTGGCAAATAATTGAAGGTCGTGCTCTGCTACTAGTCGAGTTATACTCACCTCCATCATCGTCATATGTTGAAATTCCAACAAAAGAGACTGCCAGTCAACCATCGACTCCCGTGCTATCATGGGATCAAGAACTGATCAAGGCAGTGGAGTTAGCTGGAGAAAGTGTCAAGGCAATCACCTCCCTAGTTCCTCATCTCCAAGAAAACGTCGATCCGCTCCAGCAACTATTAGACAAGCAAGAGCATCATCTCAAAGCAGCCACTGAGGCTCCAGACCGCAGTAGTAGTGTACTTCAAACTGGTTAACAAGGATTCACCCTAAAGCATCAATTTGATACAACGAGTTCCCCTTATATGTGCATGGCAGAATCGACAGATATCGAAAGCATTGCTGCTCAAGTACAACAACTTCATGATAAAGATGTTGAACAAGGCAGGAGGCTCCAAGAGCTCATCGATTTGGTTACAATTTAGTTACACCTGCCATCAAAAGACAATAAAGATGTTAGTCATCAAGACCATTCCATTGGGTCTGAAGTGTAGTATGCACCATCATCCTATTCAGACCATCAACTAGATTCACCAGGATTTTTCTGTGAAGACCAACCCACTTGGGGAAGCCCTTCATTCTATCCAGATGACCCAACTGATGAACCAATGGAAGAAATGAGTCATATGCATGAATGGGTCCATGATGACGATGATGAAGACTCGAAAAGCCAATCGACCTCACAAACAGAAGGTTGGTTTGAGGAACCAAAGTCAGATATTGAACCAGACCAAAGTGACATTTCTCATATTGAGACTTGTCATTTCTCTTTGAGTAGTACGCCAACCATGGTTTGGAACAATTTGTTCGACGACGATGACAGCTGCTCGACATGGAGCAGTGAGTACAGTAATGAAGACGAGTTGGAGAAGCATGAGCCATCATTTGCCACCATCCCTTTACAAGTCCTGGTGGACGTCAAGGGGGCAGGATGGACGGTTCACTACAACATGGCTGCTGAGCATGAAGACACCCCTGAATCCACGCCAGGTGATAAGCTTGGGGTGGTAGAACTACAATCAGATTCTTCAGGGGGTACTTTTTGCTTAGAAGATGATTGGATGACTCAGACAGTACATAAAGATTTATCTGAGCATCCAACCTCAAGTGCAGAGATGGAGAGAGAAGATATGAGTCCTCAAGATAATGTCCAACCTCTCTCATCTATCTCATCCGGTGTCGACATCCGGTGACCTTCATTTTTAGAATCATATAATGAAAGGTACCCTGAGGATGAAATGCTGAAGAATTCATCCCAGTGCAGTTCAAGCCACTTCCAGCACAAAGATGACTTCACCGAGTCGCCAAATTTTACTTTTCTTCTTCAGACTCGGCAGGGCCAACACATCTGCCTATTCTACTCATATTATGTGGCGGAACACGTCGGCAAGACACAGGTGACACTGGTCCCAAAAATCAGAATTTGGGATCCCAGTGTCGGTATTGTGGGGCAGCCACCCCCTTCTCTATTACCCACCCTCCCACCCTTTTATTACAATAAATTTTGCTTTTCATGTTCTTGTTAGTTTCTTTCCTATAACTATTTTATATCCTTGCATCCATGCATCATCTTTAGAACTTCAATAACTGCCATTAACAATCATGCATTCCCGCCTCACTATTTCAAGTTTAAGTCTTGCTCGAGGACGAGCAAACTCTTAAGCTTGGGGTGGTAGGCTTCGCCCTTCTTTCTCTTCGCCCTTCTTGCATGCATGTTTATTTCTTGCATATAGCATAAGCTTGTAGCTTTGCAATTATGGCTATGTGGTGCGACTCTAATAGATAAATGCTTGACTTTATGCCTAATTGCACAGTTTTCATCTTAAAAATTGCTTGACCTCTCACTTGACTTGCTCTTTGACTTTTTCCTTGAGTTTGGTAATAAATCTAAGGTTATGTCCCTTTTTCATAGATTAAAGCTAAATTCCCTTGATCTATGTTGTGAATGACAAATCCATGGTAAAGGACCGTTGGAATGAGCTAAATCATGATTAAAGTCTCCTAGCTGCAAATTTCACAAGCTTGCCTCTATTCTAAGGATTCTTGAATCATAATTGCTACTTCTCACATAGGTATCAAGCAGATTATGATGGTCTTTGAGCTATGATCAAGATGAAATGTTTCTCCTTGATGGACTACGTGCCTTCTCACATTAGATTGAGTCAAAAATATGAAAAATATAAAAATGCGCAAAAGAGGCTTGGCCGCCCACAAAATCCCAAAAATATCTATATAGTTCTCACCCAAGCCCAAAAATAGAATGCAGATGATAAAAGCCTGAGTGTGAACAATAAATGAGTGCTTGTTTTCTCTTTTAGGAGAGTTGAGGATGGTACCCAGCCGGTGTATGACTGCACTCATGAACGCGGATATGTCGTGCCTGGTAGTACCACTCTAAAAGTTCATTAGAGAGTCACTAGGAACCCCCTAGGTGACCTATGAGATCATCTCAGTAGCAGGGTTGGTTCGGGCGCAGTACGAGGAGTTCATCTCACTGCTTTGGACCAACTGGTTCAGACTGCAGGGACTGTTGCTCGCTACATGGACCAACCTGACGCAGATCAGGATCCTCTGAAGTCATTAGAGTCTTTTTGCTTTATTTCTTAGGACTTGATTAAGTGAGAGGCATGGTATTCCTGAATGGTATGCATGGATTCATGGTGATGGCTCATTACTCATCACCCGTGTGATCACCTAAGTGACAACTCTTTCATGATCAAATAATTATGATTCAAACCCTCATGAGTATTGGCAGGATATAGTGAATTCGCTTAATCTTGCCTGGAAATTCTTTGATCTTACTTTGGCAGGATTGTGCTTGTTTAGTGGGGGTTTGTTCTGAAATGACAAGGATCAAGAGTATTGATGCTTTAAACTATTTTTCTTAACCTTAGCATTTATTGCCAAGCTTAATTTGGATGTTATCTTTTGTTCTTTGAGCACAGTCTTGCTTGAGGACAAGCAAGTTTTAAGCTTGGGGTAGTTGATAACACCCAAATTAGCGCATATTTTCTATGCATTTTATCTATAGTTTTGTGCCACTTTAGTCTTAATATGCACTCTTTTTTTCATGTTTTATGTTTTCTGTATCTCCATTAGATAATGTAGTGAAAATAGACAATAATGTAGCTAATTAGCCTGTTTTAGACTTGCATGCACCGAAACTAGCCAATTTTGGGACTCTCAAGTACCGAACCTGAAAAGACAAAGATTCCAGCAGCTGACCGATAGGGCCTGGCCGATACGACCGCGCCGCCCGATACGGCCACCTGATGCCTCAAGATCGAAGCCACGGATGAAGGACACGTGGACCAATAAAAGCTACGAATCCCATCAACTCGCTGCCTATAAATAGCAGTTGCCAACCTACAGAGCAAAGGGGGATCCGGAGGGAGGACCCGACAAGAGATAGTGCCTAGACCAAAGAGCTAGTGTGTTGAGTTCCCCCAAAAAAGGTCTACTGACCGATACAGGTGCCGACCGATACGGGCGCCGACCGATATGGGTGCCGACTGATACGGGCACCGACCGATACGGGCGCCGACCGATACGGGTGCCGACCGATACGGCTGCATCGACCGATACGGCCGCCGCACGATACGGTCTAGAGAGAGAGTGAGCCGAGGAGTCCAGAGGGATGAAGAGAAGACCCAAGGGCCGAGATCCGACCTGTACAGAGGCCGAGGAGCGAGAGCCACATCTCCTCTACGGGCTATATCTCTTCTCTCTTCTCTTTCGCTCTACTGCATTCCTTTGTTTCTTATACAAATGATGTTTATCCATCTTTGTTCGGTGCCAGCTGTGCTTGTCTATGGCTAGTTAGCTCCTTCTTGGCTATGCAGCCTGATCTGGGCATGTTTATATACTTTTGCCTTAAGCAAGTAGATTCATATCATATCTAGTATGTTGCATGTTCTATTTTCTCTTTCCAAGTTATGATTGCTAGTTTGGTTGATCTCTTACTCGCTTGATCTGCTGTTTCTTCCTGTATCGAGAGATCTGTTGTAGGAATAGCTAAGAGACGATAGTTTGGATCTGAACCCGAGAGGAGGACGATCTGAGGTATTCTGTTCCTAACATCCCGGAATATCCTAAGACCTGAGAGGGAACTTAGTGTATTCCGAGGTGTTGATATGTCATTCCTTGAGAGAGGGTCGATGACATATCATTGATGGTTTTAGTCACGCATCGCGAGAGCGAGTGGGACGACCCCACAGGACAGATGCCACTGTGCATACTAGATGCTTGCTTGGGTGTTCGAGGGTGTCTATGCCTGAGAACGAGTGCATAGACTGCCCCATTTGTCGTTACATAGCCAGGAACTCTCTTTCTCTGATTAGTAGACTCACGAGCTCTGTTTTGTTTTGTTTTGTTTTCTTTGTTTTGTTTTATATCGTGACAACCTGCTGGACTAGTTCTAGCATTTACTTTTATCGACTATCGCCTTGGCTTATCTGACTATAGAAAAAAAATATGTGGCGTCCTAAACGTCACCACATCCCTGTGTTCGACCCTGTATATCTACTTCGACCCCGTAATAAAAGTTGCGGGGGCCTAGGAGGTTTCAGGTTATAAATTTAAAGCTTGATTCATTCCTTTGTCCCGCGTTCATTTCCGGACGCGTGAAAAACGCCGGTCAACTTTTGGCGCAATTGCCGGGGACGTGGGTTTTCCACGTTTACACGCCTAGTAGATTTTTGTTCAGTCACTATAAGTCTGTATATACATGCATAGTTTTCCTCTTGATTTACACATACTTGTTCATATATACTAAATCACTTTTATTTTTCTCATACCTTTTTCAGCCATGGACCTTGCTTCCGCAAGACAAGTCATCTTGTCCACCTGTCCTCCCGAGTTTTTCCACAGTTTCGACTGTTGGCAAATAATTCAAGGTTGTGCTCTGCTACTAGTCGAGTTATACTCACCTCCATCGTCGTCATATGTTGAAATTCCAACAAAGGAGATTGCCAGTCAACCATCGAATCCCATGCTATCATGGGATCAAGAACTAATCAAGGCAGTGGAGTTAGTTGGAGAAAGTGTCAAGGCACTCACCTCCCTAGTTCCTCATCTCCAAGAAAACGTCGATCCGCTCCAGCAACTATTAGACAAGCAGGAGAAAATCACACGGGCCTCGTCTAACGTGCGACTAGCGTAGCAAATCACATGGTGCTTTTTTACTTTCTTTTGCCCCAGGACTGCTCCAACCGCATAGTCGCTAGCATCGCACATCAGCTCAAAAGGTAAACCCCATTCCGGCACTTGAAGGATAGGTGGTGATATCAAAGCATTTTTCAAGGCCTGAAATGCACTTAGACAATCGTTAGAGAAAACAAATTCAACGTCTTTTACCAGAAGATTGGACAGTGGTTTGGAAATCTTTGAGAAGTCCTTGATGAATCTTTAGTAATATCCCACGTGCCCGAGGAAGCTTCACACTCCTGTCACGGATCTCGGTGGGGGAAGCTTGGATATTGCTTCAACCTTGCTTGCGTCCGCCTCGATCCCACACTTCGAGATCTTATGCCCGAGAATGATGCCCTCCCGCACCATAAAATGGCACTTCTCCCAGTTTAGAACTACGCTGTTCTCCTCGCACCTTTGAAGGACCAATGATAGATTCTTCAGACATCTATCGAAGTCCTTCCCATAGACGGAAAAATCATCCATGAAAACTTCTCCGATGTCTTCTAGAAAATCTGAGAACATCGATATCATGCATCGCTGAAAGGTTGCAGGGGCGTTGCAGAGTCCAAAGGGCATCCTTCGGAAGGCATAAGTGTCGTAAAGGAAGGTGAACGTTGTTTTCTCTTGATTGTAGGGCAAGATGGGTGCCTGGAAAAAACCTAAAAAGCCATCAAGAAAACAAAAGAAATCGTGATGCGCTAACCTTTCGAGAACTTGGTCAATAAAAGGTAGCGGAAAATGATCCTTCTTTGTAGCCTGATTTAGCTTTCGGTAATCTATGCACATCCGCCAGCCGGTGACGGTCCTTATCGCCACCTCATCGTCCTTCTCACCTTTAACCACCATCATTCCGCCCTTTTTGGGCACTACGTGGATCGAACTTACCCAATTGCTATCGCTGATTGGGTAAATGATCCCCGCATCCCTAAGCTTTATTACCTCTTTCTTGACGACTTCCTTGAGCATCTGGTTCAGCTTCCTCTGGGGTTGAGCCAGAGGCTCGACAGATTCATCCAAGTTGATGCGATGCATGTACAGGGCAGGGCTAAGGCCTTTGATATCATCTACTGAATATCCTATAGCCCTCCTGTGGAGTCTTAATTCCTCAAGGAGTCAGTCCAGCTCGTTGCTTGAAAGATTGGTGTTTACGATGACGGGGTTTCTGTGCTCTTCATCTAAGAACTCGTACTTCAGGCCTTCGGGCAACACTTTTAACTCTGGCTTTGGTCTGGGTGCCTTCTCCTGAGGCTCCTCCTCGAGAGAGGCATACTTCGTAGACTCCACCTCTGTATCCTCTTCTTGCAAATCTTCGTCAGAAAGGTTGAGAAGGTTGAGGTGCTTCGTGACCTCAAGATCTTCGAGGTCGGGATCTTGACAGTTTATAGCCCTCAAGAGGGGATCTACTGTCCGGATATCTTCCTCTACTTCCTTGTAGAATTTATTGTAGCTATATGTGAAACATGCTGAGTCAGATAGGGACGGGCTCTTCATGATCTCTTTCAGCTTGAAGTCGATATGGTCGTTTCCAACCCTTAAGGTGATCATCCCCTCAGAAACATCAATCAATGCTCTCCTTGTCGCCAAGAAGGGGTGACCAAAGATGATCGGGCAACGGGGGTCTTCATCTGTGTCGATGACGACTATATCGCAAGGGATGAAGAAGTCACCAACCCTGATCGGTACCTCTTCGACAATGCCAACGGGTCTCTTAAAGGTGTGGTCCGCCAGTTCAATCCGCATATTGGTTCGAACCATGTCGGTCAAACCCACCCTTTGTGCAAAACTTAGGGGCATGAGGCTTATGCTAGCCCCCAAGTCTGCTAGACCCTTGTGCTCGACGTTGTCTATGATGGCGAACCGAATTGTGAAGGCTCCGGGATCCCTTCTCTTATTTGGCGTGTCGGGCTTCAAGAAGGTGGAGGAGGTGGAAGCTAGATACACTGTCTCTATCCTTCCTCCCCTTCTCTTCTTTGTGATAAGGTCCTTGATGAACTTGGCATACATAGGCATCTCTTCCAATGCATCGAGGAAGGGGACTTCAAGATGCAGTTTCCTGATCGAGTCCATGAACCTTTCGTGACGCCTTTTCAGATTTTCCTTGATCAACTTATGTGGGAACGACAACCTTGGAGCATAAGAATTCCTCTCACCAGGTAGCTCATCGGAAGGCTTCCGTGCAGGCTCTTGAGCTTCTTCTTGTCCACCTTCGCCCTCTACTGGAATGATACTCTCCGACCTCGGTTCAGGTTCAGGTTCGACATCAGCTGTGCACTCCACCGTCTTTCCAAACCTCAGTACCACCATTCTGGCAGTTTCCGGATATGAGAGTGTCTTTCCCGTAGGGTTCTTTATCAGAGCCGCCATCTGGGCCAATCGTTGATCGACCTCCCATTGGTGCATCCACAAACTTGCCATCTGCTATTGCATGGAATTCTGAGCTCCAGGGCTAGGAAGTGCATTCTGCACCAACCGGTTGATGATAGAGTCTTGTCTTTTTATGAAAGCATGCAACTGGCCAACCAGGCTGGGCTGGTGTGATATCGCATCTCGGCCCTGACATTCACCTTCGAACAGAGATTGCTCACAACGAGACATGTCGTCAGATCTCGAAGGAATAGGTCACCGTTCTTTAGGGTTCCTGAGATGGCACGAGAAATAAAGTTTAGAAAATAGACTTATTTAATTTCTAGCAAAGAATAATAGTAAAGAAAAAAAAGAGTGTTGTCAAGCTCATTGCTAAGCTTGAGGCACAGGAGTGTAGTTAGTGGATTCAGATTCGTCAACAGTGCCATTTTTGCCTTGTCCCCGACAACGACGCCAAAAATTTGACCGGCCTAAATCGCGTGTCCTAAATTTGGAGGCAGATTTGAGGTAGTCAAGCTTTTACATTTATAAACCCGAATCCTTCTAGGCCCCCACAAATTTGTTTACGGGGTCGAAGTAGATATATGGGGTCGAACACAGGGACAAGGGGGGTAGTGTTGAGAACCCAGAATCGACACGCCACACTCCGGCAGGTATAAAGAGAGATAATTTCCCAAAATGGAAGCATCAAGATGTCACAAATAAAACAAAGAAACTATCTCCAACTGGAGCTACTAGAAAGATTTAAGGTTTTAGTCATTTAGCAGTTTGTAGGGGTTTTCATGCAACAGAAACAGAAGGATATTGCTCGAGCTAAAGCGAGGTACGAAGGATGGAAATGTGGTAAAACAAGCGGCGGTAGAACCAATCCTATACCCCTCCTCTCGAAGCGAGTACCTCTAACAAGGCATCGGCTCCACTCTCGGGGTCACCGGACTCAAATTAGAGTGGAAGGGTTACTAAAGCAACTCCATTCTGGGCACTCTCATATTGCATAATCGGACCAAACACTAGAGCCACAACACAACTCTCGAAGTTGTTGCGACGGGAAAACATGACTCATTAGCTAAGAGAAACACGATCCAAACATGCAAGCTAGAGTTCGGATATCAAACATAGCAGTCATCCAACATTGTGCACCAAGCATAGAGCAACAAATAATTAAGCATCTTCTATTTCCGTAGACAAATAAAGGGTCTTAATTACAATGCATAAGTAAGGAATTAAATGACAGAAAGTAAAGATAGGTGTCGCCTCCTTGATGTAGAAGGACGACAAGGTGTTGTAGCTCTCCTGCCCGATATCGGTCAGAGGCCTAGCCCGATACTGAGGTGTCGGGAGGCACACCCTCTCGGGCGGCACACACCAACTTTCGACCGTATCGCTCAAGGACCCTGGTCGATACGCTCGTGTCGGGTGGCACACCCTCTCGGCGGCTCGCTCGACAAGCTAAGCGTATCAGTTTGATATCGTGTCGGGCTAAGAGCTACACATTGTTGTTGTCGGGCACTTGTGTCGCTCATCTATGTCGGCCGATGTCGGCCCGCAGTGTCGCCCGGGACGGTCCTAAGTGATATGTCCCCTCCCTCTCGGGATGAGGAGAAGCTCACCTAGTGTTGCCTGAGACAAGCACTGGGGCACGACACGTATGCTCTCGCAGCCTCCTCAGAAGATAGCTCAACTCCCAACTATCCGAATTCTAAAACTCCGAATTCCGAACTGTCTTTTCGGCTCCCTGTAGCTGCTATTTATAGTCAGCTGGCTGGGAGGAGTTATGGTGCTCGAAGCGCCACGTGGCCCCCTTAAGCGCCGGTCGATGGACGACCGATACAAGTATAGCTCGACGCGGAGGTGTCTGCTATCGGTCACGTGACGGGCAGCGCGCCTGCCAGTGGGTGGCTGTGTCGCCTAGCAAGCTGGGATGTCGGGGCGAGCCGGGCTCCCTGTCGGGTAGAAGGCGTGTCGTCCGTCAGCTTCTTCTCGCGCGACACCTCTTTGTCGAGTGTCTTTGTGTCGCCCAACCCCTGTCGGGCAGGGGTTGTATCGGGCGTCAGGGAGGCCGGGACAGGCTTGGACTTATTCATGGGCCGGAGCGGCCTTATTGCCCAAAAATGAGGAAAACTCTGCAAAAGATAGGAAAATTGGATTAAGAGCAATGCTTGGCCAATTATTGCGAAAGTGCATATAAAAGAGAGGAAAATAGCTGAAAATGGCAGTTTTGATAACAGAAAAATAGTCTAAAATATCACAAAATTTGGTGTTATCACTCATCCTCTCCATGGTTCTTCCAAAGAACCTTTACCATCTGTATATTCTTATTTATGAGTTCTTTTAGCTTGGTATCTAGAATCCGCAAAGGCAAATCAGAATAGGTCAACTTTCCTTGAAGCTCAATAGGTTCAATGCTCAACACATGGCTCAGATCTTGCACATATCACTTCATATTGGACACGTGAAACACATCATGCATCATACTATACTGAGGGGGTAATGCAAAATGATAATATGCTTCGCCAATCCATTATAACACTTCAAACGGACCCACGTATCGGGGACTCAACTTTCCTCTATTCTTAGCTATAGCTCAGAGCGGTCGGATTTTCAAAAAAACATGTTCTCCCATAGCGAAATGCACATTAGTCCTCTTCGCATCAGCATATGACTTTTGTCGATCCTGGGCTCTCTTTAGCCTTTGCCTGATCAAAGCGACTTTATCAGCATACACTTGGAGTTCATCTGACCTCAACAAGGTCCTTTCACCAACATCATCCCAGTGAAGTGGTGACTGACATGGTCTCCCATATAGAGCTTCATATGGAGACATCTCGATACTGGATTGGTAACTATTGTTGTAGGCAAACTCAGCTAAAGGTAAGTACTACTCCCATGATCCACCCCAATCTAGCACACAAGCTCTCAACAAATCCTCTAAGGTCTGGATTGTCCTATCTGACTGACCATCTGTCTGGGGGTGATAAGCAGTACTGAACCTCAACTTTGTACCAAGTTCCTCTTGAAATTGCTTCCACAACTTGGAAGTAAACTTTGGGTATCTATCGGAGATGATAGAACTGGGTACGCAATGCAAACACACTATCTCTCTGATATACAACTCAGCTAAGTCTAACACTTTGGCAGTGGTCTTCAGGGCAAGAAAGTGTGCTGACTTGGTAAGGCGATCTACCACAACCCATATAGCATCATGACCTTTCTTAGTACGAGGTAGACCCACCACAAAATCCATGGTGATCTGCTTCCATTTCCACTCTGGAATCTCTATAGACTGTAAAAGTCCGCCGGGTTGTTGGTGTTCAACCTTCACCATTTGGCACGTAAGACAACTGGCCACATAAGCTGCAATGTCTCTCTTCATTCCTAGCCACCAAAAAAACCTCTGCATGTCCTTAAACATCTTAGTAGTTCCTGGGTGTACCGTGTACTTAGAACCATGAGCCTCTTATAGGATACATTCCTTCAATGGAGAGTCATTTGGGACCCATATACTATTCTCGAATCTGATCCCTCCATCTATTCCCAATGAAAGACAAGTTTGTGTCTTCTTCATCAAGCCCTTCATCTTTTCAAGTTCTCCACTGGTTAACTGGGATGCTACAATCTCACTCAACAATTCCAACTGTATCTAGATGTTGGCCAAATGAACTCGATCATCAAACAGTTGGGGGGACCATTCTACTAGCTCTTCTAAACTCTTCCACTGACTGGACAAAATAGCTGCACACCTGAGCTATTTCTGACTCAAAGCATCGGCTATGACGTTCTCCTTTCCTGGATGATAAGCGATGGTGAAGTCATAATCCTTCATGTACTCCATCCATCGTTGTTGTTATAGGTTTAAGTCTTTCTGTGTCAGAAGGTACTTTAGGCCCTTATGGTCAATGAGGATTTCGAAAGTAGCACCATACAGGTAATGCTACCAAATCTTTAATGCATGGATGATAGCAGCTAACTCCAGGTCGTGTGTTAGGTAATTCACCTCATTGGGCTTGAGTTGTCAGGAGGCATATGCAACCACATGCCGATTCTATTCCAACACACATCCAAGTCCCATCTTTGATGCATCGGTGAAAATCATAAAACCCTCATTGCCTGATGGTAGAGTCAAAATGGGTGCAGTGGTCAGCTTCTCTTTCAGCTCTTGGAAACGAGCCTCACAAACATCAGACCACACAAACTTCACATCTTTCCAAGTCAACATGGTCAAAGGCAAGGCGATCTTTGAGAAATCCGCGATGAAGCGCTGGTAGTATCCTGCTAACCCCAAGAAGCTTCAAATCTCAAAGGGGTTCTTCGGTGCTGGACAGTCTTGAACTGCCAACAATTTAGCTGGATCTATTGTGATTGTTCCTCCTGAGATGATGTGTCCAAGGAACGTGACTCAGTCTATCCAAAAATCACATTTAGAGAATTTCCCATAGAACTTCTGCTTTCTCAAGATATCAAGGACTTTACTTAGGTGGTCTCAGTGTTTATCTAAGTCATCTGAATAAACCAGTATGTCATCTATGAATACTATGACAAATGAGTCAAGGAAGGGTTGACACACACTATTCATAAGGTTCATGAACACACTGGGTGCATTGGACATCCCAAAAGTAATAACCACAAACTCATAGTGGCCATACCGAGTTCTAAAAGAAGTTTTCGGGATATCCTCACTTTTAACGTTCAACTGGTGGTAACCCGATCTCAAGTCGATCTTGGAAAAGACTCGAGCTAACTTCAACTAGTCAAACAAGTCATCTATCCGGGGTAAAGGGTATTTGTTCTTAATGGTAGCTTGGTTGATCATCTGGTAGTCTATGCACATATAGAGTGGGAAATCCTTTTTCTTTACAAAAAGAACCGGTGCCCCCCATGGTGATGTGCTAGGGCAGATAAAACCCTTGTCTAACAATTCCTACAGTTGTTTCTTTAACTCGAGCAACTCAACATGGGCCATTCTATAAGGTGCTCATGAAATAGGGCTTGTACCAGGAGCGAGCTCTATGGAGAAATCTACCTCTCTCGAGAGAGGAATCCTAGGTAGATCATCTGGGAAAACATCTACATAGCTCCTAACTACCTCTATTTCCTCTAATGGTTGCACCCTGGGTTCTGGCTCGATAACTACTGCCAGGAAAGCTCGACAACCTTTAGTCATCATCTGCTCTGCCTTCAAGGCTGACACATATAGGTTGGTGGTGGCATCTTTCCTACCCCTAATGACAAAAGGTGGGTGACCTAGTTTCTTAATGATCACTTTCTTCTCCCTACAGTCAATATTGGCCCTATAAGTATAAAGCCAATCCATACCAATGATCACATCAAAGTCATTCATATCAAGAAGGATAAAGTCTGTAGGAAACTCATGATCTCGATATCACACATGTATCACCGGAATTTTCAAAAGAGATGTAAAGATCTGTCCACTCGGGGTTGTAACATCTAAAAATACCCTAAATACTTGATATGCAAGCAAAGCATAGTTGCAAGATTTCTTGAAATGAAAGTATTAGTAGATCCAGAGTCAAACATAGCTTTTACATTATGTCCCGTGACTTCAATCATGCCTACATTGGTTTTCACCATACATTAGACCATTACATGCTTAAACTTAAAACATAAAAGAAAACTCTAAGGGTTATTACCCTCGATCAACCGATTCACATTTGCTTGAGCTTCCTCATTATCAATGGCAAACACCCAAGCTTGTCTTCTCTCTCTAGTAGGTGGGGCTACAGCTATAGGTGGAGCTGCCATAGGTGGAGCTTCTACTGGTGGGGCTGCTACCTATCCTGGTCCTCTTGGATTTGGTAGAGGGCAAACAGCTTGGATGTGCCCTTCTTGGTGGCATCGGTAGCATATCTTCTTCTTGTTGTGGCACTCACCGATATGCCACCTTTCGTAGGTGCGACATCGAGGTCGGTTGTTCTCTTGACGGGGTTTCCCTTTTCCTCCATGTCTTCCTTTATCATGATAATGCCCTAGACCTTTCTTGTGGTTGTTCTTCTGACCATGAGTTCCTTCAGTGAAACCCAAATACCCCTTGGGTGGAAGCTGGGCAGGCATCACAGTCCTCTCCTTGTCTAAAGCAGTGTTGTAAGCCTCGGCGAAGGTTTTGGGTTTACTTGCCATCACATGGGGCTTGATGGCAGGGTGAAGACGGTTAATTAAGTGATCCACTCTTCTTTCCTCATCCATCATATGCCCAAAATGCTCTAGGATTCAAAACCTACGCCCGAAGTCTTCCACAGATGAGTTCCCTTGAGTCATGTTGGTGAATTCCCTTTCCCTTTCCTTCTTAGCTGAGACAGGGATGAACCTGGCAGTGAAGATCATTTTGAAGTCAGCCCTTGCCATTGGTTCGTCAGTTAGATCTCGACCTATGATGTGAGTCTCCCACCATATCTGGGCTGCTCCTTCCAGGAGATGAGCAGCAAAGAGGACCTTCTTGCTCGGTTGTACTTCAAGCATGTAGAATCCATTCTCGACTGCAAGCAGCCAAGCTTTCGCCTTGTCAACCACCTCAGATTTGTATTCTCCCTAGAACTTCTCAATGTTCAGCTTGATGAAGTCCAAGATGGTGGCTCCCAGTCGAGGACGAACAGGAAGTTTCTCGCCATTTTCACCTCTAGAAAAGTCTCGGAGAGCCAAGGCACTTATGGCCTCTGTCAGCTTCTTCTGTTGTTCCATCCACAAAGCATTAGGGGTGTGGATTATCATGGTAGGCTCAGGATCGCCAGCTGGATCTTCTTCCATTCGGGCCACATCCTCTTACTCATGTTTCTCCTCATACCCTTGGTCTTCTTCTTGGTCGAGGTTGCTGAAGGGTATCAGGTCAGGGTTAGGGACCTCATGAGTGCTTTTTTCGGGTCTCTTCCTCTTCTTAGAGGATTCACCATCATGGTTCCTCTTTCTCTTCTCTGAAGACTCCTTTCCCTTGTGGGGAGGCCAACCACTCCTAGCTGGGTTCCCAATGCCCTCGGGAATAGAAAAGGTCTTGGTACGAGCTATCTACATAAGCATAACAAATAGACCTTTAGTTTATCATTAAAATAATTATACTTATGTCGATGATGTCTCATTACATATCTTTTATTAATTTGATGGAGGATTCCTTAATCATTAACTTACTTGCCCGTACCACATGAGGGTGAGGAAGAGAGAGAAAACCCTAACTCTTAAAATCCTTAATAGAATATGTGATGAGAAGGGATGAATAAGATGAGAGAGTCCTAAAGGCATCTTATTTTGATTCATACCCTAAGACTTTGGCCACCCAGTCACATGGATCTGGGAGTCCTCGTATTCCGACTAGCGGTGCGGAGGAAAATATTGCCAGCCCCCGGTCGTGATCCTTTTCTAGACACCTCCGTCTTTCGGATAATCCTCTAATAACTCCCTTGGGTTCTATGGAGTTTGTAAAAATTTAATAATTATTAATGGTTAAGTGAGGAACCTAGGCTCTGATACCAAATGTTACGACCCCACCTTTCGGTAACCCCCAATTAAGGGAGACCGAGAGGTCCAAGCCGCACCCATAATTTCAGGATCAAAGGTTCGACATATAACCAAGAACAATTATTAAATTTTAACAGACTAAACTAAAAAGCTATAATAATATTTTGCATACCTTTGAAAAGTTTGGAATATACAAAACTTCTAACCACAACTAAACCATTCTAACTAGTTCCTCCTTGTTCTTTAATTCTTGAATTCAAAATGTGTCGCTTTACCGTTTTTACTTTTGAGATTTGTACCTAAATCGCCGACAAACAAAATGACGGTCAACGTAAGCTGGTATGTGGGGGAAACAAATCATGTGAAACTATGTTAACAACGTAATCATTCAATTAATCATTTAACAACCAAGATTACATTTTAAGCCATACTACCCAATCCTTACCTATCCCCAACTCTGTGATGTCCCTGCAGTTTTATGCTACCTCTCTTTTAGGTAGATTCTTACCCCGATGGTCCTACCTTACAGGTAGCCAATACATAGGGTAATAGAGTTGCATGGAACTACCCAAAGGTAGCCCAATATCTAACTCAAAGTGACTTGATGGTCCTATCCCATTGGTAGCCATGTACTAAGTCATCCAATGACCTGATGGACCTACCCCATAGGTAGCCATGTACTAGGTCAACTATTAAGCAACAGAGGGGACCATGATCTGAACTAGTAGGCACATATCTTATGTGATAGTCATATCCACATTATAGTTTTCATGAATTAAATTCATCCAACAATCAATTCATGACATTGATGAAAACTTCAGAAAGCCTCGGAAAACTAACTCGAGATATTCATAAGCATAACCAAATACCTTTGATTGCAGATTCCAAGAAAGATTCAAATATGCAGGGAAACCCAATCAAGCAAGAAATGAAGAATAGAAATCCTGAAATAAAAGTGCCAATTTCCTTTTATTGATATTTATCCAATTTCATCACATTACTTAGGATTTCAATTCCAATTTTAGGATATCCTTGGGAATTAGGGTTTTTACCTCCTCTTTCACTATTATGATCCTTAATTTATCAAAACTACATAAAACCCTTAACTTCTCAGTTTAGCACCCTTAACAAGTTTTGGATCTTTATTAAGCATCTGATTTCCTTAATCTAAATATGAATTTTCTCTCCTTTTATCCCAAATTAAGGTTTCCATATAGAGTATCCTTCTTTTATGGATTACAACTCTAAATTAGGAAACCTTGCATTCAAAATGGATAAACAAACCACCTTTATCATTAACAAGGTTAATCTTAACAATTGACCTATTAATTCACCAAAATACACCCTTAATATTCAATTAGGGTTTCTCATCAACTTTTAATACATTTTACTAGCAAATTAAGGTACTTTTGTAAAATAGAGTAGAACTAAGTTCTCAAAGTATTTTATCAGATTCCTCATATTTTTCTACACAACTTTCATGTATAAACTTTTTCCATTAGAGATTCCTAGATATTTCTATTAATTTTTCAAGGAAAAACCCTTTTCTGGATTATTTGGCAGAGAGAGGAATTTACCGAATTTCCTCGAGCGTTGGATCGGTGCGCTGCTAGTCCTCCTATGGATCTGACGCTCTGCATCAGTTGTCTCCACTAACACGGTGATGTGCATGGCTGTGGGCTGTCATCCGTCAGATGGCGCTCGAGTCCACGATAGACTCTGATCCGACGCCTCGTGCCAACTCGCTCCACTCAGCGAGCTATCTCAGTGCGCTTCTCCTGAGGTCGTTAGATCTTGATCCGGCCCACCATGCTCCACGAACCGATAACTCCTACTCATCGTCCTCCTCTTATTCTTATTTTGAACTCATGGCGGCGCCACGGCTGGGGCTCGTCGGAGCGATGGCAATTGTGCGAGGGAGAGGGTGTCGAGACCTAATAGATGGCCGCTCGAGATCGCTAGGGTGCGAGGACTCGAGTGGTGGCCTATATATAGGACTAGGGTGGCTCTTCCTAGGGTTTCTTAACCCTGCCATCAACTGATCCTTTCCCCAATTGGGCATTTTTCCTATTCGCGATGGTAACCCATCAAATTAGGGTTGAGAAGCTTCGCCTCTCACTCCCAGACTCAAAGGGACAGAAATCTCGAGTGCACATGCACTGAGTTCGATCAGAAAAATGAGGGGAAAGTTCCCCTGTAAGCACAAAGTCTGCATCCCTCTGGGAATCTGGACGATGAGCGGCATGCGTTGGATCAAGATCCAACGACCCTCATTGCGCCCGATCTAACAAAAGGAAAACAATTCCCTAATTTTCGAAATAAATTCCAAAATCAAGGATAACTTGAAAAATTGATAACTCCAAAATCTTAACTCCTTTTTATTCAAATTTTAAGGGAAACTCGTTCATAATTTTATCTCTCATGCAAAAATTGAAGTCATTATCTAAAGAAAACGAGCCCTTTACTTCAGTTTCAAGTTATCACTTATTTATTCATATTTTCCACATATCTCCTATTCCTTTTGCCATTATGTAATTATCCTGAGTTCCTTGAACCCCAAGGAACCTTTATATCACGAAATTCTATTTTGGAAAATATCCTTTAACCTTTTAATCATTTTTATTTATTTTCTTATGTATTCCTCTATCCAATTGAATTCCTTTTTCATTCCTTTTTTTTTTCTTTTTCTTCAATTCGGTTTAGTGGCCAATAAGGCCCATTAAGAAAACACACAAGGCTATCATACACGAAATTCATTCAAATTAACTCATCAAATCAACCATTTGATTTCATTTATCTTTTAAAAAGATATTTACAAATCTACTTACATGCTTTAGAAAATGGGGTTATAACATCAACTCACTGGGTTACTGGTGTGACCTCCTGGCACGCATGGTGACAAGACAAATGCACTCTATATACTTCTTCATCTTAGGTATGTAAAGTAATACTACAACCATTTACTATCTTAGTAGTACCACAATATATGCTGAAATTATAATCTTGATCTCATGTATGTCATGATTCTTCAAGATTGACTCCTTAGAAACCCTAAAATGCTCTAGTCACGGGTTCCATCACCTTCTTTTCCAGAGAGGTGTATCTGATCTTCTACAACCCTCCTTCTATCGCAACAAGCTCTAGGCTGGCTAACCAAGCAACCACTACTCGACCAACGAGTCTAGTTGTATCATAGGGTTAGCCCTATATGTCTCACGAACTTAGGGTTCACCCAACAACCTCTTCTGGACTCTCTACTGGATAAACTAGACAGTTGCGTCTCGACAAAGAGCATCCATTACCACATTACATCCTTATATGCTAGGTAATAGTGAAGACATAAACATTCATATACTCCACTTATCATCCTCATCTTGTATTTAGGTCTAACTGAGTCAAGAAAACTCTGAGCTCATCATCTTGGTTATCAAACTCAAACTTATATAACTCATAAATTTGATACAGTTCTTGATAAGAACGTCCTCATGATGACTACCTTAGTTCTCTTCGTGTTGATAATCCATCCACTCCAGGTACTTTCCAAAAGGTATGATACTTTCTCTATCCTCAAACATCATAGTAATGTTTCAACTCACATCATCTTTATCCTTAGTGTATGACATGTGTATTGCCCTATCTCTCACCCCCATAATGAGAGGAAATAAGCATTTGGCTGTAGTCCAAATACAAAGTTCATCCCATTCCAAGAGTAGAGATGGTGCATCACACATCTCTAATACACTTTTCAACCTAAGTTGAAATGTACATCACATGTCTCCACATCATAAACAACTCAATTATGGGTATAAACCCATGGGAAGACTTTTCCAATCATCTATTGGATCTTAACATATCTCCTTTATGTACAATCCTTAGTCGTTACCTCAAGGTCTCTGACCAGCCTAAATCGCGCGTCCAAAAGTGGAGGCGGATTTGAGGTAGTCGAGCTTTTACATTTATAAACCCGAATCCTTCTAGGCCCCCGCAACTTTGTTTACGGGGTCGAAGTAGATATACGGGGTCGAACACAGGGACAATGGGGGTAGTGTTGAGAACCCATAATCGACACACTACACTCCGACATGTATAAAGAGATGATAAATTCCCTAGAAGGGGAGCAAAAAGGTGTCACAAACAAAACAAGAAAACTATCTCCAAGTGGAGTTACTAGAAAGATTTAAGGTTTTAGTCATTTAGCAATTTTTTTAGATTTTCTTGCAACAGAAACAGAAGAATAGAACTAGGGCTAGAGCAAGGTACGAAGGATAATACTACAACTTAACAAGCGGCACCGGTAACATCCTGCGCCCCTCCTCTCAGAGCGGGTACCTCTAACCAAGCCTCGACACCCCCTTTCGAGGTTGCTGGGATCAAAGTTAGAGTGGAATCTTACAGAAATGACTCCGTTCCAGGCACTCTCGTACTCTAGAATCGGACCAAACACTAGAGCCACAACACAACTCTCGAAGTTGTTGCGACGGGAAAACACGATTCGGTAGCTAAGTGAAACGCGATCCAAACATGCAAGCTAGAGTTCAGATATCAAACATAGCAGCCATCCAACATATTGTACCAAACACAGAGTAGCAAGTAATTAAGCTCTTCTATTTCCATAGACAAATAAAGGGTCTTAACCACAATGCATAAGTAAAGAATTAAATGATAGAAAAATAAAGATAGGTTTCACCTTCTTGATGTAGAAGGACGACAGACTACTGCGGCTCTCCAGCCCGATATCGGTCAGGGGCCTAGCCCGGTACATCTGTGTCAGGCGACACACCCTCTCGAGCGGCACGCCTGACGGACAACTGTATTGCTCAAGGATCCTGGATGATACGCTCATGTTGGGCGATAGACCGTCTCGGGCGGCACGTATGATAGGCAAAGCATATCATGTTCAATATCATGTCGGGCATGGAGCTACGCATTCTACTGTCGGGCATGGGTGTCAGTCACTCGTGTCGCGTATCTACATCGGCCGATATCGGCCCTCAGTGTCGCCCGATACAGTCCTAGGTGAACCAGTCCCCTCCCTCTCGGGATGAGGAAGAGCTCACCTAGTGTCGCCTGGTACGAGCACTGGGGCACGATACGTCTTCTCTCATGATTCTCCTCGAAGATAGCTCAAGTTCCCAACTGTCCGAACTGTCCGAACTTTCTTTTTGGATCCCTGTAGCTGCTATTTATAGGCAGCGGTTGGGGGAAGTTATGGTGCTCGAAGCGCCACATGTCCTCCTTATTTGTGGGTCGGTGGACGGCCGATGCTCGTATCGCTCGGCACAGGGATGTCGGTCGTTGGTCACGTGACGGGCAACGACGCCTGCTGGTGGGTGGCTGTGTCGCCCGACATACTTGGGTTGTCGTGGCGACTATGGCTCCCTGTCGGGTAAGAGGCGTGTCGTCCGTCAGTTCTTCCTTACGCGACACCCCTTGTCGCGCGTCGTGGTGTCGTTCCACCCTACCAGGCAGGGCGTGTATCAGGCGTCAGGAAGGCTGGGGCAGACTTGGACTTATTTGTGGGCCGGGACGGCCTTATTGCACCAAAATGAGGAGAAACCCTGCAAAAGATGGAAATATAGGATTAAGAGCATTGCTTGGCCAATTATTGTGAAAGTGCATACAAAAGAGAGGAAAATAGCTAAAGATGGCAGTTTTGATAACAGAAAGATAGTCTAAAATATCACAAAATTTGGTGTTATCAACTCCCCCAAACTTAGCATTTTGATTGTCCTCAATCAATATTTAAACTTTATTTTGTGATGCTTCTTCTTGTTTGGTACAGCTTTCAGGCCAAGAGGTAAAGTAAGTATAGTAATGCCTTTAGAAATAATGCTGTCTCATTATGAACAAAAGACCTTGCGTTTCCTACCTTATTATTTCAGTAAAATTTCCTTACAGCTTCAGCGAGACTTTAGCGTATGATTCCGAAGTTAGCTTCCACACCAAACAGCTTTATTTTCGGGGCAGAGAGTTGTGTAAAGGGGTAGGCTAAGGCTTTTTGGGTTTTTCATCTTGTTTCCCATTAGTCCATCCAGGTAAGGGTCCGTTAGTGGGCAAGTGGTCCCTGCAGTCCAAGCCAGTTAGCTTTAGAGCAGTGATTTCACATCCTACGTACCACTGCCCCAGATCTACCATGCCTAAAGATGGGTACTTTTTGGAATACAAGCAGGTATATATATATTGTATATATTTTTTCTTTTATTGGGCACAACTCTCATGCTTTTATTCACACTCATAAGGCTTCTCTCTCTTTTTGGGATTTTCATTGGGTAAAGGGGAAACAAAGAGATTTCTGCTGTTTGGGCAGCTTTTTCCTTCTCCATACTCGTCTCTTAGCTATGTGCGAGATTATTATATTTTTTGAATTTTTTGGCATGGAAAACACAATCTTCTGTTCGTTTGAAGCAGCATTATCAGAAAGATATAATGGAACTTGTATCTCGTTAAGCACAAAGAAAACTATCTTTGCAAGCAGTTGCATCAGGTTTTTACTAATATAGACTTTGTACATATGTAGGAGAATTATATGAGCATATATATGTACACATGATACAGAAAGAACAAAAGAATAAAGAATTTGAGACAAAATTTTGTACCTCCCTCACTGGTACATGGTACCCCCCCAAACTTGGTCCACACTCTGTCCCAGAGTTATGAAGTAGATAAGGTAGGGTAATGTTAATCCAGTGAGGGTTAGCCAATGAGCACGCCTGCATCAGATAGAAGCTCCCACACGTACTCTCCTCTCTTGTTGTGATAATCGATTTGTTGGAGCTGGTCAGGTGCTGCTTTGTTTGTTATCCATTCCAAGACAAAGATGTCGCAGTCGTTAGATAGGGGAAACTATTGCGGGCTGCGGTGGTAGAACTGGAGTTCGTGCCATTTGCTTGCTTGTGTGTCCAGGAATGGTTGTATCATCTTTTCCACCTCGTCGTAGTATTTTTGAGTTAAGCGTTCGACGGATGACAACGGTTCTGATGTACACGGCACTGGATGGTTCTTGTTACTGTCCGAGCTATTGTAAAAGATTCCTACTCATTGCCGAGTGTACACTGTCAGGAGCGTCCAATGGTTATAATGCAATATTGGCAGAAAAATTTGGCTAGGGACCCCGCTTCCCAACTCTTCCAGAAAAAGCTTCTTTGATCCTGTTTCATTGGCGAGGCAGATGTCGTTGAACAACAAAGGATGGACTATGTACGCGTGTTCGAACTTTGGCTGTAATATTTGGATGCATGCGGTAAATATAGATACCGCCACGCATCCTCCTTCTTTAACCACGTCCCTCAGATCATCTACTGGGACTACCACATCGCCTGCCTTGTAAATGACATCTCCTGGGGTAGCATCTGCTAACTTCAGAAGGATTTCATCTACATGCTCCTGTGTGAGCATAGCGCATGAGAACCGGTTGAAGTTTTTGATCATCCCTTCTGTACCTATAGGTGAAGTAGTGTCTTCCATCCCGTGCACTTTCCACAGGGTCTCTAACTGCTTGCCTGCCCCGTGGGTGTCAATTTCTAGTTCCACTTCTTTCTCTGCGGAGCTACTAGATTGTGAAGATTCGTCCTCTTGGTCATCATTCAGCAGCTTATCAGGTACCCCTGTGTCTCGAAAACAGCATCCGTCTTTGATCAGTAGCATGGCGTATGTGCCCCTGCGGTGATAGAAACATTTTCCCCTAAGGGCCCTCAAGTTGCCAAAAGTATTGAGCCCCTCAATGGCACTTGAGACGACTAAGGCACTGTTTCCACTTCCTTCTTCAGCCTAGACGGGGAAGTTGTGAATAGAATAGAAGTTCCAAATGCCGTCGTGATTTTTGGCTCCTTGCTTGATAGCTCGTAGAAGACGCAGCGGTAGAAGCCTCAATTTTTGGTCCTCCGGGCGGTTGAAAGCAATTCCGGAGTGCGGCACCTCGTTGTAATTGCAGTTCAGCAGCCGGACGTCGTGGTTCTTTAAGTCTGCTATGCAGAGGAACTAAAAGTCACGGTGCTTGTACGGTGCCAACATGAGGTTAGGGCTATGCTCGTCAATGTGTCGCAGCATGTTGGTCACCACAGTGGAGTCTTGTTCCCCCTTCATTATCCTTCTTACCAAGGTCAGGGTGGCAGTGTATATTTTCTTCCGACCTGTCCTGCTATCGATATTTTCTATGATCACATTTTCAGGGACCCTAAACAGTCTTTTTCCGACAAAGGCCGGTGAGCGGAACATGGCGCGGAGTGTTCCCCATCGTACGGAGAAGTAGCCGTCGCTCTAGACGACGTCTTCTTCATCTACCCGCGATCTTAGGACCTTGTCTAGCAGCTTCTGGTCTCTGATCGATAGGCAGCCGATGGCCCTTCTGTCGAAGTCGGCCATCTCGAAGGAAGGTATCTCAGATGGCTCACAGAACTTGTCCTCCATCGAGCGTCTTCCTCGGGGGAGGTGTCTTTCACTAGCTGCATAGACATCCCCCTTTTCTCCCTCCGATTTGTCAGAAGAGTCTCTCACGATGCTGATGTCTTCATTATCATCTTCAACTTCATCCAGGGAGACTGAGGGATTTTCTTTCTCTAGACCTAAGGAGCTCTCCTGTCCTGCTGGAGCTCTGTCGGTTGACTTTGGCTGCATCCCCTCCTCAGGCATTGTGGATCGCTCGCTGGAGGCAGAGGCGTACCCTACTTTGGAGGCAGATGTTGACGAAGAAGAAGGGGAGTTACGGCTAGGGGGCGATGGTGACCTTCTCGGCTGCCTTCGGCATGGATGATCGTCCCCTCTATCCAACCTCTCCTCGATCTTGTCGAGGCATTGGAGAACTTGCTGTAGTGTCACATTCAGAGTCTCTAGCCCGCCGGGAAGGCCAGCTAGAGTCAGCAGCTCTTGCTCTTGGCTGTTCAGCCTGTCTTGGAAAGATGCAAACTTATGGGTTAGGAAATACAAGTAGCTGCGTTGTTATTTGTTACCTCCCACAAGTAGTCAAGCTCATGCCCTAGCATCATCCCGAGTGACGGAGGGGTTCCTGCAGTCCTCCCTTCTATCCTTGCGACACCCTGCTCGTGCTCTGGTCTACCAGACGAGGCAGAGTTTATCTCGATTGTTTGCGAGGCAGATGTCTCCGGGTGAGGTGTCAGCCTTCTTGCGGCCGTCTCCTCCTCGCCTTCATGTCCCGGTGAAGATGGCCGTGGTGTGGGCGGATGCTGCTCCACCTCTACGTCCTCAGAGATCCTTTCAGCAGCTCTGACTGGAGACACTGGTGGTGGTGTCGGTGTCAGCTGCATGCCTTCGAGTCTCATCTGGAGAACTGCGACGAACACCTCATTACTAGTGTCTGGCTGCGGTTCTTCCTCTACCTCTACTGACATTACAGGGATGTCGGGAGCTACGGTCATCTTCTCTGCGGCAGCTCCCGTCGTTATTGCCTCGGTGACCTCAATGATCACTGATTCTTCTTCGGCCATTTCAGCCGTCGTCGTGGCTGTGGCTGGTATTGCAGGAGTGACGACAGCCCTATTAGTAGTCATTGTCTGAAGCTCTGGATTTGTTCTTTCCCGGACACTTGCGGCGGTGGCATGGGCTGTATTTTCCGCCACGGCTTTGATTTCCGCGGTAGTGAAGACCAGCTTGTCTGTGTCGTAAGTGGCGCAGTGAGGGAGCGGGAGGAGTGTGTTCATCCTTGCAAACTTGTAGAAGTAGCCTCCCCCCTCCTTCCTTATGATGCTGGTCCTCATCAGGTATTTGAGGTCAATCACCTCGTCGCCTTGTGTCCTTGACAGACTTTGCGGCTCCTTAGGGTACCCAAGCCCTACTGCAATTAGGTTAACGATGCCCCCCATGCAATATTCTTTGGTGGCATCCCTTATTGGGTGTAGTCTGTTCAGCAGGAACCATCCGAGGTTTATCACTCTTCCCTCCATCAAGTGCCATATGACGTGGAGTTCTTCTGTGTAAATGTTGCTGGACTCGTTTTTGCTGAACAGCAGGCATGCCACCAACTTGTGTATGATTCTCCAGAAACATGAGTGCATTGCCGCCACCTTGACTCCCGACTTAAAGGATGACTCGCCGGTCAGCTTATTCCAGAGCTCCACGGGGTTGAACCCGTCTCCTTCGGTGATTGTCTCACCGTTATTCATTAAATCTTCCTCCTCCTCGCTGGAAGAGAAGATCTTGTTCAACAACTTCTCGGAGATCGCGTACTCTGAGTTGTACAGCCTGGCTTGGAGTCTATCAGCTCCGCCATATTCTTTCTTTTCAGCCGCAAAATTCTTTACTCGGCGGAGAGACGACATGAACTCTTTTGTGAGCTCGGTGTAGGAGGAAGACCGGCCTAGGCAGATCTTCTTCAATCCAGCCGCGGCGAGGACGCCCTTCAATCTTTCAGATATGCCTAGCTCCACAAAATAAGATTGATGGTAGAACCTACTCGACCTGTAGAGCTTGGTTGACAGCTCAGCGTAATGGCGTGCATGCTCATCGTCCCTTGGTAGGAACCTTCCTGGGGTGTATTCCAAGGGTTCCTGGGGTGTATTCCTTGTCGTTGCTGAGGGTGGTGCCGCCACCTCACATGTCCTCGTTCTCTTTTCCGGTGTTGACGGTCCAGCTGCTTCCAGATTCGGTCGTTTCTGCCCGGCAGTGGGTACTCCAGCTGATGCCTTGGGGTAGACCCTCCTGCCTTGCTCGTCGACATGGACAACAGTTTGCTTGATGCGTGCCATTCTGTTAATTAACAAACAAAACCCTTGATAAATTTTGATATCTCGATGTTTTGAAGAAGTTAAACTTGAATGCTCAAAAAGGTATGTCTTGATATAAAAATGATCCACACCCCGTATCGGGCGACACAAATGTTTCAGGGGTGAAGCTTTGTGCCCGGTACTAGAGGTGGGTACCGCCCTCCAAAAGAAAACTCGAGCTGATGCCAGATCGGGTGATACGAGGAGAGCAGTGCGACACAACACATTACCCGACACAGATGTACCGGGCGATACCGTCGCCAAAGATCGACTGTCCGTCAGGACGTCACAAAAGACAAATGTGTCGCCCAATATGGTGTATCGGGCAACGTGAACTAAAGGTACATTGCGCGACATCCATATCGGGCGATACAAGGCATGCTCAGCAAAGGACCCGTAAGACCGATAAGCTTCAGGTTTAAAGAAAGGAACGTGTCTGGAGTTAGGGTCTGTGGGGCGTTACCTTCCTGAACTTTCGCACGACACGAGAGCAGGGCAGACTGGCGCGATGCGGGAGAAAAAACACAAGGTCTTAGTACAGTACGGGAGCATGAGAATAGTAAGGCAAGGAGCCCGACATGGTAAAACTCCCCTCCCCTTATATAGCAAACTCAACCGGGGTGAAATAGGTAAAACTGAGGCGGTTGTCGGCCGTTAGGGCAACTCGTAAGATGGGCAAGTCCCTCCGTTGGCCTAAGGGTGATCAGTCCTTTGGCGCGACAGTCACAGTTGCATGCCGTCTAGGCGTGTAATCCGTCACGGCCCTTGTGATGCCCGAAATTCCACTACCCGATATGGGTACATTCATAGCTCCTATTGGGTTGATTCTATTACATCATGAAAAAAAAGCGGTTTAAACTCCGGCTGATGAGTAAAACATCATTGGCCGAAGACTGAAATCCTGGCCTCAGATGGTATTACCCATCCCGGTCTATAAAACTAAGGCGGTGACCCATAAGGGTCAGCACATGTGGCGCATGCACTGACTCTAGCCTTATTACATGCCATAATGTTCATAATGTTCATTTTGCTTGAAAGTAAATGCGCCCTATACTAGGAATTTAAAAATAGCTCGGGTTGCCTCCCGAGAAGCGTTGTAGTTTTTGTCTCCAGCTTGACAGTTCTAGCTTTTTCATCCTCTAGCCTTTAGTATCGTCCTTTTTTTGTAACTCGATCCCTTCTTCTCTTGATCACATCCCTGCCTTTTTGGCAGCCTCAGTGTTGGGACGGTATTCTGCCAGAAGGATTCTTCATTAATTCGGCCATTTGAGCTAATTGCTGATCAATTTGGCGTTGATGTGTCTGCATATCCGCCAACTGGACCTGCAATGAGTTCAAAACACCCGAATTTGATAGTGCACTCTGCGCTAGCTGGTTATTAATCGTGTCCTGCTTCTTTGCGAAGTCGAAAAGTTGGCCAATTATGTCTGATTGGCTCGAGCCCTTGTCCTGATCTTTGTTCGGCCCTTGATATTTACCTTGTGCCTGAAAGCTTCCTTTTGCTGACTGGAACTGACTATTCTTGGTATACTGACCAGACCCCCCTCTCTTCTCAAAAGCTTGTATTGTCTTAGAAGTAGCATGCAGCTGGTGAGAATTCTCAGCTGCATCTTTGTTGCCGTAGTTAAACCCGGGATGATCTGGCCTTTTGAAGTTCACGAAGGAGACATTTTCAGTCTGTTCGTCTTCCGAGTCATAATCACTATCTGCGTCCGGTCAGGTGTAAACGCAGTTGTCTACCCCATGCCCTCCTTCGCCGCAGGTAACACATTTCATCACCTTCTCGACTGGCGTCTTACCTTTCCCACCAGCTTCTCGCAGTTGTTTAACATCAGTGGAGATTCTCTGTATCTGCGAGGTGATGGACTCCAGCGCCTTAGACTCAAGGGTAGACCCTTCACCGCCCTTCTTGACCTGTCCTCTATCAGATCGATCAAAGTCAGCGTCGGCCATCAGCTCGACCATTTTCTAAATGATCTTTTCAGACTTGCTTGGTTTCTTCCCGAGGAAGTCACTACCTGCTGCTGCATTTAGTGACACCCTTTCATCGGGAGTCAGGCCATTATAGAAGGTGGTGACGAGGAAACCCTTCTTGTAATTATGGTGGGGGCAATCCCTCTGAAACTCCTGGAACCGCTCCCAGGCGTCATGGAGGCTTTCACTCAGCTTTTGCATGAAGGATGTTATTTTCTGCCTGTTTCTGACCATTCTTTCAGTGGGGTAGAACTTGTTTACGAACGCATCGGCCAAAGCTCCCCATCCATTCAAAGACTGGTGGGGGTAAACCAAGATACCAGGACATGGCCTTGTCTTCTAGGGAGAAGATGAAGCCCTTACAGTAGATAACCTCTTGAGGGACCCCCCGCATCTTTATCATATCACATATGTTTTTGAATGCATCGAGATGGTGGTAGGGATTGTCGCTTCTTGAACTCCCCCTGAAGCTTTTGTTTTGAATCATAGAGATCACGGACGACTTAAGCTCAAAATTTGCCGCGTTGAACCGCGGGGTGATGACGGGACATCTGGAGTTGTTGGCTTTTGTGGATGCTAACTCTCTCAACGTCTTCTCCTCCTCTTCGGAGTTGTTGCTGTCGCTTTCTCCCCAGCGTTGTTCCTAATCGTTCCGATTTCGTCTTTGCCTCTGACGGTGACGGTGTCTGTGTCGGTGATGGTCCTCCTCGTACTCTCCCGAGTCTGGATCTTCTTGTTGATGGTCACCGTCGTACCTGTCGTTGCCTTCAGGCTGGGGAAAATCAGGCCTCCTCCCTTGGCATTCGCCTCCAGAATGGGGTGGCTCAATGTGAGGTGGCATGATAGTTGGAGTTGGTGCTCAGTTGAACAGATCACCATTCTTCTGAGTACCTATTAGTGGCATGAGGAATCAAGTTTAGAAGAAAGATTTATTAATTTCTAGTAGAGAACAATAGTAAAGAAAAAGAAAAAGAAAAAGAGTGCTGTCAAACTCATTGCTAAGCTTGAGGCACAAGAGTGTAGTTAGTGGATTCAGATTCGTCAACAGTGCCATTTTGCCTTGTCCCCGACAACGGCGCCAAAAAGTTGACCGGCCTAAATCACGAGTCCAAAAGTGGAGGCGGATTTGAGGTAGTCGAGCTTTTACATTTATAAACCCGAATCCTTCTAGGCCCCCGCAACTTCGTTTACGGGGTCGAAGTAGATATACGGGGTCGAACACAGGGACAAGGGGGGTAGTGTTGAGAACCCAGAATCGACACACTACACTCTGACAGGTATAAAGAGATGATAAATTCCCCAGAAGGGGAGCAGAAAGGTGTCACAAACAAAACAAGAAAACTATCTCCAAGTAGAGTTACTAGAAAGATTTAAGGTTTTAGTCATTTAGCAATTTTTTTAGGTTTTCTTGCAACAAAAATAGAAGAATAGAACTAGGGCTAGAGCAAGTTATGAAGGATAATACTACAACTTAACAAGCGGCACCGGTAACATCCTGCACCCCTCCTCTCAGAGCGGGTACCTCTAACCAAGCCTCGGCACCCCCTTTCGAGGTTGCTGGGCTCAAAGTTAGAGTGGAAGGTTATAGAAACGACTCTGTTCCAGGCACTCTCGTACTCCAGAATCGGACCAAACACTAGAGCCACAACACAAATCTCGAAGTTGTTGCGATGGGAAAACACGAATCGGTAGCTAAGCGAAACGCGATCCAAACATGCAAGCTAGAGTTCAGATATCAAACATAGAAGCCATCCAACATATTGTACCAAACATAGAGCAGCAAGTAATTAAGCTCTTCTATTTCCATAGACAAATAAAGGGTCTTAACCACAATGCATAAGTAAAGAATTAAATGATAGAAATATAAAGATAGGTGTCGCCTTCTTGATGTAGAAGGACGACAGACTACTGCAGCTCTCCAGCTCGATATCGGTCAGGGGCCTAGCCTGATATAACCGTGTCGGGTGGCACACCCTCTCGAGCGGCACGCCTGACATGAAACTGTATTGCTCAAGGAACCTGGCCGATACGCTCATGTCGGGCGATAGACCCTCTCGAGTGGCACGTATGACGGGCAAAGTGTATCACATTCGATATCATGTCGGGCATGGAGCTACACATTCTACTATCAGGCATGGGTGTCAGGCACTCGTGTCGTGTATCTACATCGGCCGATATCGGCCCTCAGTGTCGCCTGGTACAATCCTACGTGAACCAGTCCCCTCCCTCTCGGGATCAGGAAGAGCTCACCTAGTGTCGCCCGGTACGAGCACTGGGGCAAGATACGTCTTCTCTCATGATTCTCCTCGAAGATAGCTCAAGTTCCCAACTGTCCGAACTGTCCTTTCGTCTCCCTATAGCTGCTATTTATAGGCAGCGGTTGGGGGAAGTTATGGTGCTCGAAGCGCCACGTGTCCTCCTTATTTGCGGGTCTGTGGATGGCCGATACTCGTATCGCTCGGCGCAGGGATGTCGGCCGTTGGTCACGTGATGGGAAACGGCACCTACCGGTGGGTGACTGTGTCGCCCGACATACTTGGGTTGTCGTGGCGACTATGGCTCCCTGTCGGGTAAGAGGCGTGTCATCCGTCAGTTCTTCCTTACGCGACACCCCTTGTCGCGCGTCGTGGTGTCGTTCCACCCTACCGGGCAGGGCGTGTATCGGGCGTCAGGAAGGCTGGTGCAAACTTGGACTTATTTGTGGGCCGGGACGGCCTTATTGCACCAAAATGAGGAGAAACCCTGCAAAAGATGGAAATATAGGATTAAGAGCATTGGTTGGCCAATTATTGTGAAAGTGCATACAAAAGAGAGGAAAATAGCTAAAGATGTCAGTTTTGATAATAGAAAGATAGTCTAAAATATCACAAAATTTGGTGTTATCAGTCTCTAGGGTGCCAGCACTTTTGGGTTGATCCGACCCTTATGAATAAAATGTGTGCCTCTTACTTTTACCCTTTAGGTCCCATGAACTCATGAAGGTGGCCAACCTCCTAACCCATGGTCCTTAGGCAAAGGTAGCTGTTACCTCCCGACCCTATGGTCTTGTGCCTCCAAGGAACATAAAACTCCTACTTCCATTAGTCTTATCCATTCATGACCTTAATATTGACTTAGGATTCCATCATAGCACATATCATTCTTGAATATTTACACAAAAATGTATCATCTCTATGGGCACTCATGATCAAACTTACATCCTTTCATAGGGATCATGGTGACTTACCTAACTTGGTCAGGCCCCATAAGGTTACCTCCATGGAAACATATCTTCATGCCCCTTAGAGATGGTCACACAAGGGTCTATAGATTCGTGCTCACACCATGTGCCATCCACTTATCTCAACAAGATCCTATGAGACACCAATTTATGTTACCTTAAACCTATACAAAAGCTACACTTGACAGATGGGTCCCTCCCCAGGATGGAGAGAAAACTATCTCTTGATAGTAGCAAAGGTCACAAACATCTTTTTTCTTCCAAGGTTTACATCATCATGTGCATGCTAAGCCCTGTCATGCTACTCATACACGTAGCTAGCAAAAGGCAACCCACTAAGCCATTCTGAGTTCCTTGGCATGTCATACTTGTTCCTTATTCCTCTAAGTTGGCCAATCTCATACATATATCACCAACATTGTGAGGGGTTCATCAAACATATATCTTAGTCTAGGGGTTTCCTTTTCCTCTAAACATGAGGGGTGCCATGCTCCAATTTGTAGGAACTCAAGCACCTTTTTGAGCATCAGGTGCACGAAGTACTGCTACTTCCCCTCTTAGGTCTAGGAACCCTAGGTTCACTTCTTATACATCAACTATCTAACTGCATGACCAACTTTTCAACCACAAACCAAACATGTACAAGGTATAGCATGCACTTTCTACTATTATTCCACATGAACAACACATTAGAGTCCTACACAAGGTCAACCAACTCAGTGTGCATCCTCATAACTTATTACTATACTTCTTCAGGGTCTAAATAACTCCCCTTTCTATCCCTATAAGGTAAGTTAGGCACCTATAACATCTGTACATCGGTTCAAGAAGCCTCTTTCTCTTAATAGGGTTTGATTCCTCTAAAGGCAACCAAGATACAACAAGTCTCCAAGGATCATGCATGAGGAAAACATGTCTATCTGCTTAGGTCGTCCATTCTAGGTCATGTAATACCCAACTTCTCATGATTCCTCATGTCTTGAAGTCTAAGCATCCAACCTTCTTTCTCAGGTCCAACACTCTCTCTAGAGCTAACCCTACAACTGACCTTACCACTAGATGTTCTCTCTCTAAGAAGGTGGATCAATATCTTAAGGATACATGCGTACACCTACACCGGTGAAATGTATGATCCAAACCTATGTTTGACCAAGATTATCCAAAGCTCTACATGTTGATCTCTTAACCTGTCAGGCATAACCCTTCTTACCTAAGTCTTAACCTACTACCATCACTACTAACATTCTCTCCTACATAGATGCATGTTCTTCTATGCTCATATATGCCCATACGAGTTCTATATGGTCACCACTATCCTCTTCAATGAAGGAGCTATCCTTCACCCTAACAGGCATGACCCTTCCAAGGTTGGGTCGCCAAAAGGCACTAGGTCAAAAACCTCACATAGCTCATGCTTCTCACAGGTACTCAAAACCAATATGCATGTCTACCCACGTACATACATGCATGGCCAATAGTGATATCCAATTCATCTTGTCATCCCTCTTTCTAACAATGACTTAGGGTTAGGGTTAGCATCATCCTCAGCGGATGCGTCATGTCTCTACCTCTTCTTAGAGGCCTCTGCCTCCAAGGCTGACTCTCTCATCAACCTCCTGATAAGAAGGTCAATCCTCAGATCTCTCCTAAGGGCACAACAACACACGCCATGCAACTTTAAGCATGTAACTAATCCTTAGTTAATGCTTAAACTATTAAACTTATGTCCATGACATCTTGCTTACATTCTTTTCATTGATTTGGTGGAGGATTCCTTAATCCTTATCGTACTTACCCTGACCTCAAGAGGGAGGGGAGGAGAGACAAAAACCCTAAGCCTTAGAATCTTAATTGAATTAGGGTTGAGAAGGGACGAAATAGATGAGAGAGTCCTAAAGGTATCTTATTTCGAGTCAAAACCTTAGACTTTGGCCAGGAAGTCACACTACATCCGGGAGTCCTCGTGACCGACTAGTGGGCTGGAGGAAAATATTTCCAGCCCCCGGACCGTGATCTTTTCTAGACACCTCCATCATCAGAAAATCCTCTAATAACTCCATCGGGTTCTAAAGTGTTTGTAAAATTTAATAATTACTAAGGATTAAATGAGAAACCATTGGCTCTGATACCAAATGTAATGACCCTGCCTCTTGGTAACCCCCAATCAAGGGAGATAAAGAGGTCAGAGATTCTATCCCAATATTTTAGGAACCATGGTTTGACATTTAATCCAAAATAATTATCAAATTCTACTAATACTAAACTGAAAATCTAGAATGAAATATTTTTTTTGCATACTTTGTAAAACTAGGATCTAGAATTTTATCCACAGAAAAAGACTATCTAACTAATCCTCCTTGAATAGTTTACTTGTATCTTCACAAATTTTGATTTACTATTTGTCCATTATAGAATTGTACCTAAAAGGCCGACAAACAAAACGTCAGTTAGTATATTGCTATACTGGTATGTGGGGGACAATCACAACATCACAAATAGTTTCTAACAACCTAATTATAGAAAATAATTGATTGACAATCCAAATTACACTTTCAATGTGACTTCTGAACCGCTTTTGCCCTAAACCCTAGATTACCCTATCTTAGGGTTTTGTCCTTGCAAGGGATAGAAGGACACCATCTCTATCCTAAGCTTGGTGCCTGAGGTCACCTCTTGAGGTGACTAATGGTCTTCCCTTCGGGGCTTAATCAAATTAGACCTTCCCTCCGGGGCATGGTCTTGCAACAGACATCAGGGTGGCATGTAGGTTTGAGAAACACAAGTATATTAATTGTGATACACATAGGGACTTTATAAGATTGCATAATTGAACATCCAATAGTTTAGGTTGCAATCACTCAAAAAAAACATTCGAGAAATGTCATGAAACTAAAGGCGATTATTCATAAGTAACCACATACATGTTCAGTTGAATCAACAAGCTACTAGTAAATCTAAGCAAGAAATTGTCCAAGCAAGTAGTTCAATCCACACATACACAATCAAGAATTCTGAAATGTACAAGCACTCTATTTACTAATCACTTTATCAAGAATCTACTTTATTGACTTCGATTCACTTTCTACAGTTTCTAATCTGAATTAGGGTATCATTAGGGTTTATCTACAACTTTTCACCATTATAACCACAAAACCCTAAAAACAACATATCTAGAGGCAAAACCCTAATTATTCAACTTAATCACATTAGAGACTTTTTATCATATACTAGGCTTGATATTAACCTAACATCAGTTTTATACAAAGGATCTCAAATTATCTCTCATTAAAACCCATTAACACCTAGATTAGGATTTCTAAGCCCATGAATGCATATTAACATATCAAAACAAACAATTAAGCTATTTACCCCATGTATTATCTTCGTATACATTCAATACATCTCTTTATTAACAAAAAGTTAATATGCTCATAGATTATCCATATCTATAATCTCTATTCCATAGAATCATCAAGTTATGGTTTTTCTCTTATTAAAGCATTAAAGTTAGCAAATTTATCTCCATTTCAAACTACAATCATATTCAGGCTATAAAACTATTTTTAATGGGTTCATTGCATTTTTATTATCAAAATTCATATATTACATGTGCCAAACTGAGCTAGCAATTATCTTCTATGAATTTTGCAAAATTATTACCTTTAGGACCAATAACCGACCACCATGTGTCCTTTTTCTTCCTTTCATTACAATCCACCTTTGGCTCACAAATCCATCCCTATATCCGACTAACTAGGAAGCCATTTGCCCACTCAGGTCATCCCTTCCACTGCGCCACCCCCCATTTATGTACAACAGGTGCGAGCCTCTGTTTCTCCGTAGAAACATAGTGTCGCTGGCACTACTATGCCGACGACCAAAGGACGCCCTCCTCACGATCAAGGTGCCTACTCGGCCCCGCCTTCTTTGAATCTCCAAGATCTTTAAGCTCCATCCAGCCGAGAGTCCCAGGCTACGATGGTCCTCCATCCATAACACTTTTGCTGGGGCAGAACAGAGCAACACCGATAATGGGGTACAAAGCTATTTCCTGGCGATTGATCGCAACACCGTCTTGGTGTATCCGTACTATGATCTTACTCACCTAAGGCATCCATAAGGACCCTTATATAGGCATTAAATTCCTAAATTTCTAGTGCCCTAGTTCAAAGGAGTTCTAAACCAACTATGGTTTTGGGATAATCCCAAACTCACCCAAAACTAGTAAAAACTAGGGATGATTGGCTCCGTTTTAATCTCCCAGAGTCAATGGAGAAATCCCCAACTTCGTACAGGGATTGTACGTCGAGAAAATTGATCGAGAAAACCCCCTTAACTGTTCCTTTTTCAAATTTCAAATGAGAAGCAACCACTATTGGATCCAGATCCAACGACTATCAGGCCTCGTATTAGAACATAAATTGTGAAATTTAAACCAAACCTCTTTACTTTAGGAAATCTTCCAAAATCATATCTCTTCAACTATGTATCCAATTGATCCCAAATTTTAAGGAAAAGTCCACAATAACTTAGTCTATGTGTGTTTTAAATTTGGGACTCAAAC
The DNA here is from genome assembly GCA_963693085.1 of Alisma plantago-aquatica. Taxonomy (NCBI): domain Eukaryota; kingdom Viridiplantae; phylum Streptophyta; class Magnoliopsida; order Alismatales; family Alismataceae; genus Alisma; species Alisma plantago-aquatica. Next base: position 830,755,769 of record OY856413.1, on the reverse strand, counting down.
TCAAATGGAAAAAGGCATTATCTTCATGTGCAAGTTATCTTTCAATAAATCTTATTTTAAGCATATTTTCTCTCTCTTAATCTTTTATTTTCTTTATTTTGATTCCTTTTTCCATTAGATTCCATGTGGAGTCAAAATCTCATTCATAATGCTTCCATTATCCATATTTGCACATATTTCTTATATTTTCATCATTATCTCAACTTTCATTCTTAATAATGATGTATTTTATTTTTTCTCTTTCTTCTCCTATTATCTTTGCAACTTGGATTCCTTGGAACCCAAGAAATCCTAAAGAAATGAAATCCCTCCTTGAATGATAATACTTAGCCTTCTATATGCTTCCACATCTTTCTTTTCTCATTATCTTAGTTATTCTTTTACTAATTGATTCCTTTTCCTTTTTATTTCCTTTTTCTTGTTATTGGGTTAAATAGCCAACAAGGCCCAAAAATCAAACATACAAGGATATTTCTCAAAGGAATTCGTTTAAGGCACATAAATCACACAATTACACAATCATACATTTATTGGGTAAATTGCATTTCCAGCCAAAAGAAACCCAAAAATTTGGGGTTGTAACATCCTTCCCCTCTTATAGGAATTTTGCCCCCAAAATTCCATCAAACATACAAACAATTTAGGATAAAACTTTTCCATGTCCATCATTGGCTCCCATGTGGCCTCATCCTCTCCATGGTGCTTCCAAAGAACCGTTATCATCTTATATTATTACATCTAAGTTCTCTCTCACCTTGGTATCTCGTACCCTCATAGGTGACTCAGGATATTTCAGCCTCCCTAGAAGCTCAATAGGTTCATGGCTCAGCCATCGGGTATATCACATAGCTCTCTAGATTTAACTCATGGAATACATCATACATCATGTTATCCTGAGGGGTAAGGCTAAACATAAGAATGTCCACCAATCCATCCCAAATGGACCCATGTATTGGGGACTCATCTTTCTCATCTATAGCTCAGAGGGGTCGAGTTTTCATAACACATATTCTCCCACAGTAAATTGTGTGTCAGTCTGCTTCACATCAACTCATGACTCATGTCACCCCTGTGCTTTCTCAGCCATCACACGATCAAAACGACTTCCTCTACACACACTATGGTCTCTCTGACCTTCACAAGATCATTTCACCAACATCATCCTAATGAAACAGTGACCGACACGACCTCTCTTACAGAGCTTCTTACATCCCAATACTGGCTATGGTGGCTATCGTCACAAGCAAACTCTCTTATGGTAGGAATTGCTCCCATATATCATCATGAACAAGTACACACACTCTCATTAGACCCTCTAGTATGAACCATACTCTCTTGATTGTCTATCAGTTAGGGGTGATAAGCTGTACTCCAATTTAACATCGAGTTCTTCATGTACTTACTTCTACCACATGGAAGTGAATTTGAGGTCATGCTCAAGATATTGAACTCAAATCAAGGTGTAGATGAAATATCTCTCTCTCATATATAGTTCAACCAGATCTATCACACTGACAGTGCTCTCTTTCTTAGGCAAGGGATTAGGTCATCTTGGGAAGGCAATCTACCGTAACCCATATAGCATCCTAACCTCTCTTGGTCTAGGGGAGACTCACCACAATGTCTATGATGAACTACTCCTATTCCTTCTTGGGGACTCTTCACTATCTATAACAACTCAGTGGGTTAGTAGTGTCACCTCCTAGCATGCATGACCACAAGCCAAATGTACTCTATATACTTCTTCATCTTAGGTATGCTAAGTAATATTGCAACCTTTTACTATCTTAGTAGTACCACGATATATGCTAAACTTATAATCATGATCTCTTCCATGTCATGATTCTACAAGATTGACTCCTCAGAAACCCTAAAATGCTCTAGTCATGGGTTCCATCACCTTCTTTTCCATAGAGGTGTATCTGAGCTTCTACAACCCTCCTTTTATCACAATAAGCTCTAGGCTGGCTAACCAAGAAACCACTACTCAACCAACGAGTCTGGTTGTATCAGAGGGTTAGCCCTATATGTCTCACAAACTTAGGGTTCACCCAACAACCTCTTCTAGCCTCTCTACTGGCTAAACTAGACAGCTACGTCTCGACAAAGAGAATCCATTACCACCTTACATCCTTATATGCAAGGTAACAGTGAAGAAATAAACCTTCATATACTCCACTTATCATCCTCATCTCGTATTTAGGTCTAACTGAGTCAAGAAAACTCTGAGCTCATCATCTTGGTTATCAAACTCAAACTTATATAACTCATAAATTCCATATTGTTCTTGATAAGAACGTCCTCATGATGACTACCTTAGTTAGGAAATAAGCATTTGGCTGCAGTCCAAATACAAAGTTCATCCCATTCTAAGAGTAGAGATGGTGCATCACACATCGCCAGTACACTTTCCAAACTAAGTTGAAACGTACATCACATGTCACCACCTCATAAACAACTCGATTATGGGTATACACCCATGGGAAGACTTTTCCTATCACATTTTGGATCTTAACATATCTCCTTTATGTACAATCCTTAGTCATTACGTCAAGGTCTCTAGAGTGCTGACACTTTTTGGGTGATTCGACCCTTATGGATCTAAGGAGTGCCTCTTACTTTTACCCCTTAGGCCCCATGAACTCATGAAGGTGGCCAACCTCCTAACCCATGATCCTTAGGCAAAGGTAGCTATTACCTCCCGACCCTATGGTCTTGTGCTTCCAAGGAATAGAAAACTCCTACTTCCATCGGTCTTATCCCTTCATGACCTTAATATTGACTTAGGATTCCACCATTGCACATCTCATTCTTGAATCTTTACCCAAAACTCCACCATCTCTTTGGGCACTCATGGTCAAACTTACATCCTTTCATAGGGATCATGTCGACCTACCTAACTTTGTTAGGCCCCCATAAGGTTATCTCCATGGCAACATATCTGCATGCCCCTTAGAGATGGTCACACAAGGGTCTATAGATTCGTGCTCACACCATGTGCCCTCCACTTAGCTCACCAAGATCCTATGAGAGACCTCTTTAGGTTACCTCGAACCTATACAAAATCTACACTTGACAGAAGGGCCCCTCCCCAGGATGGAGAGAAAAATATCTCTTGATAGTAGCAAAGGTCACAAACATCTTTTTTCTTCCAAGGTTTACATCATCATGTGCATGCTTAGCACTATCATGCTACTCATACACATAGCTAGAAAAAGACAAGCCACGAAGCAATTCTGAGTTCCTTGGCATGTCACACTTGTTCCTTATTCCTCTAAGTTGGCCAATCTCATACATATATCACCAACATGTGTGAGGGGTTCATCAAACATATATCTTAGTCCAAGGGGTTTCCTTTTCCTCTAAACATGAGGGGTGCCATGCTCCAATTCGTAGGAACTCAAGAATATTTATGAGCATCAAGTGCACCAGGTACTGCTACTTCCCCTCTTGGGTCTAGGAACCCTAGGTTCACTTCTTATGCATAAACTGTCTAACTACATGACCAAATTTTCCACCACAAACCAAACATGTATAACGTATAGCATGCACTTCACTACTAAAAAAAAGGTCTTTAACTATAAAAAAAAATTGTAGCGAAAACCCCATATTTTGTAGCGAAAGGCTTTAACTACATATTTCTTTACACATACAAATTGTAGTATATGCTCATATAGCTAAAGCCTTTAACTATATTTTTCAAATATGTAGTTAGATAATCCATTCGCTACAAATTCATATGTATCCAGAAGCGTAGCTAGATATTGTCCTTACATATTTAAATATAGGTATAATTATAGCTAAATGTATGCCTACAATTGTATATATAGTCAATATGTAGCAAAAACATGAAGTTAATACAAATTATATGTAGTTAATGTGTAGGGAAAGGCAGCATCTACTGCACACATATATATGTAGTTGGATTATGCACTAGTTACATATGTAGTGCCACATATACATATATGTATAGTTTGATTATTCATGTATTGTGTAATTAGTCCATAAGCTCTTTTAGTAACAAACTTGTAGTAGTTAGACCAAGTTATGATTTTTATGCCAACAAACTTACTTTCATTTATACCGAAACATCAAATGTACATGGGAAGGACATATACCTTGCCCCTATTACACAATGTGTACAAAGAAAAGTATATACATATATCAATGATTCAGTGGTCTACTAACATCTTTGCGAAAGAGTTGTCTTTCTCGGCCAGTTTTACCATCCTTATTGTCTTCTTCTTTTGTTCGAGCTCTTGTTGTTCGGCCAGCATCGTCCAAAAGCACCCGAGATAAGAATATGAAGAGAACCTTCTAAGAAGAGATAGAAGGAATATCGTCCCTATGAAGTTGGTCGCTATGCTTGTAGATGCTGACAGTGGTTGTTCAAATATATACATAGGTCTATGAAATGCAGCCTTCTCATAGCAGCAAAGAGCCATATCAAATTGCAACATATCATGATACTTTGTTGCGTATGTGGCTGTTGCTGTAGCTGTGACTGGGCGGGCCTGGGCTTCAAATGGAGATGCATCATCATGCTTCACAGGAGAGCACATGTTGCACCAGGGCTGTCTTAGATGCTTCTTATACTCTATATCTGAATTCTTGACGTTGTTAACCTCAATCTCTAATTTAGGTAACGGAAGTTGCTACGATGGCGAAGCTTGTACTTCTCTTAATCCTGAAAATAAGGTTTTACAAATGGAGAGGCATTAAAATAAGATAAAGATCATCCAAATAGTTTAATAAAGATATATAAGCATTCATACATGTCTTAAATGAAGGTTGTTATGAGAATAAGATGACAGAATCAGTACCTTGAAGAGACGAGAAGTATCTAGGCAGCTCATCCATGTTTTGTTGCAGCCCAAGCATTGTATGGGAGAGTTGTAAGATAGTTCACTTGCACCATTGAGGCTTGTCATGTCCAGAATTTTCAATCTATAACCTGCACAATAAGGTCATTCATTTAGATCATTTGATTTAAAAACATACCCAAATTGATAAACCAGTGTTAATAATTACAGAAAGCGTGCACACAGAGTCAAAATAGGTAATACATGTTATGCCCAATAGCAATTTCAGTTGTCTATTAACTGTTGGTTGTCTAGATGAATGTTTAGTTATGCATCAGACAATTAGATATTAAATTAAACTGGGAAAACGCGCACTAGAACCGGACTATCCAGCCATTCCTGTCTTATTTATAAGTAGCTCGTATTAAAAAATACCATGTAGTATCCATGGTTGTATAGGTACAAAGGCACAACAGTCATTATCAATTTATCATAGATGGAGAGCCAACTCCAACTGTGAGCATTAGAACTAACCAAAGTCTTACAGAAAAGTCTATTAGAGTGTTGAGTTGGATACCATCCAAAAATATATAGAGATTTTGGCACTTACTGCTTGTACGATGCTTGTGATGGAGATCATGTACATGAAAAAAAAATGATAAGGCTTTAATGTAAATCAGTTTCAAAAATATGAACAGGAAAAAAGGATCAAAATTTTGAAGAAGAAAAAGGACTAACCATGGCTAGATTGAAATCAATAAGATAGCCTTTGTTAAGAACCTGAGAGAAGAGGAAATTTCCAGGTTTAACATCTCTGTGTACTACACCCTGAATAGCCAAGCAACAGAAGTAAGGAGACTATATCTGAGGAAACTAAACTAAAGGACAAAACATCTGTTCTACTTGCTTATGCAGGCTGGCAAAGGCTTTGTACATGTGGGCGATTGCATACTATCTCAGACTGTAAGGTCAGAGTGGGATTCCATGAGTGAACTCCAAAAAATCAAGAAGCCATGTTCTACAAAGAACAAGATATTCAATGGATCAACATAGTATTGATGATAAATTCAAATTATATTGGAGAGTTTAAAATTAAAAATTAAATGAAGCAACATACTAAATCTTAGCCATGTGAACTGTCAGCATTACAATCTGACAACTCATATTGCAAGGTATCTTTTTGGGTCACATAAGCCTGGGACAAATGCAAGAGAAGCTTGTTCATGCCAATATAGTAATTGAACAAGATAGAGCCCTTGGTTGTAGTTCCAACGTAGCTAGGAATGTTGCTGAGAGGGTTGATTGGGAGGAAGATGATGTTGTCCATATGGTATAGTATGTTGCCGAAATAGCTGTTGCAGGGAAGCAACAAGTGGTGATGGGTAAGTCCCTTACTGAGGAGGAACCAATCCACATACTTGCTGATGTGGCAGGTTTTTAATCTGTGTTGATGATTGCATTCATGGGTAGTATTGAGAATGCTGTTGAACAGTAGTTTGATTAGGATTGTGACCTGGGTGAGATAAAGCTATATTTGGTTGTTGTGATTACATGGGAACCTGAGTTTGTGATGTTCATACTGGGGCCATTTGATGGGAAACCTGATTTTGCACCTAAGTAGAATGGTGAGGCAGCTACTGTTGAGGGTTCATGTACGACCTTTGCTGTGGAACAACAGTTGGAGCTTGTGTCGTTGATGCTGAGGATATGACTAATGCCCTGTCACAGCATGAGCAGAAGAATTTCATGGTTGAGGATGAGGTTGAGGATGAGGATGAGTAACTATTTGTGACTATGACTGGGGAAGTGGATTCAGTTGTTGTTGTTGTTGTACATGCAGTTGAGGAAGCTGTGGTTTACAATGAGTTTGCATCTGTGGTTGTGACATCTGAGGGTGTTGTGCTAGGAGCTGATGTTGAGGATGCTATGTAGTTTGAATAGGTTAGCTTCATAATGGCAGGTTTCCCATTTGCATCTGAGGAAGATTAGATAGTGGTTGCTTTTGAGCCTACACATGAGCTTGTTGGGCTCATATATGAATTTGTTGTTGTACATTTGGTGGTTCCAGCATTTGAGGGATCTGAGTCTGAGGTTGGAATTGAAACTGAATGATAGGGTGAGGCTGGGGTTGGGACTATGGTTCCTCCTATGGCTATTGCTGCAGCTGTGAATGCGTAAGGAAGGAGACAAGTTACATAAAAAATTGGTGATTTTCATATATTCAAATCCATCCAAGAAGAAGTAATGGTTGGACTGTATGTACTTGTGATGTCAAATTGATGTAGATAAATAAATCATTAAGGACAAGGAGAAGATTTTAGCAATGAAGATCACAAATTAATCCAAGATCACGACATTATCCAAAGGTCTAAGGTTTACTTATGTGGAAGCACTTATAAGAGTCACAGGGCTAAGACTGCAAAGTAGGATGTAATATCTAGGATGATATCTCTACCGTCAAGTGGTTGAAACTGCCCAACCCTAGGCTACTGTAATATATTAAAACATGTCAAAGCTGCTACAATCATAGAATATACAATCAGTGGTCTCTCATTACTTACAGTTACTAACTACTAATTCCTTTTCTGCTCTTTGTTCTCTCTAAAATAACGTTACAAAAATGTGTCTGCTAGCACAACAAATCTAGATGTGTAGATTGATGCTAGTAGTTAATAGGTTGTATGATTAAAGCTTATATCCAAATAGATTTGTCATTTGTGATTAGTCAAGATGACAAGATGAAAATGGTCAAAGCATGTACATACCTAGCAGGCAAGCACTGAATGTATCAAGGTGCCAATAATAATTAAGCTCATCATCAATAACACCGTAGGAGAAAGCTTACATGGCCATTCTGCCAAACCAAAAAAGATATCATTAGACTATCTAAGGTACGGATAAACATAAATCTTCTAAAAAATAGGTTTTACTATCAAAAATGATAATATCATAATAATTGCATGTCCACAAAACTTATCAGCATTCTAACAGGGGCATTCACAGATACATTCATCTTTTTAGGTAAAGATCTTTCTTAAGTATAACTCAGACCCATAATATGGTTAGTTGATAGATGATCAAGGTTGTCCTAGACCCTTAAGAACCTCATGTCATCTGGATAGTTGTTATCAGGCCTTTCCCATAAATCTCCTGTAATAAGTCAAGAATCTTGTCGTTCTTTTTCTTCATGCATAAGCAGTGCCTTGTTCACAACTTCATGGTAGAACCATGGCATAACTATATCATGAATGCACTGGAAAGCTTTGCAACATCACCACCACTATCATACTCCTCCTAGAGTTTTGCTATGTTATCCTTGGCATCTTCCACAACCCAACCAGTGCTGCAACCCCAACATCTCAGGAGCCTCTCACCAAAGTGATGTGTAGAGACAAGGGAAGGGACTATGTGGATAGTTTCACTTCCACTGTAGTTTGGCAACAACTTCCTTCAGGTCTCCACAAAGCATAATCAATTACTTCCCAGGCAAAGAAAAGTTCCTATCTCATTAGGTGCATCTAAGATTTCAAGAGAGAGAACTTCAACAGACTTAACATGTAGTGCAAATTCATTCACATCTTTAGTGGAAAGAACATCTGAACGAGCATCTATAAGGATTAAACCCTCAGGGATGAACATCCTTTTCTTTGATCTTAGGTACTAGATGGTGGATGAAAGATGGAATGCTGAGCAGTTGATGAGAGACTATGCACATCAGCATATTGTCAATAAACTGTCCAATGCTTGAAAATAAGGTAGCATTGCTTGTCGAAGCATGAAACCTACACAGAGTTTAGTTCATTTAAATCAATGACAATATGAGCAGCTCAAGAAGAACTAACGAACAAGGGTAGAGTCAAAGTTCATTGATTTTATCATGATTATAATATATTGTTAAAAGTTAGAACAAGTATAGTCATAATCAACATATGATACTACACAACTGAGATCTTCATTTTCATGCCATCTTCAACAGTCCATAAGTAATCATGTATCCTCCTAAATGCAACTTAAATGGTTCATTTTCAGATCTTATACCCTACAAAAAGTCATTTCTAATTGGTCTTCCTCCACCAGTAAGTAACATTTTTTTCCAGAAGACTCTCTATTCTGGTGTGCATACTAGGTAGCAGGCCTATATTTCTTATTTTCAATAGGATTCTAGTCCAACCGAATTGCTGCAGTCCTACTTACAATCATAAACAACTATTAATTGATTTTGAAGGACATATATAAACATTCCTTTTTGTTTAAACAAAAAATTCTTCATTTAGGAAGTCAATAAAAAATGACATAATAAAATGATGAACCTAGAATTATTGGCAAGGTTGACTACACAAAAATTATACCTTCCACATCAGCTATATGGTTATAGGTTGCTCTCAGTTGTGTGAGTAGATTATTAACTCGGGTACAGTAGGAACAATAGGTTTTCCTAAAAAAAGCAAACCCATATTACTCAAATCAGGAAAATCAAAAGTACATTCCTAATAGTTGGTTCCTAAATAGATGCATGACAAGTTTAAGAAAAAGAAAAGTAAACACAACTTCTCTTTCATGAAGCAAAGAAATAAACCCCTCACTAGTGGAAAACCAGAAGATAGGAGCTGCAAAACATTAAAGATCCTACATATAATTATAAAATAGAGCCTTAACATAAAAAAGAGCTCAAATCATTAAACAATAAGGGAAAAATATCAAACATTAAATCCTTTTGCAAGAGTGAGATGCCTTAAATATATGCATATCATAAACATCATGCAGAAAGGCAGGAAACGACTTGAGTCCACTGTCACCCATTCTTAATGGGACAAGACTAAAGTTTTTTTAAATGAATATTCAAATAAATCATACATTATTTGGACAATGGACCTGACACCTGAATTTTCTGATGACTGACCGCTTTTAGCATGCCGAAATCCGGCCAATTAAACCATTTTGCAATTGTTCTGATTCTCTTGTGTCTATTGCAGTTGACTCCCAGAGAAACAACAAACTGCATGCAATAAGGCAAGTCTCAACCAACCTTTTCAAAAGGACTCCTCCATCAAGAAACACAAGAAACCATCTCTGAAACCATGGAGAATCGAATAGCTAAAAGTTATGCCAAATGGAAATATGCACAGCTATATAATAAGAACCAATCTGCGCATTCCAGGCTATATAGAGACCTAACAAATAAGGAGGGAAGTGTACAAACTATAGCTCAACCTTCTAATATACCAACTGGAAAGTAAAAGAACCATTAACATACACCAATCAACTGCAGGTCATATATATGTGTTTGTTTCTAAAGAACCTTGCCGTGTGAAAGCATATGGAAAATGATGAACTTCTCAATTTGAAACATTTGTTCATGCATCAATGTATCTAGGATAGGTTTGGCAGGAGACAAGAGAGCTAGATGACAAGCTCAAATGAATCTAGCTTGTTCGAGAGGATTTGACGACCTCTAACCTTCAAATGGATTTGGTCTCAACTATTTCAAAAATAATTTTTAACTCCATTTTCGCACTTGTAGCAGTTTGAAATACTTTAGAAATAGACAAATAATGATATCTAAGACAAATATAAGAGAGATTCTTGTACATTATAGAGGGGTACCAATGTCAGACCTACAAACATTATGTATAAGAACATCAAATAGATAAACATCAGTGAAAGATGACTGAAATACATTGGGACACCAATATTTAATAAGATTCTACATTGGTATGCAGTGAACAATGAATAAGAAAAATGAGATGTAAATCCAAAACAATATCAACTGAACTACACAAAAACTTCTTTAAAGACTTTTTCTAATCCAAGAAGGACAATGCCTTAGCAAAACAAGGCTCAAATAGGAAGAAACCTATGACGACAAATTTTTTACATATATATATGAGCTCTTTTAACACTTATGAGTGTGGCTCAAGGGGTATAATAATGAACCCAATTTTTCTCACAAGTGGAAGCCATGTTTTAGCCGCTTCAGATTCTTCTTCTTGATTCGATATGGTGCATGGGGTAGAATATTCTACTGTGGAACACCAATCTATCAAATGCTCATTTTTTTACATATATCAATGAACTCTTCATTGGGTCAATATCATCAGGTGGCAAATGCCTGTACATGAATCTGTCATGGTAATAGAAGAAACACAAGGAGACTCCAGTTTCCCTGGTTGGACTCGAGCATTATCTTTTGATATAAGATATTACATTGTGGATTCACATGCATGCCCTTCCTTATCAATATGTTTGAGGTGGTGTCAATAACTTAGATGAGGGACTATATCCAAGTGAGGATGGACTATATGCTTGAGATGAATTGGCTAAAAATACCATTACATTAATATATGGAGAAAAGTGAGCATTAGTGATTGGCGAGGAGCGGATATTTGAACTGAGCATGCATTGACATGATTACATCGTGATAGGTGTTCTAAAATTGGTAGACTAAGGAGTCATGCCATCATGTAAGTTTGTGAATAGTAGGCAATAGTACATATTATATGGATTTTGATCATTTCTAAATACTCACAACCCATATATGGATCAATTAACACCATCTAATCTATTGTGGTAAAAGTACGACATAAATTAAAACAAGAAGCAGTCCCTTCGTTCAGTCTACTTCAACTAGTAGGCTAGAGAAAAGGGAGTTAGGAAGACTATTTAGACTCTGTTTTGACCGTATGACTCATGGAGTCAATGAGAATGCCTTCAACAGTGTGACTGCAATGAATTTTAACCTACAACAAGATAAAAGTAAGTTTAATGAAACCATACCATCTCTCCTTCTATGGGTCTCACATAGCCTTACCCAAACCTTAGAATGGCTTTCAGTAGACTTCCTGTAGGCATCATCCTCGTCCTAGGAAGCAATCACAGATGAAACATAAAAAAAAATAAGAATATTAGAGTAGAGCAAAATTAGATACACACATTAAAGGTCCAGTGAAGGTTGCATTTCCGGATCAAAGAGGTTGAAGCATACAAAATCCAGTAATCTAGTTTGTGGTAATCACATTATAAAATAATCAAAATTTGATCACATATGATTACACTTAAATGCATATCTAAAAAAATCAAATTAGCAACTATCACCTACAACGGTGCTAAGTTGAATATGTAATATTAGTGCAATGATTAGGAATGGGATCCAAAATCAAAAAAATGTTCTGCCCAGATATGTCCATCAAATTTTTGTGCAAGTAGAGAGCCGAAATGGGTTGGTATTAGGAATGTAGTAGGAGAAAATATATAAGAAACTATGCCCTAAAAGAACTAGTTTAGAAAAAGGCATACTGTAATATTACGTTCAAATAAATGGGTAGATGTACAGGCTACAATGAAAAAAAAGAGCAGAGACATGATATTTTGTAATTGATAAACACTTGTATACTTGTGCGAAGAAATGTCTTACCTTGAAGCTTTGGGTAAGAAAAATTGCTCCCTACAAAATCCACAATAGGCGTAGTCAACATATACAGAAAATCTATAACCAATGGCCATCACAAGAGTATGAACCCTTTCAAATGATGAAAGAAATCGATCCATCTAATCCTGAAGAAGCATATGTCAATATTCAACTATAAAATATTCCTATTGGAAAGACTAAATTTATAGTTCATTTACTAAGAAGAAAATCTACAACAGAAGGGTCCACCATGCATCTTATCCTGATGATGCATAATGATCCAGCCCACAACCATGTTCTTTCTCAATAAGATCCTTACAAAGTGATTGCAGTAGATTGACATACCCACAAAGAACCAAACCTTAACCCTACACCAAGCACACCACAAGGGATCCTTCTTGCTGCTCATGAGTTTTGAACATGAAACATCGTAATCAGACTTACCATCAATATACAAGAATCAAATGCCAAAGCCTTCAATACTTAACCTTCCTCCAAAAGCAATATCATTTCCATTTCATCTAAACTAAAAAAAATGTGCCTAACAAAGCTGAGGAGCCTGTATTAATATATGATTGTTTTCAACTTTTCATGGAATTTTTTGATACATCTTTTCATGGAATTTGAAAATGCATTATAATGGCCTTTGAAAAAGCCTTCCAGAAGGGAACAACTTGATTGTATATAAAGAGACTCATGTATATGAATCTTATGCAGTACAACCTGCAAAATGATGCAAGATGAAATTACTGAAGAAGATTATCTAACCTCTAGGACCTAGACATTGTTATGCCTATAAGTCTTTCCTGTAAGGCAACTCACTAGAAATGGATTGTAAAAACATCATTATATCAGTTCCAAAATGCAGCTTCTCTGGTTGTTAACTCATTAGGAATGGATTGTAAAAACATCATTATATCAGTTCCAAAATGCAGCCTCTCTGGTTGTAAATGAGCTACGACATGTAAAATATAACTGTAGATAGAACTGCCAAAGTGGCATGAGAAACATCAGACATTGCTTTGGTCCTTTTTAAGCATGACAAACATCGATCCATGCAGTAGACTCAATTTGACTACATATTTATTAAGATATGGGATGAAATAAGATGTAGAAAATGTGCTTATTTGAAATTCTATGGGTGTATGACGACCATCTTATATTGACAAGGAGCAATGGAAACTTTCTGTAGCTGGAGCAAGTTGAGTAAACATGCCAATTTGTTGAGTGGTCTGCATAGGGATAGGTGACCCCTTAGATTGGGAATTTGTGTATGTCATCGACTAGACTTGGTCGATGCTTGTTGAGGGAGTTTCAGAAAGTGGGTTCGTTTTGTTTGGAAAATGATAATGTAGGGTAATGCCTAGAATGCCAGAGTAATCCATGATTAAAAGGACAAGTTGAAGTGAAGTAGCAACATAGTATAGGACAATGTAAGTTTCATCAAATATCGTGCTTGCAATAATGACTTTAAATCTAGAGGGAATGAGACAAGGATGGGCCCTGAGATGGAGTCTGAACCCCAGGAATTTGTGTAATGAAAAGGTAAATGTGTTGAATTTAAACTTGGGCAGTAACCAGTAATGTAAGAGGGCTACCAACATATGATATATTTACCCAACAAATATGGGACAAAGCCTCTAATAAGAAATGAAATCAGGGCTGAGAAGATAAGTTTCCTAATCTTAGTTCCTACATTTTATCATTGTACCCTCTCTGGCAAGTGGTTACAAGTAATATTGTTAATTGTGATGGGATTCTTGTTCGTCTCCCAAATGTTATGGATTGAACAGTTCTCCCATAGTTTTCTTCCTACTATGCAGTTTAAAATTCTATCTGCTAGTAGCTTCTTCCTACTTTTAGTCTACATTTGACCTAATGTGGTGTCTTACAACCTAACATGTGTTTGTAGATGCAAAAAATGTATTTCTTTTACCACTCCCTTATTCATGTATATAGCGGTGGTACCTGTGAGAACCAACGACCAACCTGGAAGTGTTTTATTGTCCTATGGCATGTTCCTATTGTAATAGATGCATGGTTTCATGGTGTTTTTCCCCTTTTTATCTGTTCAGACCATTCTTTGGACCAGCCGCACTTAAAGAAGTACTAGGTGCACTTGAAGGTGTTTCTTAAGCAAGATTAATAAGGTTCACCCATGTATATAAAAGTGGCCCAAATGTCCACTTCATGATGAAGTGTCGAGAAATCCCCTTTCTTCTTATGCCTATTGGATCAGAAGATGGCTACATCAGCATCGACAACAAGCTTCTTAATACAGTCATTACAGACAAACTGTCATAGCTTCTCAAATGTGATGTGGAACCCAAAAATTGGCTCTTACATATCAAGTTCACCTGAGAATGGATGCTAGGAAAGCTAGATGTGAGGGTATGAAGCCTCCTCACGTCAAGTGGTTTCCAAGATTTAAGCTTCTACAATAGCATATTCAGATAGATAATAACCTGCTCCAGGTTTCATTAGCGACTCAATGCTCAAATGACACTATGAAGGAATACCCTCCCTGGACGAACATCTGATAGGTAGCAAGGTACTGGCTTGAGTAGGACGGTCACTGCAATCTTGCGAAATAAGGAGAAAAAAAGAAATGGCCGGCTCCAATGAAACACTAAAGAAAACAAGAAGTGGTGGAACACAATGAACCACTAAGCTTGAGAAACAAGGAGAAAACAAGAAGTGACAGAATTATATGTGTTTCGATATGGTACTGAGACTTAATCAATAACACTGTTGGCGCTAGGTGATTCATGTGACAAGAAGCATTTGCTTCACCTTGCACTAAGGAAAAGAGGTTTTTGAGTTGATTAACTAGGTTAGCTTGGCATATTATTGGATGTGGCATGAAAATCAATGTTTATAAGAAAGGCTTTCACAAAGACCAAGTAGGGACTTGTACTAGAAGCTGGAAGCTATCAGTGAGCTTTTACAGAAATTTGTGGGTCTTTGCTCAAGGAGTATGGCTCACCAAGTCAATTTATCCCAATCATTCTAGGGGGCATGGTGTGGGATCAGTTATGCTAAAATGTACACAAGCCTTTGTAGTGCCTCCACTATTCTCGATATGGAAATTGGGACGTGGATCAAACAACTTCAACACAAGTTTGTTTCTAGATCTATTTCATCCATCCCCATAGTACGGGATGTTGAGGTTCATCCATATCCATAGTATGGGATGTTGAGGGTGGGCTAATATAACCTTGGGGCTCTCCTCCCTAAAAAACTAGCTTTTAGGTTAGGTTCTACCTTGGATTTTTATAGTTCTCTTTTATCGGTCATATGATGTAAATAAAATTGAAAATTTCTCCACACTCACCCTCTGTGCTAGACTAGGAAGCACAGACACTTCCTGGAGGCTGCCATGTCCGTGTCCAACACGTGTCCAACTCAGACACGCCTTGGACACGCGTGGAAACACGGCGGACACTCCTCCAGTGTGTCCAATTTCATATATTTTTTTATTTGCAAGCTGGACACGGCGTGGACACATCTAGGACGTTGTGTCTGTGTCTTATATTAATGTAAATATATGTATGTATATATGTATATATATAGTCGTGTCCAACACCGTGTCCGTGTCTTATATTAATGTAAATATATGTATGTATATATATGTATATATATATATATATATATATATCTATATATATATATATATATATATATATATATATATATATATATAGCCGTGTCCAACGTCGTGTCCGTGTCTTATATATTTGAAAATTGCCGTATTCTGTGTCTGTATCCGTGTCAGTGTTCGTGTCCGTGCTTCTTAGGTTCTAGAGTATGGTTGTCGTTGGCTTGGCCTCATCTTTCTCAGACATGGATGTATTCCTTGGGTGGCTCACTTCCTCTTTTCCCCTTACTTTAGGCTATTGCTGTTTGCGTCACCATTCCCTTCAACTTTTGGGCTCAGTTCCTGTTTTCCATTATTGAATGCATCTGTTGTTTAACCTCTTTACAGTGCCACTTATGTTGTCCTCTGCCAGTTCCTGATAGCATAGAAGTTCTCATCCTCAAAAAACTTACTTTCTATGAGAGAAAGAATTCAGAATGTACCCGAAAAAATATTACTTAACAGGTAACACACATACCTTGAGTGGGACTCTCGAACCCACTGGTGCACCAAGGTTCAAACCCTCGAAGCATGTCATACAACATTGTAGGGCTTGTGCAGCAATGAGGAAACAAGGAGATCACTGTCTACTGTTATTCTAGAAAAAAAACATCACAATTGATGAATCACAAGAGCCAAAAATAGATAAAACTCAACAATTATATAATACATGCTACTAATACATTAAATGTTTATACTACAATCAACTTATTGCTTCATTTTTAACCATATACAACAAGTGAAAAACTTAAATCATAAATCAGAAATATATCGTACTACTCTAAATTTCGTTAACACCACTACAAAAAAAAGTCATGAGCCTAGTCTCCTTGAGCACTTGCAAGGAAAGTTGTACAATGCCCAAGGAGTGATCATCTAGAATATTAACTGCGTGCATGCTTTGAGAGCATCACCTTTCTGGACCTGAATGTCCTGTGAAGTGTGAAGTTGTTCCATCAAGACTCTGTTTATAAGATGATTCAAAGCCAATTAACTGATTTACATGGCACCAACCTGGTGCACGTCAAAGGGAATGTGTTGGATGACAACTTAACCAAATGGGATCTCAAACACACTATGCAATGTATCACTCTGAATGAATGGCCTACTAACTTAAGCTAGTAGCATGAACATGAAAATTTTGGAATTCTGGACAATTCTAGGATACATACTTGAATATCAGTAGAACTACATGACTCATTGAAGACTCTTAAATGGAAGTGGCAGTGATTTAAGTAGTCTAGATGCCTTATTTTTCATAGTTGAATGAGCAGAGAATATCACCTTTACATAGCCATCTCATCAGATTTTCGATGAATTGGCATAGTATTAAATCTGGAACATATTGATCACTATCTGGATAAATTTAGTAAGCCCTTCATGATCAAGGGCACGCTCAAAGTCATTCCGAATTCACTTACAAAATAATTTGATACACGCAAACATGTTCCACTAAAATCAAAATCTGTTTATAGACAATAAAAGATATTCATCCAATTCCAACGTATGTGCATATTTAAGGTGAGTATTATGTATTTGGCAAACATACAAATTTTAATAAATTACACTTACGTTCATCAGCTAGTCATCACAGGTTTTACCCAGATTGCCTTTAGCATGCACTATTATGTCCTACCTCCATTCTGATCATGCTGCAACACAAGCAGCGCAAACAACATAAATGAGAAAGAGCATATGTATAGGATAGTAGTTTGATCCTTGCAGGTTGTTTTCCATGTAAAGGTATTGAATGATACTCCCAAGAGAACAAAATCTAGTGAGAAACAGATCATGTAGGATGCATGACAATTATATAGTGCAAGATACTTACATGTGTAAACTGCATGAAAAAGGCCACACACACATAAAGTCATAGTTATGCATGATAGTTTTTAAGTTACCAGGCAAGCCTCAAGCCAGTGACTTGTATAACATCCAATTGTAATTGCTAGATAGAAACGGAAAATCTTGGTGATCAATTTAAGATCTCAAATATATAATATCATTCAAATTGTTATCGATTATTTAAGACATATAGTCATTGTCTTGTATAGTCTTTCTGAGGAAGAGTGCAATATTTTGCATGGGAATGTCGATCAATAAGAAGATAGGTTATATTGGAGATGCTAGAGTATAATATGTAACGTTGACTACAAAATTAGATTAAATATATAGAAGAAGAAAAATTCAAATTACTGATATAGATACATTGATGCATGGTTGTAAGATGGGACCCAAGTGTGAGCAAGAGTCGATGTGAGCACTGTATAAATCAATGTTCATTGTTGTCATGACATTCCATATTTTCCAAGGGTCCCAATTGGGGAAAAAAGACATAAATAGGAACGCATACAGAGAATCTAGTTGCTTAATACCATTAGCTGGCTCACATAATTCAGTAGGCTCCTTATTCACAAGATGCTCATGATAACAGTACTTAAAATTACTTGGATCTAGTTGGTTCATCTAATAAAGAATGGAAAAGGGGTAATCCCAACTACTGCAATCATAATTTGTGGTTATTTAGGCTTGAATACTCATCTTCACAAAAAAAATCTACTTGAAATTATTAATCAGATTGGAAAAGTTTCATTAGGAAAAATATCATGCTCTGTGAGTAGGATAAGAGAACAAGAATAAAAAGTTGATGTTGAACTAGTAGTAAAATAGTAGAACATTGATAGAACTAACTTGGCCTAGGAGAGTTTTTATTCTCTCTTCTTCACTCTTACTCATCCTAACCTGTGCTGACCATTGAGGGGAATAATTCAAGGTTGGAGATGGGGTTGGGGACTAACAGATGGCATCGAGGGGAATTGTTCAATGTTGGAGATGTGGAGGTGCCTCACATACAGGGCTGGGGAATCCAGTGGGTTGTAGGGAAGAGCTTAATGGTGGCAGAGGCTTGGTAGTGATGAAAAGGATGAATGGCGATAGTGGCACTGGTATGAAGAATGAAATGGGCCAAGAATGCTAATAACATCTATGTCTGACAGGTTCACCACTTGAACCAGTTTACACTAATGGTAGTTGGACCACCAGGGTAGTCTTTTTTAATCAGTTTGAGCATGTATTGTAGTACAAAAATTTGGTTTTGAGTTACTACTGGTGTGTTAGCTTTGTTTCTAACTATAAAAGATTTGACTTGCATTGGTAAAGAAGGTATTTCCTCTCAATTGAAATAAGAGTGAACTTCTTTTGGTCAGTGTAACATTTTACTATTTCCTACTTAAACCAGTACAACATTTTTAGAATTCAAATTTAGAACTGGCCTTAACTAGACTAAAAACTTCAGGAACCCCATTGTTTAATTATTAAAAGATGGACTAGGTGGTATACATATTATGGCTATTGATAAAATAAATCAAATTTCCACAAACAATTCAGTAGACATACCTTAAACAATGAATACCATGGTGCATATGAGCTCCATCTGATAATAAATCTGAGACTTTTCTTATAAATCAACGTGAATCTTATAAAAATTATCTTTAATATTAGCACAAAGACTTCTCTAAAATTACCAATTCCAGTAACTTATCAAGGACAAGAAGTGTTCGTGACCCTATGAAATTATTCTTGCTTACAACCCTTACCTTTTTTATGCTTGACATGTCGATGTTATCACACTCATCCATCTATGTATTAATAGAAATCATCTACAATAGTATTTCATATCACCCAAATTCGCATAGTTATCTATACTGTCAGGTACTTCACAGTTGTCCTTTGGTTTCAACATAATTTAAGATGATTGTAGGATCAGAGGAACATGAAACTTAATTGGCACAGCTTGAAACTCCATTGTAAAATCACTTATATATTTAACAAATATAGAGCTTTTATACATCCCCTAATTAACCCAAAAAAAGTTAAGGCCAAAAAATAGCTGGAGGACACTTTTCCATCCTCAAACAAAGCTACTGTAAAAGCAAGGAGAGATTAACCTATTGAAAATGCCAATCTAGATTGTGTTCTTGGCATTCGTTAATTTAAGTATGAGGATCAAGAATGACCGTTACGTCATTAGCATATAATGGCCCTACACTCAATAGGTCACAGAGCAGAATATGTGATGCCAATACTAAAATTAATGGAATTGACTTCCAGCCATCCACAATATGACCCCATCATCATCAAATTCTTGGAAGAAGAATTGATTTCTTTGCTTTCCAGTAGGGCTCAGTATCCTCTCTTTGGCCTTTTCCACATAGATCATCTTGGTCATGGGAAGAGCGAATGAAGCTGAGAGGATTTGTTGCCACAAGTAGAGGTTGCGATCAACTAAATCCCCCGCCCATCTCCCAGCTAAACCCTTTCCCTTCCCAAAACTGCATAGATAGCTCTGTCAAGAAACAATTTTCCAGGCCAGTAGATTGCCTCCAGGTCAACCAAGGCTACAATCTCCTCTCCACCGGATCACTATGTGTGTTATGATAGCCAGTGGAAGACGGGTGGGAGCAACGAGGTGACGATCGCTATTGGACTTGAAGAGGCTGGAAGTTCCTTGACACTTGTCCTTGATGGGATAGAATGTTTCATCATTTTAAAAGCATCTCTGAGAATCTAACGTCGCTATTCCTAGGATGGCCTAGTTGCACACGACATCAAAACAGAACGTTTACATGACGGGAGATTAGAGTGTATTCAGGACTTGACGTAGAAGGTTCCGATATGCTCTAACATTACTTACAATTGTAGTTTTTCCTATGAACATGTCCTAAGTTACTACGAGTGAAAGAAAGTGGCGTGAAATTAACAAACCTTTGGCTTGAACGATTGCTCATCAATTTGGATCATCTCCTCTCCTCTATTTTGTTTCCTCGTGCTCCCAACACCTTCTTTCTGGTGATCTACGAGCTCTCAAGATAATTGGGGGGAGAATAATATGAAGTCGTGATTGGGGGTGTGCGGGGAAGAGAAGAGGGTGAGAGAGGGAGCATGATCATGGGGGCAGAGGGGGCTATCAGGGTGGACGGTGGAGGGGGGTATTGGGGTGGATGCAGCAGAGGGGGCTATCGGAGTGGATGCAATGGAGGGGGCTATCGAGTGGATGGAGGAGGGGGCTTTTGGGTGTGGACGGGGCGGAGGAGATGAGGTACATGTGGGGTGGAGTGCCAGATTTGATTGGGGGGATCTGGTCGTGCCAAATCAGGAAAAGTGGAGTAGGCGCCAAAAACTTGAAATTTTCGAGCATGTGATACTTGAGAGCGGAGAGTCGAGAAAGAGTATTAGTTGTAGTCAAGTGAAATATGTAGTCAATTTGTAGTTGTTGGAATTAACTATATTTCTTTCATTTACATATTTTGTTATGTAAATAGTGGTAGCTTTTACTACAAATACAATGTATGTAGTTAGAATAATTGTAGTTAATTCATACTTTTTTTGTAGTGCTTCCTACTATTCATCCACACGAACAACACCATAGAGTCCTACACAAGTACAACCAACTCAGTGTGTGACCTCATAACTTGTTACTATACTTCTTCTGGGTCTAAAGAACTCTCCTTTCTACCCCTACAAGGTAAGGTAGGCAACTATAACATCTGTACATTGGTTTAAGAAGCCTCTTTATTTTTCTATGGTTTGGTTCCTCTAAAGGAAACCAAGATACAACAAGCCTCCAATGATCATGCATGAGGAAACCACGTCTATCTACTTAGGTCATCCATTCTAGGTCATGCCATACCCAACTTCTCGTGATTCCTCATGTCTCAAAGTCTAAGCTTTCAACCTTCTTTCTCAGGTCTTTCTCTCTCTCTAGAGCTAACCATACAACCGACCTTACCATTGGAGGTTCTCTCTCTAAGAAGGTGGATCAAGCACTTAAGGATACATGCGTACACCTACATGGGTGAAACGTACGATCCAAACTTATGTTCGATAAAGATTATCCTAAGCTCTGTATGTTCATCTCTTAACCTGTTAGGCATAACCCTTCTGACCTAAGCCTCAACCTACTACCAGCACTGTTGACATTCTCTCCTACATATGTGCATTCTCTTCTATGCTCATATATGCCCATATAGGTTCTATATGGTCACCACTATCCTCTGCAATGAAGGAGCTATCCTTCACCCTAACAGGTATGACCCTTCCAAGGTTGGGTCGTCAAAAGGCACTAGGTCAACCAACCTCACATAGCTCATGCTACTCACGGGTACTCAAAACCAATATGCATGTCAACCCACGTACATACATGCATGGTCAACTGTGATATCCAACTCATCTTGTCATCCCTCTTTCTAATAATGACTTAGGGTTAGGGTTAGCATCATCCTCAGAGGATGCGTCATGTCTCTACCTCTTCCTGGAGGTCTCTACCTCCAAGGCTGACTCTCTCATCAACCTCCTGATAAGAAGGTCAATCCTCAGATCTCTCCTAAGGGCACAACAGCACACGCCATGCAACCTTAAGCATGTAACTAATCCTTAGTTAATGCTTAAACTATTAAACTTATGTCGATGACATCTTGCTTACATGATTTTCATTGATTTGGTGGAGGATTCCTTAATCCTTATCATACTTATCCTGACCTCAAGAGGGAGGGGAGGAGAGAGAAAAACCCTAAGCCTTAGAACCTTAATTGAATTAGGGTTGAGAAGGGACGAAATAGATAAGAGAGTCCTAAAGGTATCATATTTCGAGTCAAGACCTTAGACTTTGGCCAGGAAGTCACACCGCATCCGAGAGTCCTCGTGACCGACTAGAGGGGTGGAGGAAAATATTTCCAGACCCCGAACCGTGATCCTTTTTTAGACACCTCCATCATTGAAAAATCCTCTAATAACTCCCTCGGGTTCTAAAGAGTTTGTAAAATTTAATAATTACTAAGGATTAAATGAGAAACCATTGGTTCTGTTACTAAATGTAAAGACCCTGCCTCCTGGTAACCCCCAATCAAGGGAGACCAAGAGGTCAGAGATTCTATCCCAATATTTTAGGATCCATGGTTTGACATTTAATCCAAAATAATTATCAAAATCTACTAATACTAAACTGGAAAGCTAGAATGAAATAATTTTTTTTGCATACTTTATAAAACTTGGATCTAGAATTCTATCCACAAAAAAGACTATCTAACTAATCCTCCTTGAATAGTTTACTTGTATCTGCACAAATTCCAATTTACTATTTGTCCATTTTAGAATGGTACCTAAAATGATGACAAACAAAATGTCAATCAGTATATTGCTATACTGGTATGTGGGAGACAATCACAACATCACAAATAGTTTCTAACAACCTAATTATAGCATATAATTGATTAACAATCCAAATTATGCTTTCAATGTGACATCTCAACCGCTTTTGCCCTAAACCCTGGATTACCCTCTCTTCGGGTTTTATCCTTACAAGGGACATAAGGCCACCTTCTCCATCCTAAGCTTGGTGTCTGGGGTCACCTCTTGAGGTGCCCAATGGTCTTCTCTCTGGGGCTTGACCAAATTAGACCTTCCCTCTGTGGCTTGAACAAATTAGACCTTCCATCTCGGACTTGGTCTTGCAACGTACATCAGCGTGTCATGTAGGTTCGAGAAACACATGTATATTAATTGTGATACACATAGGGACTTTATAGGATTGCATAATTGAACATCCAACAATTTTGGTCACAATCACTTGATAAAAATATCTGGGAAATTCCATGAAACTAAAGGCAATTATCCATAAGTAACTACATACTTGTTCAGTCAAATCAACAAGCTACTAGTAAATCCAAGAAAGAAATTGTCCAAGCAAGTAGTTCAATCCACACATACACAAGCATGAATCATGAAAAGTACAAGCACTCTATTTACTAATCACTTTATCAAGAATCTACTTTATTGACTTGGATTCACTTTCTAAGGTTTCTAATCCGTATTAGGGTATCATTAGGGTTTATCTACAACTTTTCTCCATTATAACCACAAAACCCTAAAAACAACATATCTAGAGGCAAAACCCTAATTATTCAACTTAATGACATTCGAGCCTTTTTATCATCTACTAGGCTTGAGATTAACCTAACATCATATTTATACAAAGGATCTCAAATTATCTCTCATTAAAACCCATTAACACCAAGATGAGGGTTTCTAAGCCCATTAATGCATATTAACATATCAAAACCCCAAATTAAGCTATTTAGCCCATGGATTACATTCTTAGACATTAAATACATCTCGTTATTAACAATAGGTTAACATGCTCGTAGATTATCCATATTAATCATCTCTATTCTATATAATCATCAAGTTAGGGTTTTTCTCATATTAAAGCATTAAAGTTAGCAACTTTATCTCCATTTCAAACTACGATCAGACTCAGGATATAAAACTATTTTTAATGGGTTCCTTGCATTTGTTTGATCAAAATTCATATATTATATGTGCCAAACTGGGCTACTAATTATCTTGTACGAATTTTGCAAAATTATTACCTTTAGGACCAATAATCGAGTGCCATGTGTCCTCTTTTTTTTCTTCTTTACAATCCACCTCCGGCGCATGGATCCATCCCTGGATCCAGCTAACTAGGAACCCAGTTTCCCGCCCCGATCATCCCTTCTACTGCGCCACCCCCATTCACGTATAGCAGGCTATAAAACTATTTTTATTTGTAAAATTATTACCTTTAGGATTAATAATCGAGCGCCACGTGTCCTCTCTTTTTTCTTCTTTACAATCCACCTCTGGCTCGCAGATCCATCCCTGGATCCAGCTAACTGGGAACCCAGTTGCCCCACCCCAATCTCCATTTCATCATCATCATCATCATCATCATCATCATCATCATCATCATCATCATCATCATCATCATCATCATCATCATCATCATCATCATCATCATCATCATCATCATCATCATCATCATCATCATCATCATCATCATCATCATCATCATCATCATCATCATCATCATCATCATCATCATCATCATCATCATCATCATCATCATCATCATCATCATCATCATCATCATCATCATCATCATCATCATCATCATCATCGTCATCGTCATCATCATCATCATCATCATCATAATCATCATCATCATCATCATCATCATCATCATCATCATCATCATCATCATCATCATCATCATCATCATCATCATCATCATCATCATCATCATCATCATCATCATCATCATCATCATCATCATCATCATCATCATCATCATCATCATCATCATCATCATCATCATCATCATCATCATCATCATCATCATCATCATCATCATCATCATCATCATCATCATCATCATCATCATCATCATCATCATCATCATCATCATCATCATCATCATCATCATCATCATCATCATCATCATCATCATCATCATCATCATCATCATCATCATCATCATCATCATCATCATCATCATCATCATCATCATCATCATGTGGGATGATGACAATGAGGATGATGATGACGATGATGATGAGGATGATGATGATAATGATGATGATGATGATGATGACGACGATGATGATGATCGTCATGATCATCATCATGATCATCATGATCATCATCCTCATCATCATTATCATCCTCATCATCATCGTCATCATCATCATGGTCATCATCATCCTCATCATCCTCATCATCATCGTCATCACATGATGATGATGATGATGATGATGATGACAATGATGATGAGGATGATGATGATCATGATGATGATGTAATGATTGACGATGATGATGATGACCATCATCATTGTCACCACCACCACCACCACCACCACCACCACCATCATCATCATCATCCTCAACATCATTGTGATCATCATCATCAGCATCATCATCATCCTCATACATCATCCCACATCATCATCATCACATGACGATGATGATGATGATGATGATGATGATGATGATGATCATGATCATCATCATCATCATCATCATCAACATCGTCATCATCCCTCATAGACCTCGTCATCATCATCCCTCATCATTAGCCTCATCCTTATAATCATCCTAATTAATTAATTCAATTAATTCTTCCCTTTTGTGTTTATTCATTCATTATTAAACCCTAAATAAATATTAATCAACTACACAATGGTGTCACTATTAACCGTAAGTTCAAATCTAGTACTGATTAAACCACTCACCACACTGGTGGATCGAACTACAGGCTATGGTGGCGGCGCTCGAAGGTGGAGGTGTTCGACAGGGCTGGAGGTGAAGTTGGCTGGTACTGGAGGTGCAGGCGGTGGCTGATGGCAGTGACTGGGGCAGATGAAGGCAGCTAGAAGAAGGCTCCTCGCTCTACCTGGAGCAGGTGGTGGCGGTGACAGGAGTAGCTAGTAGTGGCGGCTGACGACTGGACAGTAACAATAGCTCTAACGTGAGCAACTTCAAGCTCGTCAGGGCGGCGTGCGGAAGAGGAGAGCAGCTTCAAGCTCGTCATGGCAGTGCGCGGAGGCAGTGAGCAGAGAAGGGAGGTGGTAGAAAAATCTCCAGACCTTACTATGGGGGGAGAAGATCAGGAACTAAATAGCGAAGGGGAAGAGTCTGGCTCGCACGGTGCTCATAAGTTAACTATCAATGTCGGTTATTCTTCCAAAACTGACGATAAATAAGGGAATGAATTTTACCTCGCAAAATATATTTTGTCGACAGTTCTTTAACAAAAACGGATGACATATGAGGGGATAAAAACTTTTTCAGGGCTTGGTGCAGAACATGTGTCTTCAGATTTTGCACAACCAACGCCGAATTTAAAATTTTTCGAGGCAAAGTTTTTTCGTTGAAAAATTGTATTTTGCGGGTGATTTTGGACATATGTTTGGTTTATTAACAATAGACGTTAAAGAAAAGCGATACTCGTGTCTTTTGTAAATCATATGGTCTTCACATATAGGTATCAGTTGAGTTTATATGCCAGTGTCCTAGACTATTGGCATCAATTTTTATTCAAAAACCGACGATATCAAATGTGACATTATACATCATTTTTGTACTAGTGGATGATGTTGCAACCACGATAGGTGACTAATGTAACCAAAGGAATGTCACGATCATGGCAAGGAAACACCGCAACTATGGTAGGTGTCGCAACCACAGTCGTTTTAGACCTGATTTAAGAGACATTCTTGCAAAGGAGGACTGCAATCACAACCAAGAAACACATGGTTCTGTGACTGCAGTCAGGAGGGCACCTACTCAACCACGACTGTGTAGGTAGCGATGGGTATTTCTGCCCTAACCCCAATCGTGTAACAGTGATACCGCCACAAGTGCATGAGAAAAATGCCACATAAGGTTTCCATCATAGGTTGAAAACACTAAAGAAGCCGGGAATCAAGGGGGAAGCGTCGACATGGCTATGACGAAGGAGTGAAGATGAACAAGGTGATTTTGGTAGTTATCATTTTGTAGAGTAAGTAAAACCTAGGTTTGTATACTCAAGATAGGTGATGAAAACTTAAAAAGGCAAGAAGTTGAGGCGAAGGTGATTAAAAGCGAACGAGATGCACAATCAATACCTCAACATGATTATGGATTCAAAATGGCATCAAGGAGGCAGCAACAGAGGTGGTGCTAATGTGGCAAGAGCACGACGTTGATGAAGGAGGGTTTGCAACATATGTTGTTTACTATTTGATCATGGTTTCAATGATCGTGTCTCACAATTTGTCAGTTAAACTCCTTTTATGGTTCAGGAGTTGGGTAGCAAGGATAGAAAGAAAAATCCTATAGTGAGAAGGGTTTTGCTTATATACTCAAGAGTAGCCACGATCACGGTCGGGTATACCACCTCGACTGAGGCTGAATTTGTCTTTCAATCTTGTCATGACTGTGATCCCAAAGTGTTTCAAGATAATGCCTTGACCGTGGCAGATGTCGTGACCACAATGCACACAAAACAAAGATGTTGGAAACGATTAACTAAAACCAAAACACCAAATTTTCATTGAAACTTTTTGGGAAAAGAAAGTAATTTACATACTACACTTATACTATTTCTAGATGTGAAAACCCAAAATATTTAGAAGGAGAGAGGTACATGACTCATAGACTAAAAATAGGAGATAAAGGAAATCATGAATTGTAAAACAAAGAAACAGTAAAAGCTTGGGTTGCCTCCCAAGAAGTGCTAGTTTAGAGTCTTTTAGTTTAACTCTCTCTCGTTCTGGCTTCATCCTCCTTTAGATGATGCTGACACTTTCTCATTCATTCCATGTTCTAGAGGACTGGGTTCCCCCATACTTATATTGGACCTTCTCATAAATGCTTCATCTTCATAATATCTTTTTACCCTCTTCCCATTCACTTTGAAAGGTCCTATCTTGTCTCTAGTTATTTCCATCATCTCTGACAGTTATAGTTTTACGACTGAAAATGGGCCAAACGATCTTGTCCTTGGCTTCCCTGGGAACAATCTAAGACTTGAATTGAATAAAAGAACTTTGTTTCCTCCATGAACGTCCTTTCTCTTTAGGTGGGTTTCATGCCATACCTTAGTCCTTTGCTTATAGATCCTCGCATTCTCATAAGCATGCATTATCAACACTTTGAGTTCTTGAAAATGGAGGAATCTTTTCTTCCCAGCTTTATCAAGATCGATGCTCAGAAATTTGATAGCCCATAGGGCTTTGTGCTCTAATTCAATAGGTAGATGACAAGACTTCCCATAAATCAACCTATAGGGTGTCGTGCCTATAGGTGTCTTATATGATGTGCAGTAAGACCATAGTGCATCGTCACATTTCATAGACCAATCCTACCTTGTACGACTTACAATCTTCTCTAGGATATGTTTGATCTTCCTGTTAGACACCTCGACCTGCCCTGACATTTGGGGATGATATGGCATTGCAACCTTGTGTTTACCCCATACTTCCTCAACAGAGCTTCAAATTGGTTTTCATCGAAGTGCGACCCTATGCCGCTTATAACAGTGTGTGGTACTCCGAACCGTGGAAAGATAGTTTTCTCAAATATCTTGATTACTACCTTGGAGTCACAGGTTTGGGTGGTAATAGCCTCTACTCATTTGGAGACATAGTAGACAACAACATCTATATATTGGTTCCCCTTTGATGATGGAAAAGGTCCCATATAATCAATCCCCCATACATCAAAAACTTCAAATTCCACCCAATCAACCATCGACATCTCATTCCTTCTGTTGATGTTTCCTGTAAGTTGACACTCATTGCAGGTCTTGACAAATGAAGTAGCATCCTTAAAAAGAGCCGACCAATAAAATCATGATTGTAAGACCTTTGCAACTATTCTTTTCCCCCCTGTGGTGGCCCCCGTAAGGTGAGGAGTGGCATTCTTTGAGGATTAGGGGTACTTCTTCTTTTGATATGCATCGATGATATAAGTTGTCAGAGCATCTTTTGAACAACAGTAGATCATTCCAATAATAGTTGTTCAGCTCAGAGAATAATTTCTTCTTATGGTTATAAGTGATCTTTGGTGGAAGTTGCCCACAGACTACATAATTACAAATATCTACAAACCAAGGCATGCTCTGCTCATCCGATTGGGCCATTGAAAGAGCTTCATCAGCATAGTTGTCATTTACTAGAAATTGATTTTCTTCATCAAAAACCATCCTTGATAGGTGGTCTGCAACTACATTTTCTTTTCCCTTTTTATCAATGATCTCATGGTCAAACTCTTTCTTTAATAAGGCCCATCGCAAAAGTATCAACTTTGTGTCCTTCTGTATGAGATATTTTATAACTCCATGATCAATGTACACTTTTACTTTCGATCCTACCAATTATGATATGAACTTATAAAAAACAAACACGATATATAGTATTTCTTTATCAGTGGGTGGTGTAACTCACTTGGGCCTCGTACGATGTTTGGCTGACGTAACAAATCACATGGTTTCCCTTTTCCTTCTTCTGTCTATGGACTACCCCAATGGAAAAATCACTGGCATCACACATAATTTTAAAAGATAGCTCCCAATTTGTTACTTGTAGAATTTGTGCTGTTGTTAACACCCTCTTGAGGGTCTAGAAGGCATCTAAGCATTCTCTGGTGAATTCAAACTCGACATCTTGAATTATAAGATTTGAAAGGGGTTTAGCGATCTTTGAGAAGTCTTTTATAAACTGTCTATAATATGTCACATGACTTAAGAAATTCCTTACTACTATAATGGATTTGGGCAGCGGAAGCTTCAATATGGCATCAATCTAGCTTAGGTCCGCTTCGATTCCTTTCTTGGAAACTTTATGCCCTAAAATGATACCGTCGTGGACCATAAAAATAGCATTTTTCCTAGTTCAAGACAAGGTGTTTTTCTTCACAGCGCTATAGCACTAAACATAGGTTCCTTAGACATGCCTCAAAATATTTTCCAAAAATGGAGAAGTCATCCATGAAGACCTCCACTATGTCTTCTAGGAAGTCTGAAAACATATCTATCTTGTAACATTGGAAAGTTGCTTGTCTGTTACACAATCTAAATGGAATTCTTCTGAAAGCATACGTGCCATAGATGTAGGTGAAGGTTATCTTTTCCTAATCATCGGGATGAATTGGTACCTGATAGAATCTTGAATATCCATCCAGAAAATAGAAGTAATCATGGTGACCTAATCTTTCTAGAACTTGATTGATAAACGATAGAGGGAAGTGATCCTTTTTGGTAGCAACATTTAGATTGTGGTAGTCAATGCACATATACCAACATGTTACCATTTTTGTTTCCACTCCATCTCCATCCTCTCCTTTTAACATTGTCATTCCACCCTTCTTAGGCACCACATGGATAGGGCTTACCCAGTTACTATCACTTATTGGGTAAATGATCCTGGAATCCCACAGCTTTATAACTTCCTTCTTTATGACTTCCTTTAACATTTGGTTCAACTTCCTCTGTGGTTGAGCTAAAGGTTTGGTTGTTTTGTTGAGATGTATTATGTGCATGCATAAGGCAGGGTTGAGGCCTCTAATGTCTTCCAGTGAGTACCCTATAGCCTTCCTCTGTAGTCTGAGCTCCTTTAGCAATCTTTCTAGCTGATCGTTAGTCAAGTTGGCATTAATCATAACACGATTCCTCTCTTTTTTGTCCAGGAATTCATATTTCAACCCTCTGGAAGTGGTTTCAATTCTATTTTGGTTTTGGTGCTCTCTTTTCTTCAGGTGATTGCTAAAGTGAGGTGTACTTTGCAGTCTCGACTGTCTCTTCATCATCACTGAATTCTTCTTCAGGTTAATTTAGGCAATCCAAGATCTCTACAACCTCTGGGTCTTCCAATGTAGGGTCTTGATTATTTAAGGCTAGCATAAGGGGATCAAAAATCTCCTTGTCCTCTTGCACCTCTTTGCAATATTGATTGTAGCTATCCATAAAGTAGATTGGCTCAGAGAGAGATAGTCCCCTCATAGCATCTTGTACTCGAAAATCGATGTGATCATCCCCTACGCACAAGGTAATGATTCCTTCTACTACATCTATTAGAGCCCTTCCAGTTCTAAGGAAAGGTCTCCCAAATATCATCAGACACTTAGAGTCCTTGACTGTGTCGATCACTACTATGTCGTATGATATGAAGAATCATCTGACCCGTATCGAAACATCCTCTACTATTCCCATGTCTTATAAATGTCTGATCAGCTAATTCAATTCTCACTCCTATCTTCACCATATTTGCTAACCCAAGCCTTTGCACTAGAGTCAAGGTTATAAGACTAATGCTTGCTCCCAAATCGGCTAGTCCCTTCCTTTCCACATTGTCTCTGACACAAAAGGGTATGTTGAATGCCCCTAGAACCCTGTTCTTGGTTGGTAACTCAGTGACAATTGATGGGCCCCAGTTGAAAGCACTCGAAGAGATTGATGTTGTGTGTTAATATGTAGATGTCTTCCCTGAGGAACTCCCTGGACTCCCACCTGAAAGAGAGATAGAATTCTCCATTGACTTGGTGCAAGGAACCACACCAATTTCAAAGCCCCTAACCATATGGCAGTTGTAGAGTTAGCTGAATTAAGGAAGCAACTCTAAGAACTACTTGATCTAGGATTTATACACCCAAGTGTGTCTCCTTGGGGAGCACCTGCCTTGTTTATAAAAAAGAAAGATGGTTCACTCCGCATGTGTATAGACTACATAATGTTAAACCAAGCGACTATAAAAAATAAGTACCCTCTCCTGAGGATTGATGATCTATTCGATCAACTGAGAGAAGCCACTCTCTTTTCTAAGATTGATCTAAGGAGTGGGTACCACCAATTGAGGGTGAAAGACTCTGATGTCCCAAAGATAGACTTCCGATCTAGATATGGTCACTATGAGTTTCTAGTTATGCCCTTTGGGCAAACAAATGCCCCTGCAACCTTCATGGACTTAATGAACAGGGTTTTTGAACCATACCTTGATATATTTATAATTGTGTTCATAGATGATGTGTTGGTATACTCATCTTCATTAGACAAGCATCGCGAGCATTTGAGAATTGTATTAGACACTTTGAGGAGACATCAACTTTATGCAAAATTCTCAAAGTGTGATTTTTGGCTTTTTGAAGTAATGTTTTTGGGGCATGTGATCTCAGCTGGGAAGGTCTCAATGGACCCCACAAAAGTAGAAGTAGTACTCAACTGGCAAGCCCCACGAACGACCACACAAATTCATTACTTTCTGGGTCTGGCCGGGTACTACAGATGATTTATAAAGGATTTCTCAAAAATCTCGCTTCCTCTCACAAAATTGACACGGAAAAATGTCAAGTTTGTGTGGTCAATGGAGTGTGCGGAGAGTTTCCAAGAATTTAAAAGGAGATTGACTTCAACACTAGTTCTAGTTTTCCCACTATAAGGGAAAGATTTTGTAATATATAGTGACACATCCCTTCAAGGATTAGGGTGTGTTCTGATGCAAGAAGGTCATGTGGTGTCATATGCTTCAAGGCAGTTGAAGCCACATGAGAAGAATTACCCCACCCATGACCTCGAGCTAGAAGCCATAGTGTTTTCTTTAAAAATATGGAGACGCTATCTATATGGTGTGCAATTTGAGATTTATACTGACCATAAGAGCTTAAAATACCTCCTTTCACAAAAGGATTTAAACCTGAGGCAAAGAAGATGGGTCAAATACATGAAAGATTATGACTTTGAGATCCTCTACCACCCTAGCAAGGCCAACGTGGTTGTCGATGCCTTAAGATGTAAAAGGGATCTAGTATGCGCTTCTATTCTTTCATAGGAATGGAGACTACATGAAGATTTGTTCCATAACCTATCAATGATGATGGCCAGCTTGTCTATCACTCCTGACTGGGTGACTGAAATAATAAGTGCACAAAAACTAAGTCCTGAGCTTGACGACATGAAAGCAATGTTGGAAAAGCCACAAATTGAGTTACAGATTGGACTTGATGGGGCCATTCGATTGAGACATCGCTTGTGGATACCTAACATTGGGGATCTAAGGTCTCAAATTCATCAAGAGGCACATGGAACTTGATACACCATACATCTGGGCTCCACTAAAATGTATAAGGACTTTCAAAGGTGTTTTTGG
Organism: Alisma plantago-aquatica; assembly: GCA_963693085.1. Taxonomy (NCBI): domain Eukaryota; kingdom Viridiplantae; phylum Streptophyta; class Magnoliopsida; order Alismatales; family Alismataceae; genus Alisma; species Alisma plantago-aquatica. The sequence goes on along the minus strand of OY856413.1, from coordinate 830,722,425 downwards.
TGGGGAAACATGAAGCATGATGTAGCTGAGTTTGTATCTCAATGTCTGACTTGCCAACAAATTAAAGTTGAACATCAATGACCAGGTGGCCTGTTGCAACCTCTAGACATACCTGAGTGGAAGTGGGACAAGGTCACCATGGACTTTGTCACTGGTCTACCAAAGAGTAAAAATGGTCATGATGCTATATGGGTTGTGGTCGATTGACTCACCAAGTTAGCTCACTTCCTACCTGTTAAAACAACAACTGCAGTTCCTGAAATGGCGACATTATATGTTAAGGAGATACTTCTCTTACATGGTGTTCGCAAATCTATTGTGTCTGATAGAGACCCGAAGTTCACATCTCGATTATGGAGACAAGTACAAGAAGAGTTGGGGACTCGACTTTTGATGAGCACTGCCTATCATCCTCAAATTGATGGAAAATCTGAACGCACCATCTAGATCCTTGAAGACCTCTTAAGGTTGTGTGTTATAGATTGGGGAGGATCTTGGGAACAATACCTTCCTCTAGTAGAGTTTGCATACAACAATAGGTACCAATCTAGTATTGGTATGCCGCCATAGGAAGCCTTGTACGGTCGCCCTTATAGATCTCCTCTTCACTGGAATGAAGTAGGAGAGAGAGCTCTGATGAAATCTAAGGATCTTCAATTGTATAAAGATCAAGTTGAGATGATTCACAGATGAATGAAGGCCGCATAAAATAGACAAAAAGCATTTGCTGACAAGCATCGTACAGATCTACACTTTAGGGTTGGAGATTTTGTTTTCTTAAAAGTTAAACCTATCAAGGCAATAGCTCGATCCAAGGCTAAAGGCAAGTTGAGACCTAGATATGTGGGTCCATTTGAGATCCTACAACGAGTGGGGGAGTGTGCCTATCGATTAGCATTACCTCCCTCCTATAGTCGTATGCATGATGTTTTTCATGTATCCCTACTAGAAAAGTATGTAAAGGATCCTATGCATATCCTGACACTAGAACCTCTCGAGATCAGGGATGACTTAACCTATGAAGAATATCCGGTCAAAATTCTAGATATCCAGTCAAAAAAGTTGAAAAATAAAGACATACAGTTGGTGAAGATACTTTGGAAACATCATGGTATAGAAGAAGCTACATGGGAACTCAAAGAAGAGATGGTGAAACTTCACCCAAGATTGTTCTCTTAACACAGATTTTGAGGATGAAATCCCTTTTAAGGGTGAGAGAGTTGTTACAGACTAAAACACAAGGTAATATGAGTATCTCTTAATTAGTTATTCTTAGACTTTAAACAAATATAAATTTTATCTATTAATTTTATTCTACGAGTTGTGCGAAAAAAAGAAAAAAAAATCATCATGTTGCCACATTAGGACTCGTATACATAGAAGACTTAAGCCTGGTTCGATTTGAGACAGAGACTATGAAGTTTGGGTTGGGTTACCCGATAAATCCAGATCAGTTTATCTGCATTCGGTCCTTTTTGGGTTTGGCAAATCATTCCATTGCAAGCAACTTACTATATTGGCTGGCCTCCTAACTTGTGTTTTACAATCTGACATATAAAATAAAATAACACAAAAGACAGAGTTAAATTCGGACTGGGATTTGAAATACCGCTGAGAGCAAGACTGGCTTGGTCCGAATTAAAGCATTACGAAATCCAAAATGGTCCCCGTCAGTTCGATTTTTACCAAACAAAACCAAACTAAAACTGTGTTGTATTAGACACACTTAACACCTATGTGGCACACAAAAAAAAAACAACACCTAGTCCAGATCATATCCGGACCCAAACATACATGAGGCAAAATGATAGTTTTTTTTATCCTTCTAGGCAACATTTTATGCTATCTATGGGCCGAAGAGACCCATAGTATTTGTTGTCTTGTAGCCCATCGCCCGTGGAAAAGGGGTAAACACCCCTCTACCGGTTTGACAACCATGCCCATCTTCTTCAAATGTCATGGTTAAGAAGAAGCAACATCGTCTCAGGCAGCGAATGAGAGTTTGTGAAGGAACTGGTCGCCGTCCTGCACAAATCTAACGCCATGCAACTTTGTTGGAGGCTGACTAGCCAAGACTTCTTCTCGCCCATACAACTTTGTCTGCCTTGGGAAGTAAGGAATGATCCGAGCTCTCTAGTGCCTCACTACTGGAGGCTATAAGACCCCCCATAGCTCTGCCTTAAACGGACAAGTTTCTCAGAACTCTTCCTCCTTCCCGTAGCCCCTATCTCCTCTTCCCCCAGTTCTCTTACTTGTATTCTGTGTCTATTACAACTGTGTTTTCCCCCTTATACACCTATCTTCTATCCACCATAGTCATCTCTCATCTGAGTTATAGGGACACTGTGGGATTGCTTTTTTCCTTTCCTTATGATTTGCCAGCATCAATGACCGCACAACTGGTAATATTCTTCTTCTTTTTCTTCCGACGATATGTGGCGATCTGCGATCACTATTGCAAACAAGAGAGGGGAATAGGCTATCGATAATAATGAGAAACAAGGATCACTTCTCTACGTTTTTACAAAGGCACATTTGGAAAGGTAACTATATTAAAATATGAACCAAAATCAAGACAATCACTATACATGCACGTAGTTGGAAGGCAATTATCTAATAGGATAGGTATGTCGATCCAATAGCAAATTAACATATTCATCTATGTATGGCCATCCATCTAGTTCTTTTAGTTAGTTTGCAAACCAAGCTAAAATCAATAGACTACGATATTGTATACTTGGGAATAGGGAATAGAAGATAAAGTACGATAAACTAAACAAAGAGTCTATTAAAAATAGAACTAAGAGTGGATGACATGATATGTTTATGTGAGTGACTAATAATAAGAGTGTCAACACAACTAATAGGATCGTGGTTCAACTTCATCTAACTTGGAACAATATAACTATATATGCTTGGTAAATGGGTTGCAATAACTCGGGAGAGTAGTCCAAACTCGAGGGTCATTTTGTATTATGACTTTTCCATACATCCTAATTTTGATTTCCATATTTTGAAATAGGCAAGTTCAGTGGTTTTGAAGCAAATTATTTACATCAAGACTAAGCAACTTTGTAAAGGTATGTTGCCCTTCTATTGGGTGAGTAAGCAGGGGTTTATCCCCTTATTGATTTATCACCTTTCAACATTATGTCTCATAAATATTTGAAATTACCAAGTGAAATATTGCCACCTACATGTTATTGAATCTCCACTTAATGCTTGCTTTTGTTGATATAATTATATATCTGGCATATGTTATTTGAGTGAACCCTAGTGGAGGGAGCGGTGACCATAAGTCTCCCGGTTGTCTATGTAGACTGAGGATTTTCCTCCTGGTGCGCACTGGTATGGCATGCGAGCTCAGAGGCAGGAGAAATTGCTTAGTCTCAGTTGACTTGGTAGATATGGATTGAGACACATCAGTGGGTTAGCCTCAGTAACACTGCCAGATGTCTATCAAAATAATTTTGTTAACCTACTGCTTAACTTTTCTTGAAATATTTCTATAAATCATACATACATAAATGTTTGATAACAATGTATCATCTGAGTGTGTTTTATTTATCTTTTATCATGTTCTCACTCTTGCTGCTCAAATGGGGTACATATAATCTTTTGTTGAATCCTATTTTTCTCTATTTTCATGTATAAATCACATAACTTCAGGCGAGGAAGCAGACTACTCAATTGCAACAAGTTAGAGCATATTGCCAAAAGTCTTCTTCATGGACATGGATAGGTGTTCCTCTATGCTAAACTATATTAGATATCATGTATAGGGTAGATGTGCAACTTTTTGTAAACCCTATACTAGTTCGGGTTGTAAGGGTATATAAATGAACAAGTTTGTTCGGCTTGACTTGTGGTTGAAAATATATCTTTTGTTTCTGATAAATACTCTTTCCTTATCCAGTGATCCTTAAGGCCATAGACTCAAGTATTGTTTTGTTGTTGTTGTGAATAAATGAGGATCAGTGGATAGTGGGCCCAAATGACTACAAGATCCTTGTGATCCGGGCATCACACCTTCCTCTAGAGTAGTCCACATAGACCAACTAGAACTCTTTTTGTTCAACTAGAACAAACAAGATGGTTTTGTCCCTCCCATTGGCGTACTAGTCACCAACGTGCTCTCCCACAGCAACGATCCTCAATTGTTCTCTCTGGTAGCTATCCCTCCCTTATCGGGTAGGACTTGATTGGGATCTCTCAGTTACCACAACTAGAGAGGACAATAATTGTCAGAGAAACTGATTCTCAATTGATGTTGTTGTGTTTCAGGAAGCCCCCCGTACCCCTCTATTTATAGGTGGGGTTAGGATCAGGGTTCCCAGTTTATATGGGATTGTGCGGGAGTGGAAGGGACCAGAAGATATTGAATTTTCACAACCTATGACCATCCAAACGGCCATCTGGTGACCCAAACAATCATTTAGTCACACAAGACGGTCGTCTTGCAATGCGAAATGGCCGTTTGGTAGTTTCCCAATCACACATAAATTTGGCAATTTCGACTGCAATTAATATTACATATTAATTCTTTGCACCACAAGTAATGGGCAACTGAAACATGTTTGGGAAACATCTGAAACCTTCATTCGGCCCCAACCAAGCCATCTCACCCATACAAGATGCATGTCTTGTTTACCAAGATGGCCATCTAGGGAACCTGAGCTGAGCTGATCGGTTCAACAGATTGAACCGATATTTACACTCCTCATTTGGACAAAACTTAGCCAATTCTAACTTTGATTGGCCTTAGAACCCAAACGACCATCTCAACATTTGATTCACCCATCTAGCATCATGCCCAAATGGTCGTCTCAACACTTGAGATGGTTATTTAACAGTTCAATCAACCAATCTATCAATCTGTTGTGTGAATTGAAACCTAAACACTTTAGTAATCAATCCAATCATCATTCAAGATAAAACTCCTCTTCTAGATGACTTCCTTTGTGAGCAACCCTATCGGTCCCATATCACATTCATAGTGAATGTCGATAACAAGCTTTTGACATCACAAGCAAGGAGTGGTGTCTAGTCACACATCAGTGCTACCTAAGTGAATGGAAGTTGGAGAACAACTTCAACCTACAATCTGTGTAAGCCGTTCTAGTGATTGTATAATTCCTTTTCCATTGGTATCTAGAGTGAACTCGAGGCATGGAATCTTCATCCTCTCAATGTTCAATCCATGTTCCTTGAACCAAGAGCAGAATGTCTGAGATAATGTGACCTCAATATCATATATTGATTCACATGTTCATGCACATGCATTTCTCAATCTCTCTTATCAAGTGGCCAGGATATCATACTCCTATTGGAGGGAAAAATCCCATATCTATCACTCAGAATCTATCCCCATGTGCCAGAGTCACCCAATCATCACCTTTATAACAACCAATGTTTCAAGACTATGTTTGATGATGTCAAAGCATACCCAATGACATGTGATGAGTGTAGGGATTTTAGATATAAGAATCACAATCATCACCTTTACTATGAGAGATGACTATGGCCACCAATGATGGTTTCCATATGTCATTCTCAATGTGATTCTGTTCGATACACTATTCTCTAACATGGATCCGTGTTCTTGGTTTGATATCGCCATTTCATGACTAATGAGATTATTCCATCAACAAACCCACACTCTAATCTTATGTGTTACTGGTGTCTATCTAACTTCCTCAGTAACAACCAACTAGGGACATAATGAGAATGTACACACTCTTAACATTCATATGATCTCATCCTCTAAGGCTAATACTTGAAGACATACGTCATAGAGTATTGTCATAGACATTCATAATATTTCCTCATTATCTCGTAACTGAGTGAATAAAAATGAATTGGAAGCTTTCCTTTATAAGTATTAATGAAATCATTTACGGTATATGCCATGTCAATCATCACATGATTTTCTCTAAAGGCATACCTTACCAACATACTCCCATTTGCAATTAGAGCCAATCACCCACAAATCTCATTCTTCATGATCCAAACATGTCCATCATGCTTCTACTGTGCAAGTGCTTTATCCAGTGGGCTAGCAACACTTTTCTATTAGTCAGTATGTTGCATGTTTCTTATTTCTTATTCTCTGAGACAAAACTGCTGTAATATGGTATCTGATATTCCTTGCCTAACCAGTAGCTCCATTGTTGTCACAATATTTCTACTGAGTCATCAATGGTTGGAACATCCATAAATTCATCATATGAACTTCTAGATCCATATAGTATCACTCTGTGTTCATAACACAAGTATACTTGGCTTCTATTGTAGAATAGAATTAACGACTATTAGTTCAAAACCCTTTCAAGTAATAACACTTTGTTTTATAATCAAACATATTTTATTGCGATCATATTGTCATTACGGAAGCTTGCATCGATGTAACCCTTTACATCCAACTCTTCCTTTTATTTCTATCCTTATTGACTAGCAATCTATCCTTGAGTACTTCACAAGTACTCATGGATGTATTCAATGACATTCCAATAATTGTTATTGAATTTAATATAATCTTGTCATGTACAATACATATAAGATTTTATATGGGATAAGTATACTTATAGCATTCGTGATAGATCCGTCATATGGCATCTACTTCATGATATTTTCATTCTTCACAAGAATTGGAACATATGGTTCATGAGAGACTAATGTGGATTCTCTCTCATTGAAACCATCCTTGTTGAACTCTTTCAACAGATTGCTATTTGTAAGTGCTCAAACTCCATCGTGAAACTTCTAAGAAGTATCTATATATGTCTTGATCCTTATTTCATAAGATTTCTCATCCTTCATTGCGGAAGGGATTTTCATGCCAGATCTCAATGTTCACAATATTGAGATGATATTTCTCATAATATGTGGAATATTCATATATGCTCCCACTAAATCTTTTGTAATCACAAATTTCATCTTTTATCTTGATTCAAGTCAAACTCTTTGACTATCTTGTCAAGATTGTAAGATCCCATCTTCGAGAAGCTTGCTTTAATCCCAGATTAAAATTTGTAGTTTATAGACTTTATTTGCATTTTGAATTTATAACAACCATTTGGGTTGTGTCACATGAACATACTTAGTTGTATTCCTTTTAAGGAATCTAGTTTTATCTTCATATGCCAGATCGTTTAGTCTACTTTAACTACAACATCAAAGTTGAAAATCGGTAAAAGAATTTCTATCATGTTCAACAACTTGTAATTATTTGAAACCTTTTCAACCAATATATCCTTTTATGTTGTCCATGTAGGTCTTTGCCACAAGACCTCATTGCACCTTTTAGGTATTACCCCTTAAGTTAGTGATATCAAGGTCCTACCTCATTATATTTATATGGATCCCATAATTTCCTTAAGCCTTTACTCAAATTATGGTACTTAATATCTTCTAGTCGAGTAGTTGGCTCATCCTGTTATGACCAACCCATTTGAATTCTTAGATTCACAATCCTCAACTTTAGATGGTTTTACTAGAACTATTTATTGTATGTTACATGACAAACTTGAGATTCCACAACATCTTGTGATTCTCTTAGTTCTCATTGTACCTCTTTATTGATCTCGAACATTTCGAGTTCTACTTTTACTCCCACTGATTCTTTTGTAACTTAGTTATCCTATAAAAAAAAACTTTTGATATTGGATTGGGATTTATAATAACATTCAAAAATTATGGTTTGTGGATAAACCTTCTTCAATAAACTACTTTCGTAATGTAGGTTTCAATCCCTTAGACATCTTGGGACATTCCCAAATCATATCATATATGATGTCTTATAAACAATTCAATTGGAAAATAATTTAGCGATAGCTTTATATTTATGAGGATAAGAAGACTAATTGATAATTATATCTTGATTCATCATGGTATAATTCCTTCATTCTGACACATCATCATGTTCAGATGGATTTGACTTATGATACATTATCACAGTCCTTTCTTTGAAGGAACTCAAGGTATCGATGTAAAGTATTTCAATATATGATCTCATCAAAGTTTCTTAATATTTTCATCAAAGTCATTCTTCATTAATAATCTCCTTGAATACTTCAAAAGATTTTTGTTTCTATTTTACTAAGTACATATCATCATATTACCAATAATAGAAATGAAGTATAATCAATTATCTATAACATTTGTTCCATAAAATCTTCATACATCACATGTATGAGGTCTAATAGAAGGCTCATCCTCCCACTACATCTAGTGAAGGATGGCATGTCACATTGTCTGTAAACAAGGGTTTTCATGTTTCCAAGGGAATCTAGATTTTTCATCATCATGTATTCTAGATATGCATTTCTTATATGTAAGTCCAAGACGACTATTACTAATGATGGTCTTGAGTTATCAATTATATTGTTTTGGTATTAACGTTATAAACATTCATCTCAAAGTCTTTCTTATAAAGATCATTAGATGTGTTTCCATGCAAGATCATATCTTTTGAAACAAAAACATTAACATCTCACTTTATTGATTGGTCATCCTTATTGTACAAGATTCTATAAGGAAAATGTTTCTATTTGATGGCATAATGAAATGGCAGTTCATCTAACTCTATTACATGCCCATTGGATAAGATAAATTTAAATTTAGACTAAAGCTTCTGCAACACTTTCTCTGCCTTATCCATATTTGTCCTCTTGTCAGATCCTGCACATCAAGTATGTCAGATCTCTTTTTGGTATCACATCCAAAATTGAATAAGTAATCAAATTTATCTTAAAATGTTTATACCTAAAGTGGAGGCCTCAGTGCCTTCCTTCTTCTTCTTTAATTCCTCTAACTAGAATGAGCAATTTCTTTTTCAATGTCCAGACTGGTGACAATGGTGGCAATTGCCTCTTACTTTCTTCACACCTCCCTTTGCTTTGAGATATGAAGACTTGGGCTTCTGGATAGCTTTAGAACTCTTCTTAGCTTTGCATTTACCTTTATACTTCCCTTTTGTCTTGTTGATCATCATCAGATACTTGGTCTTGTCTTTCTTCATTTGTGTCTCAATTGTTCTCAACATGCCCAACAACTCTTTCAACGGCTTGTCAAAGTTGTTCATATTATAGTTAATGAGAAACTAACTATATGACTCTAGAAGAGACTACAGAATCACGCCAGTGGCCAACTCTTGACCCAAAGAGAATCCCAATCTAGCTAGGTTCTCCACATACCCAATGATCTTGAGAAGATGAGGACCTACTGGGTCACCTTTGGTCATGTTACATTTGAACAATGCCTTGGAGACATCATATCTCTCTTGTCTTGCCTGATCTTGGTACATGTTCTTGAGATGTGTCACCATCTCAATCACACCCATATTCTCATTCTACCCAAGAAACTCATAGTTCATGAAGAATAGCATCAGAAACTTGAAATCCATGACATCTTTAATATGCTACTTGTAAGCATCCTTGTCATCCTTTGGTGTAGTTGGAAGTGGTTTTCTGGTTTTGGTGTTTCTAGGACATAAAGCTTACGCTCCTGTGTGAGAGCGATGCTCAACGTCCTGAACCAGTCGTGGAAGTTGTTCACAATTAATTTGTCCTTCTCAATGGCCGATCGTAGAGAAAAGTGATTCTTGTTCATTGCCATTTGATTTTACAAAAGAATTTGCAATTTTGTCAAAAACTCATTTTTGATTTGATTTGATAAGATTAAAGTTGGGCGATAATAATTAGGTCTTTAATTCATTATTGTTCTCATTATTTTGGTGAAATTGATAACCTTCAAGTATCAATTATGAAAATTGTAGCGAATCAATTTTCCAATGAGCCAAGATCCAAAACGATTCAATTATCACCCAACCTACACCAACGTCTATAATCAATCATTAAGGTAGGAAATCATTCCAATAATATCATATGCAACTCTTGGATAGATGATATCACAACTCCTTGCCATAATCATATGCATGATTCTGGGCTTAGACTCTCTAAGAATCACTAGTTAAGCCTAACCCAATATCTAATACGATAATAATGCAACCCGCTTTGGCGGCACCAATATTATTACCATCACACTTCCATGAGGTAGATGATGCACCACGCTTTGGCATAACCTACACTTGTCCGAACAAGTTTTTCATGTGTATTGCTTTTGTAAAGCATGTTAGACTTAATATGTTTGATTGAGGGATTTATATATATAATATATATACATATATTGTATCCAATCACCACATATATAGTACGTATCATATACATGCTATATCCTACAATGTAAACATGCAATATCAAACAAAACACAATGGTTATGGCCATGTCTACTTGTAATTCCTTGGAGCCACAAGGAATTAGTACCACCTAAGTAAATCATCACATCACATGTATGAGCCTGTTATTGGTGTAGACCTATGCTTCCAATATGGGTAGATCCGTTCAACCCTTGAACTAGTCCTCTCGCCTCTTTGCTGGTTGGTTGGTCCTTAAGAACGGTCATCTAGTCTCCAGTCCAACTGATGTTTGGACTCCTTATAAATGATTTAATGGGTCAACCAGGTGGTCCTCTGGCTCCATCGTTCTATCCTTCATGGTCATCCAGATGGTCGGCTCGTCTCACGAACTGGTCATCTCATCCAGGGATGATCTTCCTCACCGATGCAAGAAAAGAAACTATCCTGTTGCTATTAAATTATTACATGATAAAGAGAAACCTCGAGTTACATCTGAGGGGTGCAAAGGTAGGAAATACTTAACTTTACACTAGAAGGAGGGAGGTAGAGGCTCGGTTCATGGATCGAGATAAACAAGAATAAAACCAAACCATCCAACCACACACAAACCATTTAGGTCATAACTGTGCTACACATCCACCATCAAAACTGCTTTTAAGGCGACACATGTAAATTGCATATATATTAGTTTGGGATTATGTGGACTTTGATTGGATACACATATGAGATAGTTTGAATATCTCCATTGTATGCAATAAATAAATGATTAAATGAAAATCCAATCATATCGATTAGCATAAAACATAGTAAATTGGCGTGGCTCTGATACCACTATTGGGAAATAAGGCCACAGAGTATAGCAGAAACAAAATTTTTATCCATCCGTATTTCAATAACAGCAAGATCGCATCAACTACTATGAAATAGGAAGGATGGTTTAGCTAGTTATACTTGGTCCTGTAGCAAGTCCAACAACAACAACTCACTTCAATACAACTGTGAATTAGTTGCTCTTGGATGGTGGCTGTGCAGCTGGGTAGGACTTGCTTGGGCTCTCTCAGTTACCACAACCATATAGGACAACAAATTTTAGAGCAACTAATTCTCAGTTGAATTTGTTGTGTTCTGGGAAGCCCCCAATACCCCTCTATTTATAGGTAGGGTTAGGGCTAGGGTTCTTAGTCTGTACGCAATTGTTCGGGAGTGGAAGAGACAAGAAGAACTTGAATTTTCACAACCTACAACCATAAAAATGGTTGTCTGGTGACCAGATGCTCATCTTGCAATGCCAAATGGTCGATTGACAATTTCCCAATCACAAAAGAATTTGGAAATTTGGATTCCAATTAATATTACATATTAATTCCTTGCACCACAACAAATGTTCAATTAAAACACATTGGGGAAACATACAGAACCTTCATTCGTCCCCAACTGAGCCCTTTCACCCATGTAGGACGTCCATCTCATTCACCCAGACGACAGTCTGCTGAACCTGAGCTGAGCCGATCGGTTCAACATATTGAACCAGTCCGTTCACTCCTCCTTTGGGCAGAATGATAACCTCCCATTTTGTGATGTTATCTTACTAATTTTTATTAGTTTTCCACACTCTTTCTTAGATAATTTAGATAGAATACTTAACTTTCCACTTTATTGTTAATATACCAATAGACTAACATTTCTCCCTTTTCTTCTTACAGAAAAACACAAAATTTTTTCAAAAGAACTCAACCGGTCCCAAGACCGTGAAGAACCCCAAACGGTTTCCAAACCGTGAATAGCTCAAACAGTTTTCAAATCATTAAGGACACAACCGGTCCCAAGATTGTATGAAGACCAACCGGTCCCAAGACCGAATGAAAGCCAAATGGTCCCAAGACCGACCAAGCTTCAAACGGTCCCAAGACTGACCAAGCTTCAAATGATCTCAAGACCGAGCAAAACTCAAATGGTCTCTAGACCGAACGAGTTTCATCAACCCCAATATCAAGTGAGGATCCAAATGGTCTCCAAACCGTTCAGGATCCAAACGGTCTCCAAACCATTCGAGGATCCAAATGGTCTCCAAACCGTTTAGGATCTAAATGGTCTCCAAACCATTCAGGGTCCAAACGGTCCCCAAACCGTTCAAGATCCAAACGGTCTCCAAACCGTTCAAGATCTAGAACGGTCCCAAGACTGCTCAAGACTCCTTGGGAACCTATAAATAGGACCAAAGGGGTCCCCATTTGGGGGAGATCTTGGAGAGGCCCAAAGACTGCCCCAACTGTTCCAGAGTTATTTCAACCCTCATCCATCGCCCCAAGGCTACCGGTCTGAGATCCAAACTCCATCCTCAAGATGCTTTCTCTCTCATCGACATAGAAGGTGGGAAGTTGAGGATCCATCACTAAGGCAACCATGTGGTGTGAAGATAGTTTCTCTATACTCCAAGGGGTCGACCTTCCTCCCTCCTACATGGAGATGATGTTTTCCTTCTCTCTTCCCACCTCCTTCTTTGTCCTTTCCATGAGCGAGTAGTTCCATACACTAGGGTGTGGGGAGTAGCCCCGCTAACCATGTTTTCATTCCATGCATTGTAATTCATGAGTTTGCAATAGAGAAATTCTATCTTTTTAGTTCAACATCAATCATTTAATGAATGCTAGTTGCTTGATCACCAACTTGTGTTATCCATTATCTACTAGTGCGAATAGTCTACATTTGTACTTTTAGATTCGAATATCGACTGTATGTTGGTTCCTGATGTATGTAGTCACCATACTTATGTTCAGTATCTAGGAGCGTTTCTCAAGGAGAGGAGTAAACTCACCTCCATTATTGTAATTTCATACTATGAAATGGAATCAGTTGATGTATGGAAGTACAACCTTGACAGGTCGAGGAACACACTTTGTGAGGGGAGTGATGCAAAGTAAGTGACCATTCGTTTGGGTATGACTGACATTGCAACACTTCCATGCTTCTTGTAGTTAGTTATCCAAAAGGAAGCCAAGTCTACAAAGATACTAACTGTTTAGACTCTTTTCTTTTCAAGCCATGTTTTTATGATGTATGTTTTGATCCATGTGTAGCGGTGGTGAAACTCGATCACATCCTAGTGGTTTCCAAAATATTTTCTTCAACCTTAATTTTACCTTCCTGCCGTTTACATTACCTTGCATTTTTAAGTTAATCATTCAATCAACTCTTTTATCTAGATATTAACTCTTAAGTAGATAAATGGAATTATAACGTATTCCATCTTGTTAAATCCTTAACAAGACAATTGTATCGTGGATTAGACCCTCAACTGTACTATGATAAGACTTCCGCGTACCTTAGCATACATGAGTGGAGATCTTATTATAGCACACACAAGGTTAAACTTAGAGACTTACTATCTCTAGGATTTTTAGTGGTGCACGCAACTCCATGCGAGTGGAGGCTCCATCAAAAATTGGCGTCGTTGCCGGGGACAACAGAACATTTTAATTCCATTTGTCAGCTTGCTAGTTGATTAGGATTTTACACTTTACCTTGATAATTACTTCATATATCTTTTTGATCTCATCATTTCTCCACATCGTCTAAACTATGATTTTTCTTCTACTCAGGTAGAAAATGTGTATGAAACCTTCACATAACATCAAATTATCCCTTGAACCAGAGTATGACTCTGAGGTAGAACGAAGCTTCCACCGACGCATCAGACTCAACCGCCAACGACCCAGACAGATGGCTGAAGAACAACGCCATGCCGCTTTGGTGCTGGAAAGAGTCAACATAGCCATAGCAGCTCAGTGAGCACAACTCATCACTGATACATGTGCTCAAATTCAAGCTAAAGTTCGTGCTGAAGAGCAAGCCCATATCCAAGCTAAAAATGAAGCAGCCACAACAGCTGCTCAACTTTTGATAAGGAATGAGCAGTTTTGGGATTACGTTGTTCCTAACAACTCTAAAGATAATCACCCAGTCCAACCACTTCCCATCAATGCTCCTAACTTTGAGATCTGAACACAATGGATCCAAATCATGCAAGGCATCTCATTCTATGAGAACACTAGAGAGGATTGCATGGATCATCTAAAGAAATTCAAGACACTCTGTCGATTGGTACCACCGGCCAGAGCTACTAATGATGAAATCATGCTTCGACTTTTCAACTTCACTCTGTCTGGAAGGGCATTGAGTTGGTATAACTCATTCGATGGAGAGCCAATCACCACCTGGGCTCCCTTGGAATAAAAGTTTTTGGAAAAATTCTTTCCTCCCTCATTTACCTACCAGATTAGGGGACGGATCAACCAATTCTCCCAACTTCCTAGAGAATCACTAGCAGAATCCTGGCAAAGATTTAAGGAATTACTGAGGAAATGTCCACATCACAAAATCTCACAACATCATCTCATAGAAACATTCTATGGAGGAGTAAGTGATGACATTAAGAAATTTTTGGATTCCTCATCTGGGGGGAATTTCATGTGAAAGAATTATGAAGATGCCTGAAAGATTGTCACACTCGAAGCTGAGAACCAATCTAATTAGGGAAGGCTATCTACCAGAGGAGTTCTAAAGGTTTGTAAAGATGAGGAATCTGTAGAGTTGAAAGCCATCACCGAAGCCCTAAAAACCATATCTCATAAGCAATAAGTTCTTGAAACATCATTTAGGGAATATGATAGAAAGAAGAACTCCCAGGTTCAACAAGTCAAAGTAGCCATTGAAACTTGCGAAGCTTGTCATGCATCTGATCACCCCACATTATCATGTGGTCTCTTATACAATGTAATGATGGATCTACAACTACCACAACTACAATATGAACTAATTATTGAACATCCCGAGAATCAACTACCAGAATAGATAAATTCTATCCACTCCATACCAGGCCAAGTATATTATAATCCAGATCAACTGAGAAACCATCCCAATTTTCAGTATGGGAATCCTGCGGGAACTGCCAACCCACGACACCATACGCAAGGTGGGTCTTCCAATAGACTACCACCTGGATTTCAAAGCAATTATAATTGAAACCAAGGAAACTATAGGGGTAGGCCTCAAAGACTTGTCTACCCAAGAAATTCTTCTACATACTACCCTCCGTTGCATCCACAATTGCAACAAACTCAGCTATAACAACCACAACAACCTCAATTACCAGCACCTCAATAGCAACAACCACAAGGGCAGCAACAAGTTACATAATATCAACAAAAGAATGCTCCACCTCTGTCAACAAATGAGTTATCCATGATTAGGAAAATGTTGCAATCTCAGCAGACCATGCTTGCCAACCAACAAGCCCAACAAAAGGTTGTGGAAACTTATTTGGCACAAATCGCATCCCAACTGAAACCCCCGGTAGGTACTTTTGTTGGTCATCCAGAAATAAACTCGAGACACGATCAACATAGACCAGAACAACTAAACGCAGTCAACACAAGGTTTGGCCGTGTTCTTGCTGAAGTTACCAATTTTATTCGAGAAGACAAAGATATAACTGAAGTCAACCCAATTGCAAGCACAAATCAATAAACTAAAAAATCTGCAGAGGTTGGCAAGGAAAATGAAAAAGAGCAAGTTACCAAGGAACCATAAGTCCCACCATATACGACTAGGATACCCTACCTAAGTAGATTGAGAGAAACTAAACTGGACACTAGATTCCAGAAATTTAAGGAAGCTATGAAGAAGCTATATGTCGATATTCTATTCCTTGATGCTCTTTCTGAAATCCCAGCTTGGTCCAAATACCTGAAGACTTTACTATCAAAGAAATATATGACAGAAGAACATGAGACTATCAAATTATCTCAGACTACTTCTGACATCATTCTTAATAAAATGTCGAAGAAGCAGAAGGACCTTGGCTCCTTTGGCATCCAATGTTCTATCGGAAATACCTCTTGCAAGAAAGGATTAGCCGATTTGGGGGAAACATATCCATTATGCCATTTTCCATGTGTAAAAGATTGGGTTTTATTGATTTGCTACCCACAACAATGATAATTCAATTGGTTGATTCTACCATTACTACACCTTTGGGAATTATTGAAGATATCCCAGTAAGAGTAGGGAAAGACTTCTATGTTCCCTGTGACTTTGTTATCATGGACATAAAAGAAGATCTGAGGTATCCAATAATATTAGGCAGACCCTTCCTTGCGACAGCCAGAGCACTAATTGATGTTGAAGCTGGCACAATTACCTTAAGACTGGGAAAGGAAGCCATTCAATTCAGAGTCTTTGACAGCGTAAATGGTCCTAGCATCCATGAAGAAGTTTTTCTTCCCAAAGCAATTGATAAAATGTCTCAGTTAAAGCAATAACCTTCCGAACCATTTGCTGATTTGGAAAACTTCTTAACAAATCCAGAAGCTGAATTCTTAACTGACGAACTAGTTCAGCAATGTCTGCAATACCATGAATAAGCCGAAGAAACCCGCGAAGCTACCTTTGAGGAGTTGAAATCTGTCACTGTTTTAGAAACCACAGAAGTACCCAAGACACCTGAAATGAAAGCTCTACCAGTTGGGCTCAAGCATGTCTTCCTTGATGAAGAAAAATTATGTCCGGTCATTATCAGTTCCACTTTAATAGATGACCAAGAAGAAATAATACTTATTGAGTTAAGAAAGCACGAGAAAGTCGTTGGATACAAGATGACTGACCTAACGGGAATAAATCCAGCTCTATGCATGCAAAGATTACCCATGGTAGAAGAGTTTAAACCTTCACAGGAACACTCGAGGAAACTAAACCCAAATCTCAAAGAGGTGGTTCGCCTTGAGGTTCTTAAACTCCTAAAAGCTTGTATCATTTATCCAATTTCCGATTATCAATGGGTTAGTTCGGTCCAAGTGGTCCCTAAAAAGGGGGGAACCATCGTCATTTTGAATGATAAAAATGAACTGGTACCCACAAGGACTGTCACTGGATGGAGGATGTGTATCGATTACATGAAACTGAACAAGGCAACAAGAAAAGATCACTTCCCTCTACCTTTCCTTGATGAAGTCCATGAATGTCTAGCTCACCAAAAATTCTTTTGCTATCTTGACAGATATTCAGGGTTTTATCAAATTCTGATACATCCTGAAGATCAAGAAAAATGACTTTTACTTGCCCTTTCAGAACTTACGCCTTTAGAAGGATGCCTTTTGGACTATGTAATGCACCCACAACATTTCAGAGGTGTATGTCTGCCATATTTGCAGGATTAACTGAGTGCATCATGGAAGTTTTCATGGATGACTTTTTAGTTTATGGGGACTCTTTTGACAACTGTCTACTTAACCTCAGTAGAGTGCTACAAAGATGTGAGGAAACAAATCTGATCATTAATTGGGAAAAGTGTCATTTTATGGTGACAAAAGGAGTTGTCCTCAGGCATCGAGTGGGAGAAAGAGGGATTCAAGTGGACAAAGAAAAGATGGATGTCATTTCAAAATTGACACCACCAAAAGACATTAGGGGAGTACGAGCCTTTTTGGGCCATGTCAGATTTTATTGAAGATTCATCAAAGATTTTTCAAAAATAGCAAAGCCCATGTCTCACTTATTGAGTAAAGATGCATATTTCAATTTTGATTAAGAATGCTCACGTAGCTTCATGACTCTAAAGAATGCCCTGATCTTGGCACCCATACTAAGAGCCCCTTACTGGTCACATCCCTTTGAGATAATGTGCGATGCTAGTTACTACGCTATAGGGGCAGTACTAGGGCAGAGAATAGATAAGAAACCCTATGTGATATACTATGCATAAAAAACGCTTGATGAAGCTCAAAAGAACTATACAAATACAGAAAAAGAGTTATTGGCAATCATCTACACTTTTGAAAAATTCTGTTCTTATCTGATCAAATCAAAAGTCATAGTATATACAGATCACTCCACAATAAAATATCTAATTCAGAAACAAGATGCAAAACCCAGACTTATTCGCTGGGTATTGATTCTTCAAGAATTCGATTTGGAAATAAAATATAAAAGTGGGGTAGAAAATGTTGTTGCCTACCACTTAAGTCGCATTGAGCCTCAGGACGATGACAATATACCTATCTGAGACTCTCTACCTAACAATCAACTCATGAAAGTTGCCACCGAGTTTCCTTAGTACGCTAATATAGTAAACTATCTGGCTACATGAATTGTCCACCCTGCTGCTTCCTACCATGACAGAAAGAAATTTATTCATGACATCAAGCAATACTTTTGGGATGAACAATATCTTTTCCACTTATGCGCAGATAGATTATTCTTCCATTGTCTCCCTGAAAAAGAAATTATCCCAATCTTAGAACACTATCATTCTGGCACCACTGGGGGGCACATGTGTTTGAAGAAGACCACCCTTAAAGTCCTATAGTCAGGATTCTTATGGCCCACAATAGCAAAGGATGCCTATAAATTTGTGCAATCTTGCTATAAATGTCAACTATCTGGAGGGATATCAAAACGAAATAAAATACCACTAACTATGTGGCAGGAGATCAAACTTTTTGATGTATGGGGAGTGGACTATATGGGTCCATTTCCCCCATCATATGGATTATTCTATATTCTGGTTGCTATGGACTACGTATCCAAATGGGTAGAAGCTATACCCACTATATCTTGTGACTCTAAGCCAGTTATTAAGATGTTCAATGTTATCATCTTTCCTAGATTTGGAGTCCCTAGAACAGTCATATCTGATGGAGTGTCACATTTTTTAGAAAGAAGCTTTGAAGCTCTTCTGCAAAGATATGGAGTAAAACATAAGGTCACCACACCTTATCATCTGCATACTAGAGACCAAGTTGAAGTCTCAAATAGACAATTAAAAGCTATCTCAGAAAAAAATTTCAACATAAACCGCACAGATTGGTCCACCAAACTTCCTGATGCTCTCTGGGAATATCGTACTGCTTACAAAACACCAATAGGAACAATGCCATTTTGTTTGGTGTATGGAAAGTCGTGCCATCTCCCAGTTGAATTAGAACACAAAGCATGGTGGGCTATTAAACAATTGAATTTTGATTTCAAAAGTGTCAGTGAATACAGAAAACTCCAATTACAAGAGTTGGAGGAACTAAGAATGACTGCCTACCAGAATGTCAGGATCTACAAAGAGCAAACTAAGATGTGGCATGAAGTCCACCTTAAAAGGAAAGATATCATTTTCGGAGACCATGTCCTTCTTTTCAACTCCAAACTCAAAATGTTTCCTGAGAAACTGTGCATAAAATTTTCTGGGCCCTTCACTATCAAGCATATCTATCCAATTGGAGCTGTCATCATTTTTGATGAAAATGGAGGAGAAAGTACTGTTAATGGCCACAGACTAAAAAATACTATACTCCAGCCGATAAAACTCCAAGACAAACTATCAACATTCAGGACCCCACAACATTAAACTGATCAAGTCAAAATTTCATCAAGCCAGCACTGTAAAACCAAAGCGCTACTTGGGAGGCAACCCAAGAACTGAGTATCACCCTTATTTTTTCATTTTGCTTAGCTTTTGATAATTTTCTAGTTCTCATTGTTCAGAGAATATAAAAATTTATATAAGAAACCAAAATAAATACAAAAATATAAAAATCTTTGACCAAAATAGTTTTATCCTCACCTCTTGGTCCTCACGGTCTCAAAACTGTTTGGACCCAAATGGTCTTGAAACCGTTTGGTCCTCACGATCTTGAAACTGTTTAGATCCAAATGGTCTTGAAACCATTTGGTCTCAATGGTCTCGAAACCATTTGGATCCAAATGGTCCCGAGATCATTTGACATGAGGAGAATTTGTACAGTCATCTCTCCTTTTTCTATAAATACTCCTCAACCCCCTTCTTGTTCATTCCTTCTACTCTCGAGCTTTCGCTCATGCGAACCCTGTTCCATTCCTCCAGACTTCTCTACTCCCGCGCAACCACCGTCCCCGCCCACGCCAGCTCTTCTGACGTTGCTGCCGTCACGTCATCCTCTCTTACGCCATTTCTGCTCGCATGTCATTGTCCCATCCTCTATTTGTCTCAGCAGTGCTCGTCACAACAAGGTAGAGGATGCTCGCAACCATCACCGCCATCAACACCATCGCTGCTGCTACCACCACCGACGTCGCCGCTCTCCACCACAAACAACACCTTCAATTGATGCCATTGCTTTGTCATCATCACTTTTGCCTTGTCATCATCACCTTTGCTTCACTCATCACCATCACTGCTTCGTCTCCCTAGCGGTTTTAGAACGTGCATGTTCCAAACGGTCTTAAAACCGTTTGGACAACAAACAGTCTTGAAATTATTTGGACAACAAATGGTCTTGAAACCGTTTGGACAACAAACGGTCTTGAAACTATTTGGACAACAAACAGTCATGAAACTGTTTGAATACCAAATGATCTTGACTACCGCATCATTTTTTTAACAATTTTTGTTTCAAAACCATGAAGCTTACACAATGCTGCAATCCTTTCAATTCTATTTTTACTAAAATTTCACTCTTTTCTAAATAATTTCTTGTTCAATTTTCAGAATAGCATCACCTGTGAAAGTAGTTGTTGCCTCCCACATCTGGACCAAGGATCAGTTGTTGGAGCGTCATAATAAGCTCCAACACATCCTTGACTTTTGCAAAAAAATGGGCAAAACTCCTACTGGCTTGCCCAAGGTCATCCACGACCTTGAGCAAGTCAACAAATGTTTAGTAGAAGATCCAAATGAAGAAATTGAAGATCCTTCCTCCACCGATGAAGGTTTGGACTATGCACCAAATTCTGAGGAGGAATCTCCATCTACAAAGTCAAAGGGTAAAAGGAAGGCCCAGGAGGCCACTGAAGAAAGACCCACCAAAAGGTGGGCACGGAAGCAAGTTTGGCCCTCAACTACAAGAGAACAAATCTTGGCAGAACATGCCACTCCTGCTACCACCACCACAGAACCAACATCATCTGATCTGTATATCCAAAACCTCCAGGCTGGTGACAAAGTGTTGCGCCCAACAAAGTATATATGCTCGAACATACTAAAATGGATGGGAATCTATGACAGAGTTCTTGCCCTGCTCGATGAGGCGAACCTTTCGAAACTCTACTTCATCGCAGAGAATTCCTATGTTGAGCCCACACTGGAGTTATTCACCTACCTAACCAAAGAACCCATGGACACAAAAGATAAACTTAAAGATGGAGGTGACCACATGCTAGTAACCTCTCTCTTTGGAAAGAAAGTCATCTTGATCGAGAATCTACTAAATGAAATCTTCATCGACAACAAAGATCAGCTAAAGAAAGCTAAGGAGGCAGGCCTGGACCATCCCCAGTTCAATAGCAATACCTTCTGGAAGTCTTTGATGAGGATTCCAAGCTATAAACCAAAGAATTGCAAAGCCTCCAACATACATTCCGGCCTGGTGCACACTATGCACAAAATCATAACAGGCGCTGTTTTCCCTAGGACAGAGAGCGGGAATGTTATCATCTCAGACCTATTTATTCTATGGTCCATCCTAAAAGGGCTTCCAGTCAACATCATACGACATTTGATACATAAACACACATCTTATGCCCTCGAGGAGGAAATATGCGTAAGTGGCCATGTAACATCAATTCTGAAGTATCATAAGATGGACAGACCACTTTCAAGGTGTACTGTGATAAATAGCGACATCCTAACAAACGAGAAGACTCTAAAGAATACATATATCATAAAGGAGAAAGATGCCAAACTCCATTATGTATTCTGCCCAACTATCAAAGCATCCAGGACATTGCTACCGCTCCCTGAGCTAGTTGATTATGATAAAGACAAGCTTCTCTTCACTGAAGAGGAGCTTGCTAACCTTCTCACCTCGGTAAAAGAAAAGGAGAAACAAGCAAAAGTAGGGCAGACAGAGCATAGCGTCTCTTCCCCAACCAAAAGGCCAAAGAAAATTCCAATTACACGGTCTTCCAAACTACGTGCACATAAACAACAGTAGTCGAGGATGCCCACATCAAAGATCAACCCAGAGGCAGAACACCCCCAAAGTGCAGAAAACATAGTAAATCCAACACCAAAACCCTTCATCTTGGATCTGGATGTCGGGTTCACCTCTACAACCACCCCCACCATGCTCCCACCTTCCACCATTCCGCCGTCTACCACTCTTCCACCTTTTTCCACAATCATATCCACCACAATCCCTTTCTCCACAACCACAACTTCACCCACATCTTCTGCCTCACTCATTTTTCCCTCGAGCGTCCCATCCTTCACCACAATGCCCGATCTCACCTTCACCTCCACTACTTTCCCCCTCCATTCTCGGTTCCACCTTTTTCACCCGAGATGGATATGAATTTGCCATTATTTTCAATTGTTGAAGTTGTTTATTATTTTAATCAATGATTTGAAGGCTTGTCACACTCTCTCTCTCCTAAATTCACCAATTCATCATGTATTTTCCAAACTGGATGAAAATTCACCAATATGTCTATTTTAACATGTATAATACATATTTGGTATTATTTGCTTTTAGGACTTAATTATTTTATTTAATACATTTAAATCTTATCACTTATTTTAACCTTTTAATGAATTACAGGCATTCGGAAACTTTTTAAAAATTATGAAACTTGGCATATACGCAACACTAAACATGAGGAACATGATTTTAACACTAATTTAATTTTTTCAACATATTATTTAATAGTTTTGGTCTTTAAATGATTTTCTCTCTCCTAGATAAAATAAAATATTTAGGATTGTTAAAATTAGATGAAAATTCACACATAGACTCATTTTGACATGTATATTACAAATTTTAGGTTTGTTTCCATTTTTCAAGTCATTTAATAATTTATTTATTAATTTGAAGTAAAACTCATATTTTCCACTATTTTTCAATTTTATTCATCTAATGCCACATTCTCATATTTAGGGATATTATTATTCCTTTATTTATCTCTTTCTTATTCCAAAAGGCCATAGAAAGGTCTAGAATGAATTATTTTAACATTATATCACATATGTGGTAAATTTGCATATTAGACCCTTAATAAAAATATTTACTGAGGTATTTGTGCATAAACTCGTATGTTGGCAATAATAATGAAAAAATGTTCACCAAACCACTACAACTTCCACAAATTAAACATCAAAGACAAAAAGGATAGAAATGAAAGCAAAAGTTTAGAAAGAAGGCCAAAAAATGAATATGTCCAAGTTTTGGTATGCTACACTTTGCTCAATTAGAGACTCATAGTTCCAAAACTCTTTTCTTCAGGAGTCTACTTCTTTTTAGATCCTGCATTCTACAACATATGTAAGATCCAAATCATGTATCTAACACCCATGATGAAGAAGAAGATAAGATAATCTCATTTACATATATACCTGAGGTTAAGTTCTCACTTTTGACTTCTTAAGTTCCTTGTTGAATGCATATTCATCCTAGTTTTAGGTGCATTATTAGTCTAGTATATCATTCATATAGCTTAGTTTTCATTAGGAACAACTTTGTTTTGATCTACTTAGGTTTTTATGCTAATTTGTAGGATTTTTATACTTTTCTTGACTCCCGTTCTAGGTTTTGAATTCTATCACTCTACAAATTTTTAAAACTTCTAGACGGCAGATTGATATACAATTTTTGTGTACCAATGACAAATTTGGCATGTCAATCAAACTTCCAATTGACATAAAAGTCATCGACCAATCAAGATATCCAGTTACTCGATAACCTTGTCGACCCTTCAACTCGACAACCCTTTCGATCCTCAAGGTCAACGACATGTTAGCCTCCAAGACCACTAACTGAAAGTCCAGGAATGATAGCCCCGTCAAACCTCAAGGTTGAAAGACCCATCAATAAAAAACAAATGATCAACATCTATGGGATGTGTTCGACAACCAAGACCCTATAAATAGGCCCCCCAACGTTGTAGTTCAAGACATGTCAAAATTCTTGAGATAGAAATACAGAAAGGTTGTCTCCAAGATCAGAGTCATAGATAAGTCCTATCGACCTAGCTAGTTCTGCCGACCTAGTACGAGACTTCAGTCAACGTTCAGTAACTCCAGATCATCGACCTCCCTCTCTGGGCAATCAATCTCTTCTCTAAGTCGATGTCCATCCACCTACTTCTTCTACAAGTCAGTGTTAATACCTGAAGGAGAAAAAAGGAAGGAAGTATGTTGTTGTACACTACACTGAGAGACTTCTTCTATGATCATAACCATGCTCATGTCCTCTTTATCTACTAGTGATATTAATCTCACCATGTCAAGGGAGTGGTCTTTCCACTGGGTTGTGGGGACTAGCCCTACTACCTATTTCTTACAATTTAATTCATACTCCAACTCTTGTATGAACACATTTAATTCATAGATAATCATGTATCACATGTCCTATGGATTTATCACCCGCTTTATGTGAATTATGATAATCTTTTACCGTGGGAACTTCAACATTTAATATTTGAATATTGATTAGCTTTGGTTGATGTCTTGTCGATAACTTCTGACGAAAGTATCCAGAGTAGTCGATATAGGATTTGAAAGTAACAATACATCAAGCCTACAAGGATATCTACTCATGCAAGTTTTTAATGTTGAAATGGGAAACTTGCATAAATCCAATTGTATCTTCATACATGTTTGGATTGGAATGAATACACTGATTTGAATAGAGACGATGAAACCCAGTTCCACCCTAGTGTTTCCATCCATTGATATCTAGAACCTTAATCAAGCTCTTTTTATTCTTGAAATCTTAGTTAAGCAAACCAATCTCAACTTTTGTGATAAATACTAGTTCTTGTTAAGTTACTTTGAGAAGATAATTCTTAAACAAGTTGTCCCTTGGGATTTGATCCTCAACTATACTGCGAAAAGATCCATCTACTTGCGGGTGGCATTATTGCACATTAGTTTTGGTAAACTCTTAGAATTCAATTCTCAGTGATATGTAATGTGATAATATCCATGTCATTCCTCCATCTATAGTGGGAAATTTCTCAACTAGTATCCATGCTTGTGACAATGGTCACAATTGCCACTCTTGGGCATACCCCCCTTTGCCTTCAGAGAAGAAAATTTAGACTTTGTCTTACAACCTTTATTAGACTTTTTCATTATGTTAGTATTACTTTGCACCACATGAACCATCAACATAGATCCAATCATGTCTTTCTTCATGTTCAATTTAGTAGTTTGAAACATCATGACTAGTTCTTGCATCAGGTTTACCACTTCATTCACGTTGAAGTTCATGATGATCTGATGGTATGATTCAGGTAACGGTTGCATAATCAAATATGTGCACAAATCTTGTCCCTGGGAAAACTGAGTCTCTATATATAGTCCACACACCCAATCATCCAGAACACATAAGAACCAACTGGATCTCACTTTGTCATTTTACTCTAAAATGCTGCCTTTCATATGTCATATCTCTCTTATCTATATTTTCCTTAAAACAATCCTTTGTGATGCTCAATCATTTCAAAGGCCTCCGAGTACTAATGTTGCCTCTATAGGTTAGGAACCATTGATGCTAGCATGAGGCATTCTGCAACATTGGAATTATTTGAATACATCTTAAATGCATCCCTTTTAGCCTTTGGCGTATTAGGGGTGGACTCTTTAGGAAATTCATGATCCAATATGTCGAGCATGCACACATGCTTGAGAACAATTCATCCAAAAAATTTGTCCCATTGTGCTTTTCATTCTCAAGGACTGAATGTAAGGTAAGGTTAATATTATTTGCCATGTGATGTACAAAGAAAAATAAGCAGGAAATAAAAATTTAAGTTGAAAAATATTTGCATTTACTTAGGCCTTTTGTTATGGTTAATCCCATCATTTTCTTATAGCCATCACTATTAATTGGAAAAGTTACAATAAATACCATTTGTAGTGGGCCAATGTACATATATCATTGAATCATGAGTCAACGTTGCCTGACTGCTCCAACATAATTATTTAGGTAGGCAAATTTTGTGAATTGTATCACATCCAACCCTTGGATGGATGGGGAAAAATCATTGTTATGATTCCATCATATGGAACAACAATCCTCATGCCTCTAGGCACTTAATCCTATTAAGGTTACCTTGTTAAGACAACCACAATACAAATACTCATATGACACCATACCCTGCTTTGGCAGATCCACATGTTTACCTCACACCTCATCAATATGGACACACACCTTGCTTTGGCAAGCCCACATAAATTTATTGAGACATTGATGTGTATCCCATTTCGGAAGACATATTAAGCTCAATATTTAATGATGAAATTCTATAATAAAAATACATATCCAATCACCAATATATATTTATATATTATATATCATCTATATAAACAAGAACTAGAAGCGATATAATTAAAATATGATGATTATGGCCTCCTAGAACAATCTTTCTAAGATAATATAAGAATAAGGTCATTTAAGGTTTCTTGCATCACATGCATAAACAAATATAATAAACCTGGATCCATGTGTTCTTCAACCACGAGAGGTCACCATGAACAAACTATCATTGTTGATGATTGTTTTGCAATCGTCCTCTTCATGTCCACCATGTTGGATAGATATCATGTATCATATACTATCCTAAACTAATACATCATATATAAGTTAAGGCTCGAGTTACATTTAAGGAGAATAAGGTGGGATGCCATATATATGGAATCATAAGAGAAGGTATGTCATGCAAGATGTATTAAGAATCATAAACAATCAACCACATGTAGTAAAAGAAACCACAATTAGGGTTTGGCATTAATCATACATCACACACAAAACAAAAACCATTTTGAGGCATTACAATGTATTCCCATGTATAACATATATAAAATCATATCATAATATGGTCATGGTGATATTAATTGGGATATTACCATTAACAATATTTGAATATTAATTGATTTCATCATATGAAAAATATGCACCATAATCATACAATGAAAAAATCTCAATTTATAATTGAAACATCTGATAAAGAGAAAAAGACGTAGCTCTAATACCACAGTAGGATTGAGAAAGGGAAAGACATTGATAACATCTCATTTTATGCACTTTTTGCATATGATCTATGCTTCTCATAGCATACCTTTTATAGATTTTTCTACTAATTTAAGTGTATTGTGTCAAAAATCTCAATTACACACATCATTCACCTTTGCAGGGTCATGCCAAGACATGGCCGCAGTCAACGCCACTACCCCAGCTATATAATCCACTAAGGACCCCACGGTGGTCAAGGCATCTATCACCGTCTCTTCGCACTATGACCATCCACCTATGCAACGCCCCATGATCAAGGTCCTATCACGATCGAGGCTTCCCCTCGACCGCGGCATACAAACTTTACACCGCGACCGTGATGAAAGCCTCGACCGAGATCAAGCCTCGACTGAGGCCATGCCGCGATTGTGATGAAAGCCTCGACCGAGATCAAGCTTCGACTGTGGCCATGCTGCAATCATGGCCCAGATGGTTAAGTCGGTGGACAATACTTATAAATAGACTACCCACCTCGACATGTGAAATGAGCAGATCATCAAGGACCATAAAGTGCTGCCAAATTCCAGAGTCACTCACATCCATGACATCACTCTTGGATCTCTAAAAATGGAAGTAAGAGGAGGGAGAAGATCGATTTCCCCTTCTTCAAAGGAAGGAGCCACCTCCACATCAGCCACTCTAGATCTAGATCTGAAGAGGTATAGAGGTGTATCACCATCTTCTCTCTCTATCTTGATTGATCGTCTTCATCACATTGTACTTCCCCTCTTTGTGGTTACTGATGTATCTATCATTTTGTAATGCCATTATGCTGCTCGTCAACATGTGTGTCTAAACAACTAACTTGGGTTGGGAGTAGTTACTAAGGCTCTCCCAACGTGTATATTTGTTCTCCCATTTGAATATATATATGCTCTTATCACAATTATCTCCATACGCTTGTTCTTAATGTTTCACTTGTATGCTTAGCTACTGTAACATCCCTGACCTGGGTTATGCTTTAACCCTAGGTGTTTAAATAAAGAAGGATTATTACATGCTTAATCTTATCTTGTGAAAAGTAATTAGGTCTCATGAGAAACTTATGTTTCAATTTTGGTCCTGTTTGAACAATGTTGAAGTAATGTTTGCTTATTTTGGACTAAAGTGTGAATTATCCAAGTTGCAGGGCTAACTTGAAACATTGCACATGATAAGATGTTCCTATGATGATGATACATCATAAGAATGAATATGATGTAGTGGTATGGTTTCCACAAGCTTGGGCACCAAGATAAAGCTTGTAGAGCAATCCTTGTTCATTAAAACCTAGTTTTGGTGTAATGAGCAAATTACCCAAAACCTAGGGTTCAATATGCAAATTACCACTTCAATGAGGTCCCTAATGTTTCTTGACATAATTTAGAGCAAATTAAATGAGAAGGGCGCCTCATTTGAATTAATTTGGAGGAGAGAGAATCTTGGTATTAAAATAATCAAGATTTAAGCCTAATTGGAACCCTAATTCAATTTAATGCAAAAATAAATAAAATAATTGAGGGGACTTCAACCAAAATTAATATGGTTGGATTCATATGTATGTGAACGAAATTAAGACTTGCAAAGTCACGAGAATATCCTAAGGAGGTGAAGACTCCACTCACCATTATTATAAGAAAAAGAATTTCCACTCAAATATGGAAATTACTATAATAAGGGTTAAGGTGCTTAATTTCTTTTCCCTTTATTCTTGGATAATGGAAGGGAGAACGGTGGGTATATAGATGCCTTTGCATACAAGAAACCATGTGGGAGAGGGTGGCAAAAATTTTGGAATTAAAATACTTTTATAAAAGTATTTTCTCTCTCATTGAAATTCTTATAAAAAGACACTTTCCTAGCCCAAACAAAGGCTTTTTTGACCCCACTTCGTCTCCTTGCTTGGAAACCGACCAAGGGAGATAGGGAGGACCAGAAGGAAGACTCCCAGCCTATTGGTAAGGTTTTTGACCCTTTTCACCTTGATTCCATGGTGGAAATCGAAAATAAATCATTGATTTCTTCTTATTTCGATCTCGTCTTCAACCCTAGCCAAACTTTTCAACCAAAATCTTGAGGACGAGCCTAGGGGGAGTTGCGAAAGCCTCATACACCATTGTTTCCGTGATCTTGTAGATTTGGAGCACAATTGGAGGCGGGTTTTGTAACTTGAAACCCTAATTTTGTTATTGCATTCAATTCCCCATCAAATAATGATCATTTCTCTATTTACAATCATTGATTTGGTTGATTATTGCTATCTCCATGGAAATCATAGCAGGTTTCGTGGGTCTAGAGCTTGATGATGATGACATAATCATAAGCACACACCTCCCCAAATATCTAGACCAAATGATTTCAATCAAATGTCCAAACGGTTTCACAAACCATTTGGGAGCAAACAGTTTCAAACCGTTTGGAATGATACGGTTTCACTAAACCGCATAGAAGCAAATTGTTTAAGACCGTTTGGTGATGTTGACCAGGGTTGACCATTTGGGGTTTTGTTCATAATGATCTAGTTTAATGACCCATCAATTACTATTTATTAACTCCAATTGGTTCATGAGTTGAAGGTCCATCAATCACCAAAACCCTAACCAGGTTAAGTGCTGATTTGTAATTTGATTAAGTTGAAAACTTGGGTTGATTGACCCAAACGGTTTCAAAACCGTTTGGGGATCACCCAAACGGTCTCAAGACCGTTTGGGGGTCACCCAAGACCGTTTGGAGGGCTAGGGTTGGATATGGTTAAGTTTTTGAAGATCCAATGATATGGTATTAACCCTAATCGACTACGTGCTGATTTTGTAATGGAATGAGTTGATGCTTTGGGTTGATTGACCCAAACGGTTTCAAAACCATTTGGGTATCACCCAAATGGTCTCAATACCGTTTGTTCAGAACCCAAGACCGTTTGGAGGTCTAGGGTTAAGTATGGTTGAGCAATTGAAGGTCCAAATATATTAAGTTGATGTACAATCAATTGCTGATTTGGTGACCAATCCTAGGATCCAAACCTTAATTGAATGACATGGGTAATGATGATGTGATGGGAAAACGGTCTCAAGACCATTTGGAGGTCATCCAAACGATCCCAAGACCATTTGGGGGTCACCCAAGACCGTTTGGATGTCTAGGGTTGACTATGGTTAGGGGTTTGAAGATCTAAAGATACCAAGTTGATTTGTAATCAAATGCTGATTTGGTGATCAAGCTAGTGATCCAAACCCTAAATGGATGACATGGATTTGAGTGATGAGATCGGAAAACGGTCTCAAGACCGTTTGGAGGTCATCCAAACGACCTCAAGACCATTTGGGGTCAGGTCATGTTCAATTTGGATAATGGTCCAATAGTTTTAAAGTAACTAGTTACACATTGATTAATGTTGAAGGATCATCGATTCCAAACCCTAATCCAATTGATTCAAACCCTAATTCATGACCAGTTGAGGGTCAATTGAGAGTCAAATCAGTTGAAGGATGACCTACTTAACTCAATCAAAGTATGGTGATATGTCCAATTGATGATTAGTTACATGGATACAATGGTTGATGGAATCAACATTGTGAACCCTAAACCGATTGGAGTATTTGAGACCATCTTTGGTCCATGCGGTTTTGAGGAGGTTTGGACCAAATAGTCTCAAGACCGTTTGAGTCCAAATGGTCTCAAGACCATTTGGGACCAAACGGTCTCAAGACCATTTGGGACCAAACGATCCCAAACCGATTGAGTTCATGCGGTTTCAAAAAGGTACTTTAGCAAACGATCTTGAAGGTCACTTTTACCAAACAGTTTGAAACTGTTTGAACTTTGAAAGACCAAGACCGTTTGGGGTCCAAGTAATCAAAATTGTTTGAGGATCAATATGGTTAATCCTTTTGGATACCTAATGTAATTGAGAACCCAATTGGTTAATCCACTTGGATACCTATTGTAATAGAAGATCCAATTGGTCAATTCATTTGGATACCTTATGTAATGGAAGTCCAATGTGATTGAATCTCTTGAGAATTAATATGATGAATGATCCATTCATCCAATGATGATTATTAAGGCTAGGTTCAATGGTTGAAACCCTAAAGTACGTAGATGATCAATAACTTTAGATTAATTAACCCTAAAAGGTTATGCGAATAATGTCTTAAGTACACTATGTTAACCACAGTTGTATTGAAGGGTTGATGTGACCTAATCAAGTTGGGAGGAAGATAGAGACGAATTCATATATGAGTATTGAACATGTGATGATTAGGTTATGATCCTTAATAAAGAGATCATGAAACCCTAATCTAGAAGGTTAATGAATCTTAACCCTAGTTCAGGGTAACATATTGTAAAACCCCAATTATGGGAATAAAGAGTGAAACCCTAATTGGGATGAGTATCCCCAATTGATAGGAAAGGAGAAACCCTAAGTGATGGTGATGCCATGAGAAACCATAATTGAGGGTGATTCCATGTGAAACCCTAATTGAGGGTGATTCCATGTGAAACCCTAATTGAGGGTGATTCCATGTGAAACCCTAATTGAGGGTGAATCCATGAGAAATCCTAATTGAGGGTAATGTTATGAGAATCCTTAATTAAGATTAATGTTATGAGAAACCTTAATCTAGGGTAATGTCATGTGAAACCCTAATTAAGAGTAGTATTATGGAAACCCTGAAGAATGATGAGAAGTGAGACTTAAATCCAAGATGATGCCCTATAATGTTTTGTGCAACCATAGTCATGGTATAATGGGCAATATACTAAAGTAGGATGTGGTTATTAAAATCAAGTAAGATGGGAATGTTATAACCATGAAGGGTGAAGTTGATGAACTATATGAATGATAGTGTTGATACCCTAATGAATAAGGGTCTAAAGGACAAGATGATGCCTAGATTATTATATATCTAATTTCATGTATGTGTAATAACCCTATTCATCTTACAATGATGAGGGCATGAAACTCTTAGGAGTGATGTATGCAATATTATATAACGGAGTGAATAACATCCTATGGGTTGAAATACCTAAAGTGGCTGATAATGATATAATATATATCAGCAATGCCTAACCTTTGGTTAAGTCCATATCATTAAAGATAATTGGAAATTCCCAATGTGTGACCTATGCACCCTATGATGAAAGTGACAAGTTAGTGGATAAAGTATTAAGAGGGAAATACCTTAATATAAGGTTTGTAGATTAACTTAAGTAAGATGGACATGAGAAGAAAGTGATACATCAAGATATGATAGATATCACATTCAATATTTCAGGGTAAGCATACCTTGATGGACCCCTAACCCAACATTCTTGGATAAGAAACACATGAAGGGTGTGTTATGCAATTGTTACAATAAAGATGTAATAAACTCAATGTACTTTGATAAATGTTGACTAATATACCTTGATAATGGGGCTAAGCCAAATCTTGGAGTATGATGTAATCATACCATGATAAGGATGAGAAATGAACTCATACCTTGAATAGATGATCATTAATGATATATGATGAGAATTGTGATCATAAGAAAATACTTATGATATCTTTGAATGCTCCTAGAGGTGTGGAGCAACATATTAGAAGTTGAACTAATAATGTGAGTATGAAACCCTAATTAATGTGAGATCGGAAAACCCTAACCCTAAATTGGTAATGGGACATGAGAAGCCCTAATGTGATGTGAACATCAAGCCCTAACCCTAGTGAGGGAGCAGTGGTGTTACTATTATATTACATGAGATAAAATGATTTGTTGCCCAATGATAGGTGATAAGATGTTGAATGGCCCTGTGAGCCATATGATTAGCCGTTGCCTAATGAGAGGTGACAAGATGCTTTATGGGCTTTATGAGCCATGAGAACAATTATAGAATAGTAAGAGACACCAAGATGATTAATGACGGGTCAAAGGAAATTATATTCCATGATCCATGTAATCAGGTTTGGAAGAGTCCAATACCTGGAAGAGGTGTAATACATGTAATTAGGGTTGGTTAAAGTCCAATGTCTGGCTGTGAAATTAGGAGTGGTTAAAGTCCACTGCCTGGCTATGTAATCAGGATTGGTTAGAGTCCAATACCTGGCAGAGGCCTGAAGCATGTAATCAGAAGTGGTTAGAGTCCACTTCCTGGCTGTGTAATCAGGGTGGGTTAAAGTCCAATGCATGGCAGTGTAATCAGGGTTGGTTAATGTCCAATACCTAGCGTTGTAATTAGGGTTGGTTAAAGTCCAATGCCTGGTAGTGTAATCAGGTTTGGAGAAGTCCAATACCTGGAAGAGGTGTAATGCCTGTAATCAGGATTGGTTAAAGTCCAATGCTTGGTTGTGAAATCAGGATTGGTAGTGTCCAATGCCTAGCGGTGTAATCAGGTTTGGAAGAGTCCAATGCCTGGTAGAGGCTCAATTCCTGCAATGATGACACAGGATTGGAAGTAGTCCAATGCCTGTATTACAAACACAGAATTGGTAATAACCTAATGCATGTAACAATGATATATGAGTACATGGTAGATGTAATTCCTTATCTGTTTAGCAGATTGGCTAAGGCCAACAGACTGAAACAAGAATGTTTCATGGGTGACATGACAAGATAATGAGTGTCACAAGAAAAGTTTGATATCATGACATAATATGATGGATAAATGATATACATGTCATTCCTTTTCCTTATTAAAAGAATAGATGATATATTGCTCTGTCATAAATAGTTGCAATGCTTTCAAAGATGAGAATGCTTTAAACTGCTATTCCGCTGCCCATTATCATATCTTTAAACTGCAATAACAATGTTTTTGCAGAGAGTTATATTTCCCACTGGGGCAATTTACAATTGTCTCACCCCCGTGGGATCCAACATTTTTAGGTGGTCGCAGACAAAGAAGCAGATATTCTTTACAGGAAAAGGAAAGCAACAACCCAGTCAGCAGTGAGATCTTAGGTGGAGACCCTGACTGTCAAGTCACATAGTTAGAAAGTCCTATGTGTCGTCTCTGTACTCTGAGGTCCTCAGAGTCTATAGTTAGTGTTTTAATGAGTCGATACGAGATTTTGGCTTGATGCCTCAAAGTTATATGTTGTCTGTATATTATGTCCTGAGACAGTTAGTGTTGTAATTCTCAAAAAGAGATAGTGCAAAAGATGTACTTTGAAACAGAATGTGAATGCTATACTTTGGTTCTTAAAGAAAAATATTTCCTATGATTGGACCTCTTTGCAAAAAGTTTTACTTTTCAGTGATTTTCAGTAATCCGCTGCAAATGATTCGCTTCCGCTTAGTTAATTTTGTGTTTTGTAAGTTAGATGCCACAATTTAGTGGTATCATAGCTCTAGGTTCGCTGAGTCTATAGAGACATAGGACTAAGGTAGTAGAGTCTGTTCTAGTGTCTTCCAGTGTATCTGATAGTGTCTTCTGCTCATATAGGAGACGAAGAACTTGAAGATGACTGGGTCACATGAGGAGTTTGTTGCAGAGAGCAGCAATGCTGCACCAAGAAGAGGTGTAGGGGAGTAGGTAAGAGAGGGACAATTTCCTGAGACCCCCCTAGCTAATCCAACTGTGATAAGAAATCCTTCCTTAGGAATCACTGTTGGGAAATTTAGGGCAACCATGATGTATTTAGTGGATCGAGCACTAGCAATGCAACCAAGATTACCAGCCCCCAATGATGATGTTTTGGATATCAACAGGATATGTAATCCACATCAGCAGGTTGAAGTAAAAGGAAATGATGAAGTTCTACACTCAAATCGTTTTATGCTCAACCTCAGCCTGTTGAATCAATAAATAGTGAAGGAAAGAATAGGTTTCAACCCAAAAGAAGAATTTTCTATAGGTGTAGAAATCGTGGACATTTTGTAAAGAATTGTCCAACCAAGAACAAGGAAGAGAGAATTGAGAAAAGGCCTATCCAAATCCAGGGACAGAGGCCTAGTAGTTCCAAAAAGGGAAAGACTCTGGTGTCACCAGTACAACCAGAGCCTAGTGCACCAAAGCAATGGTTATCTAGAAAGGGTAAAGAACCTTCTAGACCATATATAGCACCCAAAATTTGTTACCAATGCAGACAGGTAGGACATCTGGAAAAAGATTGCTCAGCTAGAAATGTTATGGTAAGTCAACCTCTGAGGCAGAATCAGCCTGAGGTAGTGAACAAACCATGAATCATGACATTAGACAAATAACGTCTTTCTAATATCTCTTTTTATGGTTTCCTGAGCTAAATTGAGAAAGTAATTGATTGAGTTTTCTTTGATTAGTCTATGAGGACTTATATTTTGCATAGTAAACATTACAAATGTTTTATGTTGTTTTTACCTCTATGAGATGAAGATGAGGTATAGAAGAGATGCCTGGGTAAAAATCCAGTAATGTTAAATCTTATACCTGTGATAATATGGAAAAGAAGAAAATGACAGTATACAAGTGCATACTACTTGATCTTAGTATTTATATACCCTGGCCAGGTATACAACTATTGATGACAAAGTGAGTATGGAGACTCTTAGATTGTTATCTTTTTGATTGCCTTGATCAAACAGTCATTCTGATACAATCTAATGAGTATCATGAAATAAGAAGTATGGAATAAATAAATGTGTCCTGTCCTAAGCTTGAGAAAGAGAAATATGAGATAACCTCAGATGAGCATGTTTGTATGAAGAATTAAAAGTATAATCCTCATAAGAAAAGAATGAGAATAAGGGAGATGATGTTATCTAATAAAGTTGTAAGTATTATAAAGATCCTTTCCATGATGTGGAAATGGAACATGTGATGAGATCCTAAGATGATCATAAACATGTTAGATAATAATAAAGAAAAGAATAATGTCATGTAATCATCCTTATAATTCCTATGCTAGGGCAAGGAACCTAGGATGAGATAAAGAGTAAATGTTTCATGAATAGTTGAAAATACATGAAATAATAATAGGAATATGATTACTTGTTCTCTTTCCTTTTAGAGACATGGAAATCAAGTGGGTCATAGGACACTTGATGTGCATAATATAAAGATGTTTATATAGAAAGGTATCAGTTTATCTTGGACTTTGGCTCCAAGGTGAAGATATATGTAACAAGTAATGTCCCAAGATGAAAGGAAGATATATATATATATATATATATATATATATATATATATATATATATATATATATATATATATATATATATATATATATATATATATATATATATATATATATGAGATGTGCTTTCAATACATGTGATAAATACCAAGGTAAAAGATTCTGCTATCTAAGAAATATCTAATGATTTATGTTGACTGTCTGGAATGGTCAACCATGAAATCTGATTAATCATGTAAAATAGTAGGAACATCACATGTTAGGGGTATATGTTTTTCATAAACATATCAATTGAAGATATCTTTGAGATAAGTTACTGATTGATAAGTAACCTCTCGTTATGGTAAGAGAACGTAAAACTAATGAGATAGTTAGTACAAGTAATAAGGAAAACTAGTATGGTGTCATCAGGTGAGATGGAACAATCAAGGTATGAAAGGAATTATAGTCCCAAGAGGATGACAGAACATAATGGTAACCTTGAAAGAGAAATGTTGAATCAACTAAGGAACATGGGAGTATATGTTCCATGTGAATCATTCCATGATAAACTTGTATGGAATAACTTTGTATTGATCAAAAATCTATGGTGTCTCCATAATAATGAGGTGTTATGTGAGTATATGATGATATGATGCATGCATAATAACTATTTTCCTTTATCTAAGATTTCGGGGATGAAATCCTTATAAGGGGTGGATAATTTGTAACATCCCTGACCTGGGTTATGCTTTAACCCTAGGTGTTTAAATAAATAAGGATGATTATATGCTTAATATTATCTTGTGAAAAGTAATTAGGGCTCATGAGAAACTTATGTTTCAATTTTGGTCATGTTTGAAAAATGTTGAAGTAATGTTTGCTTATTTTGGACTAAAGTGAAAATTACCCAAGTTGAGGGGCAAACTTGAATAATTGCATATGATAAGATGTTCCTCTAATGAATATACATCATAATATTGAATATGATGTAGGGGTATGGTTTCCACAAGCTTGTAGAGCAATCCTTGTGCATTAAAACCTAGTTTTGGTGTAATGAGCAAATTACCCAAAACCTAGGGTTCAATATGCAAATTACCACTTCAATGAGGTCCCTAATGTTTGTTGACATAATTTAGAGCAAATTAAATGAGAAGGGCGCCTCATTTGAATTAATTTGGAGGTGAGAGAATCTTGATATTAAAATAATCAAGATTTAAGCCTAATTGGAACCCTAATTCAATTTAATGCAAAAATAAATAAAATAATTGAGGGGCCTTCAACCAAAATTTATATGGTTGGATTCAGATGTATGTGGACGAAATTAAGACTTTCAAAGGCACGAGAATATCCTAAGGAGGTGAAGACTCCACTCACCATTATTATAAGAAAAAGAATTTCCACTCAAATATGGAAATTACTATTATAAGGGTTAAGGTGCTTAATTTCTTTTCCCTTTATTCTTGGATAATGGAAGGGAGAACGGTGGGAATAGATATGCCTTTGCATACAAGAAACCAAGTGGGTGAGGGTGTCAAAAATTTTGTAATTAAAAGACTTTTATAAAAGTATTTTCTCTCTCATTGAAATTCTTATAAAAAGACACTTTCCTAGCCCAAACAAAGGATTTTTCGACCCCACTTCTTCTCCTTGATTGGAAACCGACCAAGGGAGATAGGGAGGACCAGGAGGACGACTCCCAGCCTGTTGGTAAGGTTCATGACCCTTTTCACCTTGATTCCATGGTGGAAATCGAAAATAGATCATTGATTTCTTCTTAGTTCGATCTCCTCTTCAACCCTAACCAATCTTTTCAACCAAAAGCTTGAGGACAAGCCTAGGGGGAGTTGCAAAAGCATCATACACAATTGTTTCAGTGATCTTGAAGCTTTAGAGCTCAATTCGAGGCGGGTTTTATAACTTGAAACCCTAATTTTGTTATTGCGTTCAATTCCCCATCAAATAATGATCATTTCTCTATTTACAATCATTGATTTGGTTGATTGATGCTATCTCCATGGAAATCACAGAAGGTTTCATGGGTCTAGAGCTTGATGATAATGACATCATCATAAGAACACACCTCCCCAAATATCTAGACCAAACGATTTCAATCAAATGTCCAAACGGTTTCAAACCGTTTGGATTGAAACAGTTTCACTAAACCGCATAGCAGCAAACGATTTAAGACTGTTTGGTGATGTTGACCAGGGTTGACCATATGGGGATTTGTTCATAATGATCTAGTTTAATGACCCATCAATTATGATTGATTAATTCCAATTGGTTCATGAGTTGAAGGTCCATCAATCACCAAAACCCTAACTAGGTTAATTGCTGATTTGTAATTTGATTAAGTTGAAAACTTGATTTGATTGACCCAAATGGTTTCAAAACCATTTGGGGATCACCCGAACGGTCTCAAGACCATTTGGGGGTCACCCAATACCGTTTGGAGGTCTAGGGTTGGATATGGTTAAGTGTTTGAAGATCCAAAGATATGGTATTAACCCTAATCGGCTAAGTGTTGATTTTGCACTGGAATGAGTTGATGTTTTGGGTTGATTGAACCAAACGGTTTCAAAACCATTTGGGGATCACCCAAACGGTCTCAAGACCGTTTGGTGATCACCCAAGACCGTTTGGAGGTCTAGGGTTAAGTATGGTTGGTGATCACCCAAGACCGTTTGGAGGTCTAGGGTTAAGTATGGTTGAGAAATTGAAGGTCCAAAGATATTAAGTTGATGTACAATCAATTGCTGATTTGGTGACCAATCCTAGGATCCAAACCTTAATTGAATGACATTGTTAAGGATGATGTGATGGGAAAATGGTCTCAAGACCGTTTGGAGGTCATCCAAATGATCCCAACACCGTTTGGGGGTCACCCAAGACCGTTTGGAGGTCTAGGGTTGACTATGGGTAGGGGTTTGAAGATCTAAAGATACCAAGTTGATTTGCAATCAAATGCTGATTTGGTGATCAATCTAGTGATCCAAACCCTAAATGGATGACATGGATTTGAGTGATGAGATGGTAAAACGGTCTCAAGACCGTTTGGAGGTCATCCAAATGATCTCAAGACCGTTTGGGGTCAGGTCATGTTCAATTTGGATGATGGTCCAATAGTTTTAAAGTAACTAGTTACACATTGATTAATGTTGAAGGATCATCGATTCCAAACCCTAATCCAATTGATTCAAACCCTAATTGATGACCAGTTGAGGGTCAATTGAGAGTCAAATCAGTTGAAGGATGACCTACTTAACTCAATAAAAGTATGGTGATAGGTCCAATTGATGATTAGTTACATGAATACAATGGTTGATGGAATCAACATTGAGAACCCTAAACCGATTGGAGTAGTTGAGACCATCTTTGGTCCATGTGGTTTTGAGGAGGATTGGACCAAACAGTCTCAAGACCGTTTGAGTCCAAATGGTCTCAAGACCGTTTGGGACCAAACGATCCCAAACCGGTTGAGTACATACTGTGGCAACACATCCCATTATCACACAGATAGCGAGGTGTTACGCGAAAACGTGCGGAAATCACCATAACCACATATTATGAAAACACGGGTTAATTAAAACCGATTGCAAAAAACTGATAAACTATGAAACTATTACTTTCCAGTCCTCATCCTGCACATAAACATGTCATATATATATATATACATACACGAGATATGATACATGTCTATAGCTTACAGAAACAGCTGTTCATCCATCACATGAGTTCACCACCTGTTCATATACCGAAAGGCCCCATCCGGCCAACAGAAGGATATACAAACATCATCGATCGTTCATCATGAAACATCATCAAAACACTTCCAAGGACCTGAGAGTACATGGATGACTCTAGACTCTACTACAAAACATCCAAAACAGCAGCATGTCCAACGCTTGCCTTCTACTGCTCCTCAAGCTGCTCGGCCGCAACACCACGACCAAGACCACGCCTACCTCGACCACCTAAAAAGGGGTTAAACCAGTGGGGTGAGACAATTGAACAATTGTCCCAGCGGGAAATATAACTCCCCATGGCAACTACAGAACCTCAGCAAGATAAACTATAACAACAGATAACTATCAACAGGTATATCAAGAACAATCTATATAAAGCAAGGCTATTCTTACTGACAAGCTTACTAGCTGTACAAAAGCATATAACTAGATATCTTTCAAGGGAACATGATTGAAAAGATATAATATATCTCTAAGTAACATGATTATTAGAATAAGATATAATGCCACATAACCTGATTATCAAGATACGACATATCACCACATACCTGATGTACATAGAAGTAACTGCAAGATATAACAGAATTAACTACACAAACAAGGCCTCATTCAATGTTTCGTGTTTGTCTTTAAGCAGTAAATACTACACAACTGTATTACGTATTATTAAGCCCTGAGGATTTGAATCGTACCATTCAAATCCAACCTTCGGTTACAAAACCCAAGCCGGTGCCATACAAGGTCCATGGAAGAGCCGGACTCCACGACCTCCCACCTCGTGGTCAGTGCATGAGTACAACACAAGCAGGACCATAGTCACATGCTGAAGTGGTCTAAGACACATGGTCAGCTCCATAGGCTACCCTCACTCTAGCCCGCCTTGGTACAGGTCTCGGCGCTAGTAAAAACTAAGCCACGGGCCTGTTCACCGTGCTTTGAGCCATGAACGCATTCATGCTCTTCACATCACATATCCTGAGCCTTGGGCCTGTTCACCATGCTCTATATACATATCTGAGTCTGCAACCGAAGATACACTCTTACCTCCTCATTTTTAGGCTTGGAGCAACCTACACATATTCAGCAATATGCACTTCCAAGTTAACCCGTAGGAGAACCCGTTTCACCATCACCAAGTCCTGACGATGATGGATCTATGGCCAGGGCAAACTACATGATATAATTCCACTGTAATTATTTAGTTACTTTTAGATGGATTGCAAGATTCAACCAAGTTGTATAACATGCAAGATATAACAGAAAGTAAACAACATTATATGATTATTGAAACCACATCAACCTGATCCATCACAAGGATCCAACATCACATGTTACCACTTGGCCTCTTGCCAATCATCTAGATCAATCTCAAGGATTACCACATACCATGGGATCTCAATCCCTCATCATGTACTGTCACTGCCTCTCAAGGCTCACATCATCATAATGGGGCAACCACATCATAACTACAACCTCATAGATAATTATCAAAGTGATGTTACTCATCGCATATGTCTCATAGCCCTCTCATGGCTAAACATCACCTGCATGGTTAGGGTACACAATAATCATAGTTTCAACATAAGGAATATGCTCACTATCATGAAACATAATACAAGATACTCTACTTATCATTCTTACACTATTTGTGATCAAGCGTATTAAACACATCATCAAGAAACCATATTCATGCTTACCCTTATCTCAAGATTTATATGAATAAACAAGATGCTCAAATCAAGCAAGATGTCATGTTGAGAATACAAAGCAAACACTATTATTACCAATGTCATTGTTGTCACCATCCACTATCATCATTATTATCTTTATCATTAAGCACCCATTAATGTAACTACCATTTACTATTGCCATTAACAAATAAACATAAGGATTACTTCATGTATCTCATTACCACTACCTTCCTTGTCATCATCATATGTCACCATCAGCATCATTACTACCATTATTACCATCACTTATTATTATTATTATTTACATCATTGCTATCATTAGCACTATTAACATTATTGTTATGTCATTAAGCAAGCTATTAGTGTAACTGTCACGTAGCATCATCCTTAACAGATAAGCATAAAGATCATATCATTACCAACATTAACATCGTTATTGTTATCACTACTAGCAAGGCATCATTATTGTTAATTGTGTATAACCAATCACTTCCATGGTACAAGGAACCATCCCTCACTACAACTCATCATAACCCTCACTAAAACCCATTATAACCCTCACCTAATCATCCCACGACAACGGCTGGAGGGGAGAAGAGCAGCAACGCTGCGTTGCTACCCAGCACTCAACACAACGCAACGTTACAAGGATGTCGCGCGTCAGGGGTGTTGGGCATCCGTGCCTATCGGGCAATGCCCATCACACCTCTGTTGCGACGCCCATCACAAGCCAAAAGCAACGCCCGATACTCAAGGGCTATCGTCCAGCTCACAACCCCCCAACAACCAGGAGAGAGAGAAGGACTCCCACCAAACGTGCAACAACAGCCCAAGGTCTAACGACCATCACATACCAAAGAAAAAGGGTGTGACACCCGTCACAACCCAACCCTGTCGGCTGTCACACAACTAGATGTATCGCCCGATACCAACCCTTTATGCCCAACACAACTATAACGGCCAACACACTCATACTAGCCTATCGTTCAACCCAAACCAGCTGGCCATACATGATCCTATCGTCCATCACAAGAACATAGAGTATCGTTTAACATAAGAAAGTCATCATGCCATCCCACACAAGAGAGTCCATATCATCCAACATAGCCATATCGGCCAGCACCCACACTAGCTCATCCTATCGCCCATCACCAGGGTAGGGGTATCGTCCAACTCAAGAGCTCACACCATAGCGTCCATCACAAGACATCCATGTCGTCCAACTCACCCATACAAGGGAGGATATCACCCATCCTAGGTCATCTTCAACCTCCAACTCAAGGGAGTGCAAACCCTAGGTCACAAGGTACACTAGGTTACAAGGAAACCCTAAACCCTAAGGAGGATTGGCCACCAAGGGTACACAAGCAAGGTACAAAAGCAAGGACCTAAGCTAAGCTACTAACATGCAACAAGATCATAGCTAGAGGTAAAGGAGTTAGGGTTAGAAGTTATGCAACCCGCCTTAAGCTCCAAGCTCCAAGGAAGAAGAAGCACTCCAAGGTCCAAGGGATATCGTCCACCAAAGCTTCTCCAAGAGGGTGTATCGGACTTAAAAGCTTTTCCAAGGAAGGTGTATCGGCCAACACAAGCATGAAGGAGAGGAGTGTCGTGCACTCAAGGTGGAGGGGAGACCAAAAGAGAAAAGGAAGCTAAGGCAAGGGAAAGAGCCACCTATATAGAAATAAGGGGAGGAGAAACCAAGGTAGGTCCATGCTAAGTGTCGTCCACCCAAGGGACACTTGTCCTAGGGTTCAAACCAACACACTATCACACCACGAGACACTTAACCAAGATATGCACCAAGTGTCCACCAACCAAGACCAAGCAACATGGGAGACACATGGATCAGCTCTGCTGGGCGACACACCAAGGCTCCTGGGCGACACACCACCATGTTGGGCGACACAAGCTACTCTAGGTTGACACAAACTTCTCCTTGGGTGACACAAGCAAGTCTTGGCTGACACAAGGCAAGTCTTGGCCGACACAAGGCTCAACCAAGGCCAAACAAGGCACCTCAAGGCCCAAACAAACTCAACCAAGGCCCAAGAAACTCAAACAACAAGCCCAAGCCTTCCTCTCAACCCTAGAGGAAGCAAAGAGAGGAAAAAATCTTGCAAGATGGCAAACTTGCACACATAACCCTAAACTTGGTTTATTTGCAAGTAGCCCCTCGAACTTTCAACAAAGCAAAACAAAACCCTAATCACCACTAAAGGTGATTAGCAAGCACCAAAGCACCAAGATTAAGAAAAAAAAACAGGGTAAACCCTAAACGAAGGTCAGGGTCCTTACAAGCTAACCCCCTTAAAGGGATTTCGTCCCCGAAATCCGAAGAGAAAAGCGAGGGATACTTCCTCCTCATCTCTTCCTCAAGCTCCCACGTGGCTTCCTTAATGCCACGACGCTGCCAAAGAACCTTCACAAGAGCCATGTCCTTCCTCTTTAGCTTCTTGATCCTTCTGTCAAGGATCGCCACAGGACCCTCCTCGTAGGTCACATCTGCATCAAGCTCAACCTCAACTGGCTGTATCACTGTACCTGAGTCCGGATGCCTTTTCTTCAACATATTGACATGAAACACTGGATGCAACCTGTGTAACTATGGAGGCAACTCTAACTCATAAGCTACCTTGCCAACACATGCTCTGATTGAGTAAGGCCCCATGTACCTGGGTGCCAACTTACCCTTCCGTCCAAACCTTAACACACCTTTCCACGACGAGACTTTGAGATACACTTTGTCTCCTACTTGGAACTCCAAAGGTCGTCGACGATTGTCTGCATAAGACTTCTGCATGTCTTGTGCCACTTTCAACTGTTGCTGTATTACTTTGATCTTTTCTATCGTCTGCTGAGCTAACTCAGGACCCAAAAGCTGATACTCACCAGACTCATACCAACATAAAGGAGATCTGCACTTCCTTCCATACAAAGCCTCATAAGGAGCCATGTCAATGCTCCGCTGATAACTGTTGTTGTAGGAAAACTCTATCAAACTCAGATGTACATCCCAG
This sequence comes from Alisma plantago-aquatica, assembly GCA_963693085.1. Lineage (NCBI taxonomy): Eukaryota > Viridiplantae > Streptophyta > Magnoliopsida > Alismatales > Alismataceae > Alisma > Alisma plantago-aquatica. Next base: position 830,677,682 of record OY856413.1, on the reverse strand, counting down.
TTGCCTAGAAACTGCAAAACACAAGCTCGAAGAAGATCCTCCAAAATCTGTATAGTCCTCTCAGACTGTCCAACTGTCTGCGGGTGAAAAGCTGTACTAAACCTCAACTGCATTCCCAACGCTCTGTGTAACTGTTCCCAAAAGAGACTTGTAAACTGAGCACCTCTGTCAGAAACTATCGTTGCTGGCACTCCATGCAAATGTACTATCTCATCCACATATACTCGAGCTAGTTTCTCATCTATATACATCGTCTTCACTGGTAGAAAATGGGCAGACTTAGTCAATCTGTCCACTATCACCCAAATGGAATCATGATTCCTAGTTGTCCGGGGTAGACCAACTACGAAATCCATGCTTATATGATCCCATTTCCACTGTGGTATCGGGAAAGGTTGCTACGTACCTGCTGGCTTCTGATGTTCAGCCTTCACTTGTAGACAAACCACACATCTCGCCATGAACTCAGCTACATCTTTCTTCAAACTGGGCCACCAATACAAGTCCTTTAAACTATGATACATCTTGGTGACACCTGGATGCATAGAATACATCGACGTATGTGCTTCCTCAAGCACCAACTTCCTTAGATCATCATCATCAGGAACCACCATCCTATCACGATAGCAAACTAGTCCATCCTTGGACTCATGAAACCCATCACGCTTGTCACTACCGAACTCTGATCTGATCAACTGTACCGCATCATCTGTCTGCTGTGCGTCCTTGATCTGCTATCTCATCGTAGGCTTAACTTGCATCTGTGTTGAAAGACTAGAAAACAAAGAAACTTCCATCTGCACATTCATCTGTCGAAGAGAAACAAACATATCTCGCTTATGGCATACCAGAGAACTCAATTGTGCCTTTTTTGAAGAAAGAGAAGAAGACTTTCTGCTAAGCGCATCAGCTACCACATTCGCCTTACCAGGATGATACTCGATAGTGCAATCATAATCATTGATCAACTCCATCCATCGTCACTGTCGCATGTTCAACTCTTGCTACGTAAAGATGTACTTCATATTCTTATGATCTGTAAAGATCTGACACACTTCCCCATACAGATAGTGTCTCCAAATCTTTAATGCATGAACCACTGCTGCTAACTCCAAGTCATGAGTCGGATAGTTCTCCTCATGCTTCTTGAGCTATCACGAAGCAAAAGAAACCACATGATCGTCCTGCATCAACACACAACCTAAACCTTTCTTGGAAGCATCATAGAAAACAATATAGCCTTTCCCACGCTCTGGCAAGATCAACACTGGAGCACTGGTCAACTTCTCCTTCAAACTCTAGAAAGCTTGCTGACATCGATCATCCCAAACAAAAGGTACATCCTTCCTGGTCAACTTCGTCATCGGCAACGCGATCACACTGAAGTCCTTGATAAACCTCTGGTAGTATCCTGCCAAACTAAGGAAACTACGAACTTCTGTTGGTGTCTTCGGTTGTTCCCAATCCGCAACAGATTCCACCTTCTTCGGATCTACTTTGACTCCTTCAACAGATATCACATGACCCAAGAAAGTCACTTCCTCCAACCAGAACTCACACTTACTGAACTTGGCATACAACTGATGTTGACGAAGATGTTGCCCATGCTCTTGCCTGTCTCGACTATAGATCAAGATGTCATCTATAAAGACTACAACAAACTGATCTAAAAATGGATGGAACACTCTGTTCATCAGATCCATAAAAGCTGCAGGTGCATTGGTTAACCCAAACGGCATAACCACGAACTCGAAATGACCATACCTCATCCTGAAAGCTGACTTTGGTATGTCATCCGCCTTTATCCTCAACTGATGATATCCAGACCGTAGATCGATCTTTGAAAACACTGCAGCACCACACAACTGATCAAACAGATCATCTATCCTCAACAACAGGTACTTATTCTTGATCGTGACCTTGTTCAACTGCCGATAATCTATACAAAACCGCATCGAACCATCCTTCTTTTTAACGAAAAACACGGGAGCACCCCACGGCGATGTACTCGGTCGGATAAAACCTTTCTCCAACAACTCTTGCAACTACTTCTTCAGTTCGGCCATCTCTCTTGGAGCCATCCTATATGCTGACTATGCAACTGGCTGTGTTCTTGGAACCAGATTGATCTCGAAATCAATCTCTCGGGGTGGAGGAACACCAGGAAACTCCTCAGGAAACACATATGCAAACTCTCGAACCACGGACACCTCCTCGAGACTAGGACCTTTCGCCTTGGTAACCACAACGGTATCCACCATGTGAGCTAAGAACACCTCACATCCTTGTCGTAACAACTGATCTGCCACCATAGCTGATACCAAACATGTCGGAAGAATCTTTCTATCTCCCTGGAAGATCCACTTCTCTCCAGCAACATCAAACACTGCCTGCTTGGAACCACAGTCCAAGACAACCTTATACTTCTCTAAGGTATCCATCCCAAGGATAATATCAAAACCATGCATATTAAGTGGTATAAGATCCACTTGAATACGATGTCCCGAGAAAGACAAGACGCAAGATGGACACTCTTCTCGAAGCAAAGAGGAACCATCAAGAGGGGTTTCTAACAACAAGCTATCCTTCTTACAACTAACAGGTAAATGACAATTTTCAAGCATACTATAGACGATAAAAGAGTGTGTAGCACCCGGGTGAACCAGAATAGATATAAAGCAAGAAGAAGACATATCAGAATGAAATAACTCCATCTGACCTATCACCACTCGCGGGTTGACTATCGCCTACGGCTGACTCATAGCATAGAATCGAGTCGTTTCTTGCTGTCCACAACCTCTGCTCCCTTGAGAAGATGATCCAGCTTGAGACGCTTGCCCACATCCTCGTCCTCTGCTACCACTAGGATGTGGTCTCTTGGACCTCTGAAAACTCTGTCTCGGTTGCTGCGTCACTTCAACGTCTCTATTCGGGAAATTGAACTTCCAATGCCCGACCTGTCCACAAAGATGACATGCCTTGTCCTCAAACCGTGGCCTAGATGGCCCTGTCACTACCACAAAAGCTGAACTGTGCGCCTTAGACGGCGAAGAAACATAACCTTTCCCTTTACTCAGGGACCACTGAGATGGTACACCAACACTTCTCATTGCCGACGGTGCTGAAAACCTAGGCTTCTTAAAGCCACCAAACCTTCATCCTTGAAACTGAGCAGGTCATTTAAGAGACATAGACTCTCTTTTCTCCCGTACCGTCCTCTCGATCCGTCGAACAGATTCCATGAACGTAGCAAACCGCTCTCGGTTTTCCAACGTAGATACTGGGGTCTTCAACTCAGCACTCAAACCCTTCTCGAAACGTATGATCCATTCCTCATCTGTCGCCGCCATGTGAGGACAAAACCTCAACAAATCCATAAACTTGGCTTCGTACTCGGTGATGTTCATCGTTCCTTGTCTCAGGTTCTCGAAGTGACTCACCTTCTCATCCAAGTACGTCTTTGGAAAGTATCTGGTGACGAACTCACGTCGAAACACTTCCGAACAGATCACCTCACCAGGCCGCTTCTCTTCCTCGATGGTCCACCAGTGACCCACACTACCCTTCAGAAGGTAGATATCATTCTTCACCTTGTCTGCTTCGAGGATGTCAAGGATCCAAAAAGCCTTCTCGAGACTTGTCAGCCACAGATCTGCATCCGCTGGATCAGCCGTTCCAGCATAATCCGAAGCTCCGACTCGGCGAAGCCGCTCGAAGGTCTTCCCAATACCCGATGCTTCTCCATGGGGAACTTGTGCTCACGGAGGAGGCACTGGTAATCGCTCAACCATGAGATTCATCATAGCCATTAACTGCCCCATAAGTTGTTGGTAAGCAGGATGTTCAAGTATGGATGGGTTAAATTGGGGAACCTCAGGCACCTAATCTTCACGTGCCTATCCATCTGCTCCATCAACCGATGCAGCATCACTGCACTCAGCAGAGTGTTCTTCATGGTTTCCAGACATCTTGGCTTTTCTTCCACTGAGGGCAGAAGATGTTGTAAGAATACCTGGAAAACTCATAAGAACAGACTCACCCTAATCCTAAATACCTGTAGACTTAGCGAACCTAAAGCTCTAATACCAAAACTTGTGGCAACACATCCCATTATCACACAGATAATGAGGTGTTACGCGAAAACGTGCGGAAATCACCATAACCATAGATTATGAAAGCACGGGTTAATTAAAACCGATTGCGGAAAACTGATAAATTGTGAAACTATTACTTTCCAGTCCTCATCCTGCACAGAAACATGTCATATATATACATACATGAGATCTGATACGTGTCTACAGCTTACAGAAACATCTGTTCATCCATCACATGAGTTCACCAGCTATTCATATACCGAAAGGCCCCATCCGGCCAACTGCAGGATATACAAACATCATCGATCGTTCGTCGTGAAACATCGTCAAAACACTACCAAGGACCTGAGAGTACAGGGATGACTCTAGACTCTACTACAAAACATCCAAAACAGCAGCATGTCCAATGCTTGCCTTCTACTGCTCCTCAAGCTACTCGGCCGCAACACCACGACCACGACCACACCTACCTCAACCACCTAAAAAGGGGTTAAACCAGCGGGGTGAGACAATTGAACAATTGTCCCAACGGGAAACATAACTCCCCACTGCAACTACAGAACCTCAGCAAGATAAACTATAATAGCAGATAACTATCAACAGGTATATCAAGAGCAGTCTATATAAAGCAAGGCTATTCTTACTCACAAGATTACCAGTTGTACAAAAGCATATAACCAGATATATTTCAAGGGAACATGATTGACAAGACAGAATATATCTCTAAGTAACATGATTATTAGAATAAGATATAATGCCACATAACCTGATTATCAAGATACGACATATCACCACATACCTGATGTACATAGAAGTAACTGCAAGATATAACAAAATTAACTACACAAACAAGGCCTCATTTAATGTTTCGTGTTTGTCTTAAGCAGTAAATACTACACGGCTGTATTACATATTATTATGCCCTGAGGATTTGAATTGTACCATTCAAATCCAACCTTCGGTTACGAAACCCAAGCCGGTGCCATACAAGGTCAATGGAAGAGCCGGACTCTACGACCTCCCACCTCGTGGTCAGTGCACGAGTACAACACAAGAAGGACCGTAGTCACATGCTGAAGTGGTCTAAGCCACAGGATCAACTCCATAGTCTACCCTCACTGTAGCCTGCCTTGGTACATGTCTCGGCGCTAGTAAAAACTGAGCCACGGGCCTGTTCACCGTGCTCTAAGCCATGAACGCATTCATGCTCTTCACATCACATATCCTGAGCCATGGGCCTGTTCACCATGCTCTATATACGTATCTGAGTCTGCAACCGAAGTTAGACTCTTACCTCCTCATTTTCAGGCTAGGAGCAACCTACACATATTCAACAATATGCGCTTCCAGGTTAACCAGTAGGAGAACCCGTTTCACCATCACCAAGTCCTGACGATGATGGATCTATGGCCAGGGCAAACTACATGATATAATTCCACTGTAATTATTTAGTATCTTTTAGATGGATTGCAAGATTCAACCAAGTTGTATAACATGCAAGATATAACAGAAAGTAAACAACATTATATGATTATTGAAACCACATCAACCTGATCCATCACAAGGATCCAACATCACATGTTACCACTTGGCCTCTTGCCAATCATCCAGATCTATCTCAAGGATTACCACATACCATGGGATCTCAATCCCTCATCATATACTGTCACTGCCTCTCAAGGCTCACATCATCGTCATGGGGCAACCACATCATAACTACAACCTCATAGATAATTATCAAAGTGATGTTACTCATCACATATGTCTCATATCCCTCTCATGGCTAAACATCACCTGCATGGTTAGGGTACACAATAATCATAGTTTCAACATAAGGAATATGCTCACTATCATGAAACATCATACAAGATACTCTACTTATCATTCTTACACTATTTGTGATCAAGCGTATTAAACACATCATCAAGAAACCATATTCATGCTTACCCTTATCTCAGGATTTATATGAATAAACAAGATGCTCACATCAAGCAAGATGTCATGTTGAGAATACAAAGCAAACACTATTATTACCAATGTCATTGTTGTCACCATCCACTATCATCATTATTATCTTTATCATTAAGCAACCATTAATGTAACTACCATTTACTATTACCATTAACAAATAAGCATAAGGATTACTTCATGTATCTCATTACCACTACCTTCCTTGTCATCATCATATGTCACCATCAGCATCATTGCTACCATTATTACCATCACTTATTATTATTATTAACATCATTGCTATCATTAGCACTATTAACATTATTGTTATGTCATTAAGCAAGCTATTATTGTAACTATCACTTAGCATCATCCTTAACAGATAAGCATAAAGATCATATCGTTACCAACATTAACATCGTTATTGTTATCACTACTAGCAAGGCATCATTATTGTTAATTGTGTATAACCAATCACTTCCATGGTACAAGGAACCATCCCTCACTACAACTAATCATAACCCTCACTAAAACCCATTATAACCCTCACCTAATCATCCCACAACAACGGATGGAGGGGAGAAGAGCAGCAACGCTGCGTTGCTACCCATCACTCAACACAACGCAATGTTACAAGGATGTCGCGCGTCAGGGGTGTCGGGCATCCGTGCCTATCGGGCAACGCCCGTCACACCTCTGCCGCGACGCCCGTCACAAGCCAAAAGCAACACCCGATACTCAAGGGCTATCATCCAGCTCACAACCCCCCAACAACCAGGAGAGAGAGAAGGAAAGAGAGAAGGACTCCCACCAAACGTGCAACAACAACCCAAGGTCTAAAGGCCATCACATACCAAAGAAAAAGGATGTGACGCCCGTCACAACCCAACCCTGTCGGCCGTCACACAACTAGATGTATCACCCGATACCAACCCTTTATGCCCAACACAACTATAACAACCAACACACTCATACTAGCCTATCGTTCAACCCAAACCAGCTGGCCATACATGATCCTATCATCCATCACAAGAACATAGAGTATCGTTTAACACAAGAAAGTCATCATGCCGTCCAACACAAGAGATTCCATATCGTCCAACATAGCCATATCGGCCAACACCCACACTAGCTCATCCTATCGCCCATTACCAGGCCAGGGGTATCGTCCAACTCAAGAGCTCACACCATAGCATCCATCACAAGACGTCCATGTCGTCCAACTCACCCAAACAAGGGAGGATATCACCCATCCTAGGTCATCTTCAACCTCCAACTCAAGGGAGCGCAAACCCTAGGTCACAAGGTACACTAGGTTACAAGGAAACCCTAAACCCTAAGGAGGATCGGCCACCAAGGGTACACAAGCAAGGTACAAAAGCAAGGAACTAAGCTAAACTACTAACATGCAACAAGAGCATAGCTAGAGGTAAAGGAGATAGGGTTAGAAGTTATGCAACCCGCCTTAAGCTCCAAGCTCCAAGGAAGAAGAAGCACTCTAAGGTCCAAGGGATATCGTCCACCAAAGCTTCTCCAAGAGGGTGTATCATCCACCAAAGCTATTCCAAGGAATGTGTATCGGCCAACACAAGCATGAAGGAGAGGAGTGTCGTGCACTCAAGGTGGAGGGGAGACCAAAAGAGCAAAGGAAGCTAAGGCAAGAGAAAGAGCCACCTATATAGAAAGAAGGGGAGGAGAAACCAAGGTAGGTCCATGCTAAGTGTCGTCCACCCAAGGGACACTTGTCCTAGGGTTCAAACCAACACACTAGCACACCACGAGACACTTGTCCAAGATATGCACCAAGTGTCCACCAACCAAGACCAAGCAACATGGGCAACACATGCATCAGCTCTGTTGGGCGACACACCAACGCTCCTGGGCTACACACCACCATGTTGGGCGACACAAGCTACTCTAGGTTGACACAAACTTCACCTTGGGCGACACAAGCAAGTCTTGGCTGACACAAGGCAAGTCTTGGCCGACACAAGGCTCAACCAAGCCCAAACAAGGCACCTCAAGGCCCAAACAAACTCAACCAAGGCCCAAGAAACTCAAACAACAAGCCCAAGCCTTCCTCTCAACCCTAGAGGAAGCAAAGAGAGGAAAACATCTCGCAAGATGGCAAACTTGCACACAAAACCCTAAACTTGGTTTATTTGCAAGTAGCCCCTCGAACTCTCAACAAAGCACAACAAAACCCGAATCACCACTAAAGGTGATTAGCAAGCACCAAAGCACCAAGATTAAGCAAAACAAACAGGGTAAACCCTAAACGAAGGTCAGGGTCCTTACACATATGGTTTCAAAAAGGTACTTTAGCAAACGATCTTGAAGGTCACTTTTACCAAACAGTTTCAAACCATTTGAACTTTGAAAGACCAAGACCGTTTGGGGTCCAAGTAATCAAAATTGTTTGAGGATCAATATGGTTAATCCTTTTGGATACCTAATGTAATTGATAACTCAATTGGTTAATCCACTTGGATACCTATTGTAATAGAAGATCCAATTGGTCAATTCATTTGGATACCTTATGTAATGGAAGTCCAATGTGATTGAATCTCTTGAGAATTAAGATGATGAATGATCCATTGATCCAATGATGATTATTAAGGCTAGGTGCAAAGGTTGAAACCCAAAAGTACATAGATGATCAATCACTTTAGATTAATTAACCCTAAAAGGTTATGCGAGTAATGTCTTAAGTACACTATGTTAACCATAGTTGTATTGAAGGGTTGATGTGACCTAATCAAGTTGGGAGGAAGATAGAGAGGAATTCATATATGAGTATTGAACATGTGATGATTAGGTTATGATCCTTAATAAAGAGATCATGAAACCCTAATCCATAAGGTTAATGAATCTTAACCCTAGTTCAGGGTAACATATTGTAAAACCCCAATTATGGGAATAAAGAGTGAAACCCTAATCAGGATGAGTATCCCCAATTGATAGGAAAGGAGAAACCCTAATTCATGGTGATGCCATGAGAAGCCATAATTGAGGGTGATTCCATGTGAAACCCTAATTGAGGGTGATTCCGTGTGAAACCCTAATTGAGGGTAATGTTATGAGAATCCTTAATTAATATTAATGTTATGAGAAACCTTAATCTAGGGTAATGTCATGTGAAACCCTAATTAAGAGTAGTATTATGGAAACCCTAAAGAACGATGTGAAGTGAGACTTAAATCCAGGATGATGCCATATAATGTTATGTGCAACCATAGTCATGGTATAATGGGCAATATACTAAAGTAGGATGTGGTTATTACAATCAAGTAAGATGGGAATGTTATAACCGTGAAGGGTAAAGTTGATGAACTATATGAATGATAGTATTGATACCCTAATGAATAAGGGTCTAAAGGACGAGATGATGCCTAGATTATTATATATCTAATTTCATGTATGTGTAAGAACCCTATTCATGTTACAATGATGAGGGTATGAAACTCTTTGGAGTGATGTATGCAATATTATATAAAGGAGTGAATAACATCCTATGGGTTGAAATAACTAAAGTGGTTGATAATGATATAATGTATATCAGCAATGCCTAACCTTTGGTTAAGTGCATATCATTAAAGATAATTGGACATTCCCAATGTGTGACCTATGCACCCTATGATGAAAGTGACAAGTTAGTGGATAAAGTATTAAGAGGGAAATACCTTAATACAAGGTTTGTAGATTAACTTAAGTAAGATGGACATGAGAAGAAAGTGATACATCAAGATATGATAGATATCACATTCAGCATTTCAGGGTAAGCATACCTTGATGGACCCCTAATCCAACATTCTTGGATAAGAAACACATGAAGGGTGTGTTATGCAATTGTTACAATAAAGATGTAATAAACACAATGTACTTTGTTAAATGTTGACTAATATACCTTGAGAATGGGGCTAATCCAAATCAAGGAGTATGATGTCATCATACCATGATAAGGATGAGAAATGAACTCATACCTTTAATAGATGATCATTAATGATATATGATGAGAATTGTGATCATAAGAAAATACTTATGATATCTTTGAATGCTCCTAGAGGTGTGGAGCAACATATTATAAGTTGAATTAATAATGTGAGTATGAAACCCTAATTAATGTGAGATGGGAAAACCCTAACCCTAAATTGGGTAATGGGACATGAGAAGCCCTAATGTGATGTGAACGTCAAGCCCTAACCCTAGTGAGGGAGCAGTGGTGTTACTATTATATTACATGAGATAAAATGATTTGTTTCCTAATGATAGGTGACAAGATGTTGAATGGCCCTGTGAGCCATATGATTAGATGTTGCCTAATGCGAGGTGACAAGATGCTTTATGGGCTTTATGAGCCATGAGAACAATTATAGCATAGTAAGAGACACCAAGATGATTAATGATGGGTCAAAGGAAATTATATTCCATGATCCATGTAATCACGTTTGGAAGAGTCCAATACCTGGCAGAGGTGTAATACCTGTAATCAGAGTTGGTTAAAGTCCAATGCCTGGCTATCAAATCAGGAGTGGTTAAAGTCCACTGCCTGGCTGTGTAATCAGGATTGGTTAGAGTCCAATACCTGGCAGAGGCATGAAGCATGTAATCAGGAGTTGTTAGAGTCCACTTCCTGGCTGTGTAATCAGGGTTGGTTAAAGTCCAATGCCTGGCGGTGTAATCCGGGTTGGTTAATGTCCAATGCCTGGCAGTGTACTCAAGGTTGGTTAAAGTCCAATGCCTGGCAGTGTAATTAGGTTTGGAGAAGTCCAATACCTGGCAGAGGTGTAATGCCTGTAATCAGGATTGGTTAAAGTCCAATGTCTGGCTGTGAAATTAGGATTGGTAGTGTCCAATGCCTGGTGGTGTAATCAGGTTTGGAAGAGTCCAATGCCTGGTAGAGGCTCAATGCCTGCAATGATGACACATGATTGGAAGTAGTCCAATGCATGTATTAAAAACACAAAATTGGTAATAACCTAATGCATGTATCAATGATATATGAGTACATGGTAGATGTAATTCCTTATCTATTTAGCAGATTGGCTAAGGCCAACAGATTGAAACAAGAATGTTTCATGGGTGACATGACAAGATAATGAGTGTCACAAGAAAAGTTTGATATGATGACATAATATGATGGATAAATGATATACATGTCATTCCTTTTCCTTATTAAAAGAATAGATGATATATTGCTCTGTCATAAATAGTTGCAATGCTTTAAAAGATGAGAATGCTTTAAACTGCTATTGCTCTACCCATTATCATATCTTTAAACTACAATAACAATGTTTTGGTTCAGAGTTATATCTCCCGCTAGGGCAATTTACAATTGTCTCACCCCCATGGGATCCAACATTTTTAGGTGGTCGCGGACAAAGAAGCAGATATTCTTTTACAGGAAAAGGAAAGCAACAACCTAGATAGTAGTGAGATCTCAGGTGGAGACCCTGACTGTCAAGTCATATAGTTAGAAAGTCTTATGTGTCGTCTCTGTACTCTCAGGTCCTCGGAGTCTGTAGTTAGTGTTTTAATGTGTCGATCTGAGATTTTGGCTTGATGCCTCGAAGTGATATGTTGTATGTATATTATGTCCTGAGACAATTAATGTTGTAATTCTCAAGAAGAGATAGTGCAAAATATGTACTTTGAAATAGAATGTTAATATTATACTTTGGTTCTTAAAGAAAAAGATTTCCTATGATTGGACCTCTTTGCAAAAAGTTTTACTTTTCAGTGATTTTCAGTAATCCACTGCAAATGATTTGCTTCCGCTTAATTAATTTTGTGTTTTGTAAGTTGGATGCCACAACTACTATCTTGTGATGTTTGATTATTGGTACCTCAAAAGAGTAGTCCATCCTTATCTAGTGTTATGGAGTAGTATGAATGCATGAAAGTGTTAGAATGCTAAGGCTAACAGTCATATGGTTTGTTTTGTGGTTGTTGGGTCATTATCTAGAAAGAGAGGCTACCTTAGATCCTAGATCTATCCTTATCTCGAGAGAGGAGGGAATAGACATTTTGATGACTGTCAATAATCTTAATAGGTGTATATGAAGGGGTGTGAGTTTTGCATGTTTGTTAGATCGTAGTAGGTGCAACCCGATCAAAGTTTTCTTCCATATCTTTGTTTCTTACCACTTGTTAACACTTTTCTCTTGTTTTTATTTTCATTCTTTTAACTTTCTTTGTTTTGGCTAGAGCACCATCGTTCCTTAGGAAACACCCTTTTTAAACCACTTGTTTGTTTGGAGTGTGAGACTGAGAGACTTTGTGTACTTAACACTTGCCGACCTTTTTCTTGTGGTTCGACCCGTAATACTGCATCAGACCCCGTATAATAGTTGTGGGGTCTTGAGTGTCAAGTTACAATCTTAAAAGTCTGACTACTCTAGATCACTCCATTTTGGATGTGTGACTTAGGCTGGTCAACTTTTTGACACTGTTGTCGGGGACAAGGAAAAATAGTACTATTAAAAACTCAAGTCCAATCACTATACTCCCGTGCCTCAAGCTTAGAGATAAGCTTGGGTGCAAAAAAACTTTAAACCTGCTACCCTATGATTGCGTATAATAGTTCTTTTTAACATGTCCAGTTCGCTAACTCGACTGTGAGGTCTATTCAGGGAACCCAGAGGGAAGCAGATCTTTTCAGTTTTTCATGTTAAATTCATGTCACCATGCGTCCCCGTATGGATGGCAGTATTACGGGGTATGATCAAAATGTAAGAGTCCAACACGACCCACCGCCGCATGAGACAGATGAAGAGAGAGACAAATGTCACTCAGATGGTCGTCTTCGTGAGGAAGAATGACGTGATGAAGAATGATGTCACAATCACCATAGAAGGCATCATAGAAATCACCGCGAGAATGAATACTAAAATGAACGTGAATGTGATGACCGAAATAATGAGAGTGAATATGATGAGGAAGAAAAAACTCTTAGTGAGTGGGCCACAATTAAAGCCAATGAGTCAAGATGCCCAATTATCAACCCACACTTCAATGCAGCTAATTTTGAGGTGAAACTGGATGTAATCTTGATGATCTAAAACAAGCTCTTCTGTTGAAATTCAAGGAGTGAAAATTTGTAGCATCATCTGGATGCCTTCAAAAACATCTGTGATACCATCAAGATGAGAGGAGTTCCCTAAGAAGTGATATATTGCAAAGGATTCAATTTCTCCCTTAAAGATAAAGCTCTATCATGGTACCTCAACTTGCTCCACTAGTTCATAGATGGATGGAGACCCCTTGCAGATGCTTTTGTCACTAAATTTTATCCCACTGAAGGGACTATTCGTAATATGCAAAAGATCACTTATTTCATGCAAAAACTAGGAGAGAACCTTCACGAGGCATGGGAATTCTTTCAAGAATATCGGTGAGATTGCCCCCATCATAACTACGGTAAGGGATTCCCGGTGACCACTTTTGATAATAAGCTAACTCCCACTGAAAGAACTTCATTGAATGTAGCTGTCGAAAGAGACTTTCTTGGTAAGAAACAAAGTAGAACCATGAAGATAATTGATAACATGGTTGCACTACAAGCAGGCATGGATTATGATAGAAACGATAGATGATCAGTCAAGTAGGCAGTATATGAAGGACCTTCAATCGAAGTTAAGGCCTTAGAAACTATTACAACCTAGATTCAGAAAATCGCTATTGATGTCAAACAATTAAAAGACACTGGGGGAAAAGGTAAGAAACACACGGAGAAAGTCATGAAATGTGTTACATGCGGAGAAGGAGGACATGCACTTGACAACTGTCTCTATACAAGTCCAGAAGAGAGTGAAGAAAGTGAAACTGAAGAAGAAACTAAAAATGTGTCTTATGCCAATTTCAAATGGCCAGATCATCCTGGGTTTAACTACGACAACAAAGAAGCTATTGAAAATGCTCATTAATTGAGTAATTCATCTAAACCACCTCCAAGATTCAAGAAGAAAGGAGGACCGACTCAATATATTAGAGCTACTAGTTATCAGATGACCAAAAATAGCTACCAGAGTTAAAATAAAAATGTGAGTCGACAAGGTCAAGGACAAGGCTAAGGGTCAACCCAAGCCAAAGATAGAAACCAAATTGACATTATTGATCATTGTTCAACTTTGCAAAAGTCAAGCTTTGGTAAACGACCAACTTTCTCAAAGTGCTATCACCAATTTAGGAGTGTTAACTATAATGTAAACTCATATGGCAGACATGCAAACCCATCAAAGGCAAATTGATCAATAGGTTGCACAACTAGCAGAATTTATGAAAAGCCTTCAGGGAAGATCTTGTAAAATATGGAGACCGCGAACATGGCCACTCCCCGATCAGGGAGGGTGTTGGAAGATCCTAGAACTAATAACACTAAAGAAGGAGGAAGTCGTGGCAAGCAACAATTTGAAAAAGGGATTGCAACGGAAGAGTCCAAAGGACAAGGATCAGTTGTAGACTGCCGAGAAGAAGGAAGTGGTGAAAAGAAGAAGGATGAAGAGGTTAAGAACTCAGATCTTATAAGGGAAGTTCTTTCAAAGAGAAATTCTTATGCCCCAAGAGTTCCCTTTCCCTACAAATTGATCCAAGCACATTTAAAGAAGAGGTACGAGAAGTTTATGGAAGCGGTAAAGAAGATACACATGGATGTCCCATTTGTCAATGCGATTGAAGAGATGGCAACATATGAAAAATCATTTAAGGACCTAATCACAAAGAAGAGGAGAGGAGACCATGTTGATACCATGCAATTGGAAAAAATATTAAGCATCTTTGTTCAATGTGACTTATGGGTGAAGTTTTATTATTTTTGGAGAATCCTAGAGTCATTAATGATGGAGGAAAGAGAAAAAAATATTTGATTTATTTAAAATATAAAAATTTCTCAAAAGGAAAATCTAATTTTATATTCGGATTCCTCACCGCAAAATCAATTAATGTACCAAATTTGAGTTTATTTTGACTTTGGTTACACCCTCAAACAATTATAGAAAATTTTATATATTAAATGCATCAAAAGAACAAAGTTAGAAAGTTGTATTAAATGTTATGAGTCATCCCCTACCTATAGCCACATGAACAGTAAACATAGACCAAAGGGGTCCGGTATTTTGGTCATAACTCCCACATTTCTAAATGAACTTTGTAAAATAATTTGCATTGGACTGAAAATTGAATTTTGCATCCATCCATACCATATTCAAACCCAAACATTGTGTATTCGAGAAATGCCCAATATTTCTCTCTAAGCTTCTCGAAGCTACCCCCAATAAACCTCAAAACCCAACCATATATATCTCCTATGCTTACCCTAGTTCTGCCTCTGCCAAAGGATCATTTTTCTCCTCTCAATTTTGTGTTACTTGCATGTTGGCAGCCACCGATCGCGTTTTGCTTCTTGAGCTTGCGGCACCTCCTCCCTCCTTAATAGTGTATCTTCAACGCAATTGTTTGCCTTGGTAAGTCTGGTGAGGTCTCCTCTTCCTTCCCGCCTTCTTGCTTTTGTGTTTGGTGGCCTATCTCAGATTTACCCAAAACCACCCAAGAAAGCAGCTTCCTTGCTTGCTGCTATGACGAAGGAGTGAGAGTGGAAGATGTCCCGTGGTATTTTTACGATTGTACCCTCTACTTCTTCTTCTTTCTTACTTTCCTACGTAGGGGTGAAATTGTCTTTTGGATCCATTTTTCTTTTTGCTTTGAAAAGGTTATGTGGCGCGAACCGTTTCTTGACGACACTCTATTGGGCCAAATCATGTGGTCGTATCCTATCCCTTTCTCTCTTTCTCTCTCGCAATGGAATTGCTGACGTGGCTTAGTCTGATTGGTCTATTTTAGAAAAATCATATCTTTTGATTCCTTTGTCCAAAAGTTAAAGTAAAATATGATTTGGAATAGGAAAAATGTGATCTTTCTAATGTTTTTGATACTTGGTTTTAAATTTTATCGTGAGGTGTTTTTCAAATGATTTTAATGCTTAAAATTCACTAAAAATACACTGTAATATTCATAACTCCACAATATACAAAATTATATGTTTTCTTAATTAGGAGAACCTAACTAGATCAATGGTGATGATTTCATAGTCTAAATTAGAGTTATGTGTGAAAAGTCCAAAAGTAGGGTTTTATTTACATTAATGTACATAATGAACCCTAATACATGATTATACATTGAAAATAGGAAAATTGGATCTTGGATTATCTGGAAATGGTGAAAGTGAATAATTGAAATCAATATGAAAGGTACGTGCAAATCTTACCCTTTAGTTGGGATATCTGTGAACAAACCCTATTCTTCATGCAACCCTTGAGATGATCAAAGGTTGATGTAGGATCCTATGATTTTCACATTAGAATCATGATATTTAAACCCTCCAAAGTATTTGTAATTAAAATATGTAACTAACCATAGTAACTTGAGGTTGTTTAGTTTTACATTTACGCAGCTACTAGGATATGAAGTTGAAAGAAAAGGTGTCTAGAAAGGATCAGGGTTCGGGGGCTGACAATATTTTCCTCTACACCTCTAGCTTGGTTTACGAGGACTCCTGAATCCATATGATACCTGCCTGGCCTGAGGTGGTATGGATTGTCTGAAATAGTATGCTTTTAGGCAACAGTGACCTTAGACATCTATGTTGTATATCCTTGGGAACCCTAATATGTTGACTTAAGTTTTTCAGGTATGATGACCTGTCTATGAATGGATACCCTATATAGTTACTTTATGACTCTTAGGACCACTTGTTTGGATAGTATATCCCTAAGAACCTAGACTTTGAAGTTGGTGTTTAGAAGGTTATCAGAGTGCGCAGTGGAAGCATGATGGATCATATACATGGTTTAGTTAGACTCACCATTTTACCTATAGATTAGTTTGTATGGATAGTTCAACCTTTTAAGGGGTGGAGAGTAGTTGGTTGTTGTTGGGTAGTTAGATTATGAGGAAAAAATCATGTTTAAGGGGATGGAGTCCTATAGCATACCGAGATCTAACTATGTGACTCTAGAAAACCCTAACTCCAAGATTAGGAGGTTAGTGTGCTTGTATCCTTAGTTTTGATCAAACAAGTTACAATTATAACTTAACATGTTTGTTAATATATTAATGAACATACAATCATTATCTAATGAATAATTCATGTGTTTGAACCCTAATGAATAATTAATGCTTATAATAAGAGTAATTCACATATTAATAAGCATGATGCTAACCATGTCATAAACCAATAAACACTAATGTTATGATAAACAAGATAACTGTAACCTAATCTTGGACTTAATACATGATAAGAAGATATATATGTGAATAATAATGATCATGTTGACAGAAACCCTAAGTCGTAATCATCTAACCATAATATATACATCTTTGATGACATTCATGACACATTAGTGACATTATGTAACATAATACGATAATATACTTTGATAAACATAAATGATGTATAATCACCTAATCATAAATTAATCAATTAATCAATGTATAATGCATATCACCTTGTTCTCTATACACATCTAATTAATCGCTTAATCATAACCTGGTATGAGAATCAATTAATTAAAATGTAATATGTCCCACCCTATTCATGGAAATACAAATGATGACTTCAATATGGATAGAGAGTAATTTGATTCACATAAATGCCTAATAATGTATTAAGTGTGTATTATCAATAATAAGAAGTAAATGAATAGAAGAAAATGATTTATGAGGACCTTAATGTGAGCAAGAATTGTAATGTGGCAATGTGACAATGTTTAATATAGATAAAAGTAATTAATGTGACATTATTTGAATTAATTGTAGACTTAATAACAAATTGGATAAAATGTCTTATTTCATGCACAATAATATGGTATAATTCAATATGGTGATTGTAATGTCCCCGGATTTTCACCTTCTCAAAACCCCATGGAGATGAGAAGACAAAATCTGAAAATGTTAGGCAATTGTTTCAGAGTGCATTGCGGAAGCAATTTGCGCATACATGAACATTCAAATAGAATGCATAAACCATAACATTTCTCAACATTCAACATGTATATATTACAAAGTGAGTTATTACAACATGATTTATAATTACATATTGAATGAAAATTCTATAGTCTATGAACATGTATGCTAACTAGGATCTACACAATAGGTAAACATATACAACTTGCTTGCTCACATCTTTTATCCAATGCTAGCTCTAAACCTAAAATATACGTGAAATAACGAATCAACACAATGTGTTGTGTACATGGGTAGAAAGATACATATATTTATGGTTTTCATAATTTGAAAAGATTTGCAAAAGAAAGAAGGAAAATCATAGAAATCAACTCTTTAATAAGTGAAATACAACAATTTTTGTTCATTTTTGTAGATGAGTTCCATTACTAAGGTGGACTAGTACCAAAACATATATATTGGGCCCATCATTGTGCACCAAGTACTCTAGGGAAACTCCCCGTACACCATGTGTTCTAGGGAGGTGTCCTATTAACCATTAATCCATTCCCTCATAAGGGGGATAATGAACACCTCAAATAACTTCAAACAATTACTCATAATTTATGTTTTCAAGTGATAAAACAATGAGTACTACATAGCAATACTACATCCAATATTTGCAAATATAAGAGAGCTTACATACATATCATGATTGCAAGCAAGAAAACCATAATCATATATGTAAATAAAAACCCACATACCTGAGTCCAGAGATTCTTAATAATCCTTGATCATCTAGATATCTGGTCATCACCTGATTAATAGAAATTAATCATCATTAATACAATGCTCACTGTGATTAATGATATTTAGGTCCAAGTTAGGGTTGAATCAAACCTAGGTTCCTTCTAATGTTAGGATGGTATCTGATTTTTTTTATGATTACGAGGTCAAAACAAGGGTCAGATCCAATTTTTTGTATTTTTCTTATGACTGGTCTATTTTCTTGAATTAAAGTGAGGTTACAAACATGGAATTGGGTTTTAATGAGAAATGGCCTATTATTTTGACATAATAGTAAAATATGAGTTCATATTTGGTTTCCACATTATACTAGGGTTCAATAATATTTTTCTCAGATTTAATTTCCATGATATGCTAATTATACCAATAATATGATCTCAAAAAGAAGAATTTCATCTACATTAAATATCATCATTAGTTGTTTTTCAAAAGTCTGATCTAAGGGTCCAGTAGTGTAGAGGACATTTTTCTGAGTCTAGGAATATTTTTGGGGAATTTATAGGATTAGGGATCTATTCTTCACTATTTTTATAAGGTAAATTCTTTTCCTGAGAATTATAAACGACTTACCTACAAAATGTGGAGCTGGATCTTCCGGGTAGATCTGTGAGTCCTCTGACCCACTCACCCAATCACACTGGTCTTGCACTCTTCCTCTTCTGTTTGTGAGCCTTCTTCATCCGCCGCTTCCAAGGCGAGCCTGGTCTAGCATGTGGTAGGGCTCCGGTGACCAGAGAGGGATCTACCATTTCCACCGCTCACCAAGGTAGCATCTGTCGTCGAGAATGGTCTCCAGTGAGATCCACGCCTCCTCTCTCTCAAGTGGTCTCATGCTTGACGTTCTGTGTAAGCTGCATGATCTCTTGCACCGCCATTGGGAATGATCCACAGCGAGGAACCTTGCGATCTTCTAGAATCGAACCCGAAGATGGTGGGTAGATAAAGAAGTCCATTGGCCCATTTGCTACTCAGATATGGCTGAGAGGTGACATGGATCCCCCACCTCATTGTGAGGTGCTCTATTTGCTCTGCAAAACAGAGTTGCGCTAACCCTCTATTTTGGCGAGATTTGTTGTGGATATCTGGCCACCCAAAGCTCATGAAAGAAGCATATATAGATGCAGACACCTTCCTCTCCAACCTTCCTCTCTTTTAGGCTTGGATAGATGTCATCTGGCCTTCGTTGTGACTGTGTGGAGTATGAACTGAAACCCGCCTTTGTGTGGTGATAATGGTGGCTTTTCCACTCCTAACACCTCTACTTAGTCTCTCGTGGCCTCCCTCTCATCTCTAGTTTGTTACTCCAAGATGCAGTGGAGAAGAGAGGAAGGAAGAGGGCGGAAGGAAGAGGAGTCGACTAGCCTGTAGAAGCCACCTCATTACCTAATTATCGGGTTCGTTGAGTAGATATCAACAAAACGCAGCCAATAATGCACATGGAATGAGTCAATTTCCCATAGAAATTGGAGGATAAGAGGGAAATCAATCTGTGGCTATTTTCCATGGAATCCGGAGGTAGGAGACAAGTCTTCACTGTTGGATCCTCAAGGATGGACTGGATTGGACCATGTATCTGCATCACAGGTGCCTCACTAAAAAAAAAGGTTGTATGACATCTAATTTGTCACAGACCTATGTACTAAATACCCAAAGAACCAAAGTGTGAACATACTTATATCACTAATGTCATCAACTTCAAATGGATACATCTGATTGTAACAATCTCTAAAAATTCTGAAACTTTAGACCTAGGCTCATAATATCCTAAAGCATCTTCTGTGAAAGTTTGAGACACAAACTCTACTATTTTATCGTGTAAATAAATTCTCAAAACCATATTATAATTTGTGTATAAACCTTGGATTCATTATAAACAATCATCAATCTTGATCCTACAAGTCCAAAACACCTAATATGATAGTAACATTCCTGAAGGCTCATCAATTGGCCACTTGAGCTTGTTGTGACTATTAATGGACCTCTTGATCTCATAAGCACAAAAAAGGACTAATAGAAAACTATACACACACATATATAATATATATATATACATATATATATATATATATATATATATATATATATATATATATATATATATCAAAACCTTAAAATTGAGGTCATCACATTCACCCCACATTATAAGGAATTTCGTCCCTAAAATTCAACTAATATAATGCTCACAATGAAATCAAGGAGTTGTGAATGCCTCTAGGCTACCACTTTTAAGTGCTAAGATATCATTATTTTACATTCACCTAAAGTTGTCATCTTAGGATGTTTAAGCATGTAGGTTGTACCCATGCCACCTTAAGCATCATTTTTTTAAGGATTTATAGAATCACATAGTGTCTTAGTCACCACATGGCATTCCAGTATTTTAGGATTTACATCTCTCATTACCTCTAAAATCAGAATTTATTCTTACATATAAAGTTGAGAAGGTATTACTCAAGTTTTTGTTTTGCACCCTACTTATCTATGTAAGGTGATATCAAGATTTCATATCATTAGTTGTCATGATTATCACACTTATTAACATCATTAGTATGGTTTGTTATTGTGGCATCCAACTTATAAAACACGAGATTAACTAAGCGGAAGAGAATCATTTGCAGTGGATTGCTAAAAATCACTAAAAATTAAAATTTTTTTGCAAAGAGATCCACACATAGGAAATATTTTCCATCAAGATCCAAAGTATAATATTTACATTATGTTCCATAAGTACACAACCTGTACTTTCTCTTCTCGAGGATTACAACATCAACTGTCCTATTCTACATTATATACAGACAACATAAAAACCTCGAGGCATGAAGCCAAAATATTAGATTGATTAAATAAAAACACTGACTAGTGACTCCGAGGACCTGAGAGTACAGAGACGACACATAGGACTTTCTAACTATAAGACTAGACATGCAGTATCTCCACCTGAGATATTACTGTTGTCCTTGATGCTGCTGTTGTTCTTTCTCTACTAAAGTTTTCCTACCTCCTTGTCCACATCCACCTAAAAACATTGGATCCCGCGGGGGTGAGACAATTGTAAATTGTCCCAGTGGGAGATATAACTCTCTGCCAAAAAATTATTATTGCATTTAAATATATATAACTGGACAAAGGATATGCAATTTAAAGCATTCTCATCTTAAAGCATTGTAACTATTTATGATAGAACAATAGACCAACTATTCACTTAATAAGGAATAGGAATAACATGTATATCATTTATCCTTCGTATCATACCATCATGTCAACCTTCTCTTGTGACACTCATTATCTTGATATGTCACCCATGAGACATTCTTAATTCAACTTATTGGCCTTGGACAATCTGCTAAACAGATTTTTGGTTATATTAGACATGAGAGTGTACATCATCATGTCTTATTCAGGCATTGGTCTATACCAATCCTTTATAAATACTTCAGGCATTGGATTACACCAATCCTGTGCAACTAGTACAAGCATTAGACTTGTATTATTCCTTTGTATCCATTCCAAGTATTGAACTATGTCAATCTTGTGCAACTATTCCAGTTATTGGGTTATTACCAATCTTCTATTATTATTCCAGGTATTGGGTCATTACCAATCCTGCGTTATCATTCCAGGTATTGAACTATGTCAATCCTGTGACATTATTCCAGATATTGGGATCTAACCAATCACGTGTTATTATTCCAGGTATTGGGTTATTACCAATCCTGTGTTATCATTCCAAGTATTAAACTATGTCAATCCGGTGACATTATTCCAGGTATTGGGATTTAACCAATCCTGTGTTATTATTCCAGGTATTGGGTTATTACCAATCCTGTGTTATCATTCTAGGTATTGAACTATGTCAATCCTGTGACATTATTCCAAGTATTGGGATTTAACCAATCTTGTGTTATTATTCTAGGTATTGGGTTATTACCAATCCTGTGGTATCATTCAAGGTATTGAACTATGTCAATCCTGTGACATTATTCTAGGTATTGGGATTTAACCAATCATGTGTTATTATTCGAGGTATTGGGTTATTACCAATCCTGTGTTATCATTCCAGGTATTGTATTATGTCAATCCTGTGACATTATTCCAGATATTGGTATTTAACCAATCCTTTGTTATTATTCCAAGTATTGGGTTATTACCAATCATGTGTTATCATTCCAGGTATTGAACTATGTCAATCATGTGTAACCTTTAAAACATTTTGTTACCTCTCACTAAGCAACAACCATCCTCATAGCTCATAAGGCCCATAAAACACCTTGTCACCTCTCACTAGGCAACATCTAACCATATGGCTCATAAGGCCATTACACATCTTTAGAATTCAGGCATGTTCGTTACTCTTAACATTTATCATTAAATGATTCTCAGTACAAGGTATGAGTTCATTATCATCCTTATCATGGTATGATTACATCATACTCATTAGTTTGGCTTACCCTTATTCTCAAGGTATATTAGCCTATGCTTGCCAAGGTATATCAAACTCATTACATTTTATTGTAACAATTTACATAACACACTTCATATGTTTCTTACTCAAATAGATTGGATTTGAAATGCATCAAGGCATATCACTTTCCTCATCACCTCTATCTTCCTTGAGTTATCAACTTATCTTGTATTAAGGCACTTCCCATCTTAATAATTTCATCCATTGACATATAACTCTCATCATGAAGTGCATAGGTCACACACAAGAATGGTCCAACTACCTTTAATGGTATGGACTCATTTCAGGTTAAGGCATTGCCTACAATAAGGTTGCCTATACTCAATCCTTTAAGGTATTTCACCTTTATAAGGTTTCACCCTCTGCTTTATTATCAGGGTTCTGGTTTGTCATCATATTGCACAAGGTTAGGGCTTTGAATATTATAACTCTATTTAGAATTTCACCTACCTTTACCATTTATTAGGGCTTTGGGGTTTTCACTTACTATTCATCCCAACTAGGGTTTCTCATGACATCACCCTCAATTAGGGTTTCTCATGGAATCACCCTCAATTAGGGTTTCTCCTTTCCTATCAATTGGGGATACTCATCCCAATTAGGGTTTCACTGTTTATTCCCATAATTGGGGTTTTACATTATGTTACCCTGAACTAGGGTTAAGATTCATTAAGCTTCTGGATTAGGGTTTCATGATCTCTTTATTAAGGATCATAGCCTAATCATCAAATGATCAATACTCATATATTAATTCCTCTCTATCTTCCTCCCAACTTGATTAGGTCACATCAACCCTTCAATCAAGTACATTAAACTATGGTTAACATAGTGTACTAAGACATTACTCTCATATACTTTTAGGGTTAATTAATCTAAAGGTATTGATCATCTAGGTACTTTAGGGTTTCAACCTTTGTACCTATCCTTAATAATCATCATTAGATCAATGGATCATTCATCATATTAATTCTCAAGAGATTCAATCACATTGGACTTCCATTACATAAGGTATCCAAATGAATTGACCAATTGGATCTTCTATTACAATAGGTATCCAAGTGGATTAACCAATTGAGTCCTCAATTACATTAGGTATCCAAAATGATTAACCATATTGATCCTCAAACAATTTTGATTACTTGGTCCCCAAATGGTCTTGGTCTTTCAAAGTTCAAACGGTTTGAAACCGTTTGGTAAAAGTGACCTTCAAGATCGTTTGCTAAAGTACCTTTTTGAAACCGCATGAACTCAACTGGTTTGAGACCGTTTGTCCCAAATGGTCTTGAGACCATTTGGACTCAAAAGGTCTTGAGACCGTTTGGTCCAAACCTCCTCAAAACCAGATGGACCAAAGATGGTCTCAACTACTCCAATCGGTTTAGGGTTCTCAATGTTGATTCCATCAACCATTGTATTCATGTAACTAATCATCAATTGGACCTATCACCATACTTTTATTGAGTTAAGTAGGTCATCCTTCAACTGATTTGACTCTCAATTGACCCTCAATTGGTCATCAATTAGGGTTTGAATCAATTGGATTAGGGTTTGGAATCGATGATCCTTCAACATTAATCAATGTGTAACTAGTTACTTTAAAACTATTGGACCATCATCCAAATTGAACATGACCTGATCCCAAACGGTCTTGAGGTCATTTGGATGACCTCCAAACGGTCTTGAGACAGTTTTCCCATCTTATCACTCAAATTCAAGTCATCCAATTAGGATTTGGATCATTGGATTGATCACCAAACCAACATTTGATTGCACTTCAACTTAGTATCTTTAGATATTCAAACACCTAACCATAGTCAACCCTAGACCTCCAATCGGTCTTGGGTGACCCCTAAATGGTCTTGGGATTGTTTGGATGACCTCCAAACAGTCTTGAGACCGTTTTCCCATCACATCATCATTAACCATGTCATTCAATTAAGGTTTGGATACTAGGATTGGTCACCAAATCAGTAATTGATTGTACATCAACTTAATATCTTTGGACCTTCAATTGCTCAAACATACTTAACCCTAGACCTCCAAACGATCTTGGGTGATCACCAAATGGTGGTGAGACCGTTTGGGTGATCCCCAAACAGTTTTAAAACCGTTTGGGTCAATCAACCCAAAACATCATCTCAATCACTTGCAAAATCAACACTTAGCCGATTAGGGTTCATACCATATCTTTGGATCTTCAAACACTTAACCATACTCAACCCTAGACCTCCAAACGGTCTTGGGTAACCACCAAATGGTCTTGAGACCGTTTGGGTGATCCCCAAATGGTTTTGAAACCGTTTGGGTCAATCAACCCAAGTTTCCAACTTAATCAAATTACAAATCAGCACTTAACCCGATTAGGGTTTTGGTGATTGATGGACCTTCAACTCATGAACCAATTGGAACTAATCAATCATAATTTATGGGTCATTAACCTAGATCATTTTCAACAGATCTCCAAATGGTCAACCCTGTTCAACACCACCAAACTGTCTGAAACCATTTGGTCTCATGCGGTTTGGTGAAACTGTTTTCTTCTAAACGGTTTGAAACCGTTTGCTCCCGAATGGTTTGGGAAACCGTTTGAGAAACAAAAGTAAACCGTTTGCCTTGGATATTTTTTAGAGGTGTGTGCTTATCATTTTCAAGCTCTGAAATCACGAAACCTGCTGTGGTTTCCATGGTGATTGCATCCATCAACCAAATCAATTATCGTGAATGTGGAAATGATCATTATTCGATAGGGAATTGAATGCAATAACAAAATCAAGGGTTGAAGTTATAAAACCCGCCTCCAATTGAGATCCAAAGCTCCAAGCTCACAGAAACAATGGTGGATGAAGCTCTTGCAACTCCCCCTAGGCTCGTCCTCAAGCTTTTGGTTGAAACGTTTGGCTAGGGTTGAAGAGGAGAACGAATTAAGAAGAAATCAATGATTTACTTTTAATTTCCACCATGGAATCAAGGGGAAAAGAGGTCAAGAACCTTACCAACAGGTTGAGGTCATCCTAATCCCGTTCTTGAGCTTCTCTTGGGGTCGGCCAAGGCAAAGAAAGAAAGGAAATCCGAAAAGAAGTCCTTAAGTGAGTGGAAAAAGGGATATGTATAAGGAAATCCCAAGGAGAGAGAAAATGGGATTATTTCCATTAATTCCCAAAATAATTTCCACCAAAACCCCCTCCATTTCTTGGCCACGAAATCCATATTCATGTTCTTGCAAAACCTCTTCATTATACAAGAATAAAGGGAAAAGAAATGAAGCACCTTAACCCTTATAATATTAATATCCATTTTTGAGTGGAATTTCTTTTTCTTATAATAATGGTGAGTGGAATTTCACCTCCTTAGGATATGCTCGTGCTTTTACAAGGCTTAAGGATGTCCACGCACATCTGAATCCAATCATATTAATTTTGGTTGAAGCCCCCCTTCAATTATTTTATTTATTTTTGCATTAAATTGAATTAGGGTTTTAATTGGGCTTAAATCTTTATTTTTTTAATATCAATATTCTCTCTCTTCCAACTTAATTCAAATGAGGCGACCCTCTCATTTTATTTGCTCTACATGGTACCAAGAAATATTAGGGACCTTATTGAAGTGGTAATTTTCATATTGAACCCTAGGTTTTGGGTAAATTGCACTTTACACCAAAACTAGGTTTTAATGCAAAAGGATTGCTCTACAAGCTTTATCTTAGTGCCCAAGCTTGTAGAAACCATACCACTACATCATATTCATTATCATGATGTATCAACATCAAAGGAACATCTTATCATGCAACATTTGCAATTTAACCCCTCAACTTGGGTAATTTGCACTTTAGTCCAAAATAAGCAAACATTGCTTCAACATTGTTCAAACATGACCAAAATTGAAACATAAGTTTCTCATGAGCCCTAATTACTATTCACATGATAAGATTAAGCATATAATCATCTTTTTTTTATTAAAACAACTAGGGTTAAAGCATAACCCAGGTCAGGGATGTTACAGTTATAGATATAGTACTATGATTTCATCACAAGAAGGGATAGATCATCGTATTTGTGTACTAGGGTTCCACCCTATTGTGTGTGAAATACCATTAATCTTGAAACTTAGTTTCTGAAGATTGGAGGTTAGGAACTTTGTTTCGTGATCATGTACTCAATGATCCAAATATATATCTATTTCAAGATCAAAATTTCAAATTTTTATCTACCATGTATGAAATGAAGGGAAAGAAGATATACTAAGTCAATCTTATCATGATTTAAAACATGGGATATTACATGTATGATATAGGAAGGAAAATATAGAATATGTCAAGCTTGTATGAGTGACTCCTCATATATAAATCATCTATACAACTCTAGTGAGGTTTCTAGTATCATATATTAAGAAAGAGAAGTGGAAGGAACAATATTATGAGTATCTTATGCATAAGGCATTTTACTCTCAGAACTAAAGTTCATATATCACCTCACTTGAAGCTAATGACGTGATTCACAAGCATATGTCACTCAAGCTAGGACCTAACTCAATCAAAAGAATTGAGTTTGACTTTCTCATTATGAGTCACCTACCCATCATTTTTTTACCCAACTCTCACATATAGGATTGAATCATGCAAAAGGGGATCAACTCATATACTCAGGAGTAACCCAACATAGGACACATCATTCACATATCTTTCATACTTTTCATATATTGTAGGATAGGTCCTATGACCCTCTCCTTGTGGGTCTCACTCTCTTTGGAGTTCACCACATATATTGTCCTAACACTGAGGTCTTCCTTTGTAAAAGAGCTTGAGGCTCATGCATATTCAACTTTATCTTCATTGAGCTCATCTTAAGTAAGAAAAGGGAATGTAGTTTCATCATAAAGCCTTAGCTTAAAATTTTCAAACTTGGATTCAGCTCATATACAACTTAAATCTTTATAAGGAAACTTGACCATCAAAGATCAAACTTAGATAAGACTACACATGCTTCTTTCATATATAAATCAATCATCTACTCTAACTGTCACATATCCAATAAGGCTCTAGACATCTAATCTAGATCTACTCTCTCTTGTAGACTGATGTCACTCCCTTTCACTTAAGTTTCATGAACACTGACTACTCTCCTGTGTGAGGGACACATTTTCATAGTTACATATATATAATAAAATATTATATAGTTTTTCTCTGAGAAGAAAACATCAGAAAAACTATCAAGGCTCGAGACGATTGGAAAATAAAACCAAATCAGCAAAATGAGTGTCCCACACATAGTAGATAGTCCAGTGTCATGTCACCTAGTAAAATGGTGAGAACACAATGTAGACTAGTGTAGCTACCCAATACATATGAGCTCTATATGGAAAGGGTTTCTCACAGTTGTCTAAACCTAGTTCTCTAACATCTTGGTTCTAACTTAGAGGCTAAGTCAAACCTTATTCCGTTAGAACAACTTGCTAAGTTTCTAGGGTTTAACGTGAAAGGTGAGGTTTAGTTTATATGCTTCATGGTGAGCAATTGTTAGGTGGAGCTATTGTATTTGCTCTGATACCAACTGTAACGTCCCCAGATTTTCACCTTAACAAAACCCCATGGAGATGAGAAGACAAAATCCAAAAATGTTAAGCAATTGTATCAAAGTGCATTGCAGAAGCAATATGCGCATACATGAACATAAAACCATAACATACACCATGACATTCTCAATATTCAATATGTATATTTATACAACATAAATTATTACGCAATGATTTACAATTACATATTGAATGAAGATTCTACAATCTATGAACATGTATGCTAATAGGATCTTAGAAAATAGGTACAACCTGTGCAACTTGCTCACATCCTATTCCTTTATCCCATTCTAGCTCTGGACCTAGAAAATATGAGAAACAAAAACACCAACAAAAGTTGGTACATGGATATAATTATATGACTCGATTTTGCTGGATGTTAAATATATGTACTTGCTTGTATGTATTTGAAGTACATTATTGGATGTAGATGTATGTGCATTGACAATTTCCGCCTTGAACATTTAAGAACATAAACAAATAAGAAAATGAAATGTAGTTACTAGTGGTTCTCATTAATCTCCCTATTCGAGAGGGAAAGAATTAATGTTGACTAGCACCTCCCTAATGGTACATGGTATGCAGGGAGGTCCCTAATGGCACAAGGTACGCGGGGATAGGGAACAATTAATTTATGTTTGTGCTAAGTCCACCATAGTAATGCATATTCATTTGAAATGTGATTAATAACTTGGGATTACCTAATTTTCCGCCATTAAAATAATGTTTCTTTCTCTCTTTCTTATTTTTCAAGTATTTTCAATATGCCAGCATAGTATAGTTCTTTAATTCCACATACCAACTTTTATTGATGTTTTTGTTTCTCGTATTTTCTAGGTCCATAGCTAGAATGGGATAAAGGAATGGGATGTGAGCAAATTGCACAGGTTGTATCTATTGTCTAAGATCTTGTTAGCATACATGTTCATAGATTGTAGAATCTTCATTCAATATGTAATTGTAAATCATTGTGTAATAATTCATGTTGTATAAATATACATGTTGAATGTTGAGAATGTTATGGTGTATGTTAGGGTTTTATGTTCATGTATGCGCATAATGCTTCCGCAATGCACTTTGATACAATTGCTTAACGTTTTTGAATTTTGTCTTCTCATCTCCATGGGGTTTTGAGAAGGTGAAAATTCGGGGACATTACAGTGATGATATGAATATAATGGAGTCTAATTCCTAATTATTAAAATTAATGATCAAGTATATTGAGATAATTCAGTAAACACTAATTGTGCTTAAAATTCTTAATGAAATAAATAATAAATATATATAGGGTTTAATGTATAATAATTAAATGTAATTCTTTTGCAACACAGAGAATATAATTGGATACAATTATTGAATAATAATGATAATGATATATCCTAATTTAGTGCCAATGAGAAATTTTTTTAATAATGATTAAATCTCATAAAAGAAATCTTAATAGTGGAAACTTGGGTGATCCTTAAGAACCTAGCCTATGAGAAAATGTTGGTGAAAGTTTTGGTGGATGTTTCATGTTTGGAGGAACAACTTGAAGTTTAGTGATGAGGTGTGTTGCACACACACCCTTCCCTCTTTGCTTTTGATTTCAGGGATGAAATCCTCTTTAAGTGGTGGAGGGTTGTAACTTACCAAAACTTGGACATATTCTCTTTTTCGCCTTTTTTCTAAACGTTTCCTTTCATTTCTATCCTTTTTTCTTTGATGTTTAATTTGTGGATATATTATTGGTTTGGTTAACATTTGTTCATTATTATTGCCAACATATGGGTTTATGCACAAATACCTCATTAATATTTTTATTAGGGGTCTAATATGAAAATTTACCAAATATGTGAGATAATGATAAAATAATTTATTCTAGAACTTTCTATGGCCTTTTGGAACAAGAAAGAGAAAAATTAATTATTAATAATAATCCCTAAATATGAAAATGTGGCATTAGATGAATAAATTTTACAAGTAGTGGAAAATATGAGTTTTACTTCACATTATGAAATAAATTATTAAATGACTTGAAAAGTGGAAGAAAACCTCAAATTCGTAATATACATATCAAAATGAGTCTATATGTGAATTTTCATCTAATTTGAACTATCCTAAATATTTTATTTTTTCTAGGAGAGAGAAAATCATTTAAAGACCAAAAATATTAAATAATATGTTGGAAAAATTAATCAATATTAAAATCATGTTACTCACATTTAGTATTTCTTATATGCCAAGCTTCATAATTTTAGAAAGTTTCTAGATGCCTCTAATTCATTAAAAGGCTAAAATAAGTGATAAGATTTAAATGTATTAAATAAAATAATATAAGTCTTCAAAAAAATAAAATAATGGAAAATTCGTATTCTCCATGTTAAAATAGACATTTCAAGTGAATTTTCATCCAATTTGGAAAATATTTGATGAAAAGGGGAATGTAGGAGAGAGAAAGTGTGCAAAGTCTTCAAATCATTAATTAAAATAATAAACAACTTCAACAAATAGCAACAATGCCAAATTCATATCCAACACACTTAATATGATTTATGGGTGAAGTTTCATTATTTTTGGAGAATCCTAGAGTCATTAATAATGGAGGAAAGAGAAAGTAAGATTTGATTTATTTAAAATATTAAAAGTGCTCAAAAGGCAAATCTAATTTTATATTCAGATTCCTCACCCCAAAATCTATGTTTGTTTATACCCTAAGATAATTATAGAAAATTTATACATTAAATACATCAAAAAACCAAAGTTAGAAAGTTGTATTAAATGTTCTGAGTCATTCCCTACTTGTAGCCGCAAGAACACTAAACATGGACCAAAGGGGTCCGGTATTTTGGTCATAACTCCCTTATTTCTGAACGAAACTTTGCGAGATAACTTGCATTGGACTGAAAATTGAATTTTGCATCCATCCATACCATATTTGAACCCCAACATTGCATATTCAAGAAATGCCAAATATTTCTCACAAAGCTTCTCGAAGCTAACCCCAATAAACCCTGAAACCCAACCATATATATATCCTATGCTTACCCTAGTTCCTCCGCCGCCCAAGGATAATTTTTCTCCTCTGAATTTTGTGTTGCTCACATGTTGGCTGTCATTGATTGAATTTTGCTTCCTGACCTTACGACGCCTCCTCCCTCCTCCACAGTTCATCTTCAACGCAATTATTTGCATTGGTAAGTCCGATGAGGTGTCCTCTTCCTTCCCGCCTTCTTGCTTTTGCATTTGGTGGCCTATCTCAGATTTTCCCAAAACCACCCAAGCAAGTAGCTTCCTTGCTTACTGCTATGACAGATGAGTGATAGGGGAAGATGTCCCATGGTATTTTTACAGTTGTGCCCTCTACTTCTTCTTCTTTCTTATTGTCCTACGCATGGGTGAAATCATCTTTTGAATCCATTTTTCTTTTTTCTTTGACGAGTCTGATGTGGCACTGACCGTGACTTGACAGTGTGCTATTGGGCCAAGTCACATGATCGGCCCCTCTCCCTCTCTCTCTCACACAATGGAATTGTTGATGTGGCTTTTTCTGATTGGTCCGTTGTAGAAAAATCATATTTTTTTATTCCTTTGTCCAAAAATTAAAGTAAAATATGTTTTGGAATAAAAAAATGTGATTTTTCTAATAAAAAGTTTTTGATACTTGGTTCTAAATTTTATCATGAGGTGTTTTTCAAATGATTTTAATGCTAAAAATTTACTAAAAATACACTGTAATCTTCATAACTCCAAAATATACAAAATTATATGTTTTCTTAATCAGGAGAACCTAACTAGATCAATGGTGATGATTTCAAAGTCTAAATCAGAGCTTTGTGCAAAAAGTCCAAAAGTAGGGTTTTCTTTACATTAATGTACAGAATGGAACCCTAATACATGATTATACATTGAAAATAGGAAAATTGGATCTTGGATTATCTAGAAGTGGTGAAAGTGAATAATTGAAATCAAAATGAAAGGTATGTGCAAATCTTACCCTTTAGTTGGGATAATTTTGAACCAACCCTATTCTACAAAATGAGGCATTGATGTGAACCCTATTTCCTTTACTATTGTTTCTCTTGTTCAAAATTGCCTCAAAATCAGATTTGATATATTATTGGGTCATGGAAGCCCACTACCATGTTGCAATTATATGATGATTTATCTTTACATTTTACTATTTCTTGAGCATGATGGTTTATTTGACTATTAGATATAGTAGCGGTACTTATGTACAACTACCCATAGTTTAGGGCATGTGTTATTTCTCCCTAGGGAATGTGTTTACTCTCCCCTTCGGGAATGTGTTAATTCTCCCCAATGTAAATATTTTATAGGTGACTGAGAATGTGATTACTCTCTCCTCATCTATAAGTTGAGGTCTGGTAGGTTCCTCAACCCTACTTAGTTAATTTAGTCTAATATTAATCATTCATGTAAGTTCATTATTATTTATTTGTTATGGAAAGAATATTTTGTTTATGCCTCATTCTATTGGCCCTCTCATCTATTGATGAATCTATAACCTTAAATTTCATTATTGTTTTATCTTGTTTCTTTTTCATTATCTCCGACACATATCTTGTTTCTTTCTTTTGCGGGGTGGTTTCCCAACCACCCAGGGTTAGATCAAGGAATTCAACAAGATCAAGGAGGACTTAGCTTTTGGCATGGACCTAGCTCATGGAGATGTTTCTTGGAGACAAAGTTGGTGTAGTTTAAACTTCCCCTATCTAGATCCTTTTCTTGTTGTAAACCCTTTATGGAAAAATGATGATGTACACTTATATAAAATTGAATATAGTCATGAAATTATATTATGTTGCAATACTCATTGGTCTTTTGGATACCATATAAATAAAGATTTAAAATTTTTACACATGTTTCAAAATACCTTTGAGTATGTTGGGAATGGAGGTTTGATTCTTCAAATATTTAGTAATGGAGTGATTTCACTCTTTTACACAAAGGCTGTTGTTGTGGCTATAGGAATATGTAGTTTATCTTTTCCCAGCCCCACTTGTAAATAGAATTAGAGAATTTATGTTATGTACCTTCCATAAGTATAAATATAATTTCTATTTCTTTTTTGTACAAGAATGTTGTTTCATTCCTAATATCGAATGGAGTTTTCTCTATAGTTTTGGATGATATCATTATACCAATTATCTGGTGTCTTGTGGTCTTTATTTGTTAGATCTTGAGACACAAGTTTATAACATAAATATCAAACAACTTAAAATGCATGACTCAAACATGAGTTACTTCTGTCGTTGTCGCTTGGGCTGTATAAATGACAAGCACATTTATAAACTCTAGAAGTATGAATACTTAGAAACATTTGATTTTAAACCTCTCGTGAGATGTGAATATTGTTTTTTGGGCATCATGCCAAATACACCTTTTACTAGAAACAATGATAGGGAATTTGAACATTTAGCACTCATACATACTAATGTATGTGGTTCTTTTAGTTCAATAGCTAGAGGAGGGCTTCAATGCTCCATTACATTTACTGATGATATCATTAGATATGAATTTGTGCATCTCATGAAACACAAATGATAATCCTTTGAAATGCTATAAATTGAAAGAAAGAAGTAGAGAACTAACTTGAAAGAAAATGAAGATGTTTCAATCATATTGAGGTGGAGAATATTTGAGCCAAAATTTTGAGGAACTTCTATGGAGTGTGGTATTGTATCACAAATGATTGTACTAGGAACACCACAACAAAATGTTGTTTCAAAGAGAAGGAATCACATATTGATGGACATGGTGATCCATGATGATCCAAGCCAGACCTATTAATTCTTTTTTGGTACATGTTCTAGAAACCTCTACATTTACACTTAATTGAATTCCTTCTAAATTGGTTTCAAAGACACCATATGATATGTGGACTAGGAAGTGTCCCAATATGTCTTTCATCAAGGTTTGGGGTTGTAAAGCTTATGTAAAGCATTCATTTCCTGAGAAACTAGGACCTAGTCTGACAAGAGTTATTTTGTGGGGTATCCTAAGGAAGACAAAGGTTAGTATTTCTATATTCATTTACAAAACAAAGTATTTGTTCCTAAACTAGTATCTTCTTAAAAAAGGATTTCATCTCTTAAAATACCAGTGGGATGAAGATAGAACTCAAAGAAGTTCTAGATACGCAAAATAACAATGAACCCAAAGAGGAACATGATGAGGCACCACAAGTTGTTGTGGTACAACATCCCCCTCAACAAGCATGGGAACCTCATAAATCTATTAGGCCTCACCATGAGCGAGAGAGATTTTTATTTGTCACGACTAAAGATGGTGAGCCATTGGTCATGGATAAAGATGAACCGACCAAATAAAGGAATGTATGGAGGGACCAAAATTAAATGACTTGAGGCATGAGATCTGAAATGGACTACATTTATACTAACAAGGTAAGGACCTTGCTAGAACTACCTAAAGTGGTAAAATTCATTGGGTGCAAGTGGTTCTTCAAGAAGAAGACTGACATGGATGTAAATTTTTAGGTCTACAATGGGCTCTAGTGGCCAAAGGTTTCAAACAAGTTCAAGGTGTTGACTATGATGAAACTTTCTCACCATTCACCATGGTCAAGTCTATATACCAAGATCATGCTTTTCATTGCATCATACAATGAATATGATCTATGGAAGATGGATGTCATAACAAAATTTCTTAATGGAAATCTACTTGAGGATATGTATATGAGACAACATTAAGGTTTTGAATCTCCAAAGGATGTTGGAAAGTTATGTAAGTGACACGGATCAATATATGGATTGAAGCATGCATAGTTGGAATCTTTGTTTTGAAAAATTAGTTGAAGAGTTTGGCTTCGTCAAGAATGAATATGAACTTTGTCTACAAGAAGGTTAGTTGGGGAGCATTGTAGTATTCCTCGTGTGGTATGTGGATGAATTACTACTTATGGGAAATGATATCCAACCTTGCTAAAGGTGAAGATGTGGTTCAAAAATAGTTTGTCAACGAAATACTTAGGAGAATCCACCTACATTATAGATATCAAGATTGATAGAGATAGATATATAAGGTGTATTAGCTTAAGTTAATGTACATACATTAACGAGGTGCTAAAATGGTTCAGCATGTAAGAGTCTAAGAAAGGGAACTTACCTATGTCTCATGGAGTAAGTATTTCTAGGGCCAACTATACCAAATCTTGGAAGAAAGGGAGCACACGAGTAAGATTCCATATGCTTTTGCAATTTGATCTGACGTGCATGGAATGCTATTGAAAGGTTCATATGTCTCATATTCCTTGAGCATGACGATAAGATATCAAGAAGACCAAAGTGAAGGTCAATGGACTATAGTGAAGAACATCCTTGAGTACTTGAGAAGAACTATGGATGCTTTCTTGATATATGGAGGTGAGGAAGAGTTGGTTGTAAGGGGTTACACTCACACAAGCTTCCAAATTGATAAACATGATTATCGATCACAATATGGTTATGTGTTTTCCTTAATGGGGATGATGTCAGTTGGAAAAGTTCCAAGAAAGTGATGATAATTGACTCTATAATAGAATATGAATATATTGCTACATCAGATGTTACACAGAAAGATGTACGGATGAAGAAGTTCACCAAGAACTCAGATTTGTTTGCATCATTGCTAACGCAATTGAACTATATTTGGACAACAATGGAGCTATAGGGTAAGCCTTAAAACCCAGATGTTATCTTCGTTCCAAGTATATTCTTCATTTCTTGCCTCTCTTACAAGAGATTGTTGAGTGAGGGGTTGTGAAGATCAGCATGGTACCGATAGAGTGAAATATTATTGATCCCTTGAAAAGGCATCATCATAGAAGAAGCATGATGGTCATGTTAGATCCCTTGGTATATAAATGTGAATGATTGGCTTTTGTGCAAGTGGGAGAATATTAGAGTATGTGCCTAGTAGACAATCAAATGATGGCTACATGAACTTTTGTAACTTTGATTTTATTAATAAAGGCAATTCCAATTTGTTGGTTCACATTTACTTACTATGATATTAATGAACATATTAAATGTCCTTAGAATTATTCGTTCAAAGCCATGATACTTCATGTATGTGACTTGAACATGAAATCCTAATGGATTCTAATAACAATATTCTTAGATGTTCCTAGTCAAGTGTTATTGAGGATTGGACAAGAATAATACATGTGAGACTAGTATGTGTGGCGATTGATGACCATGTGTCATGGTTCAAAGGTATTGGTTACAAATTATACACATAAGTACCTATTAGAGAATAAGTGTACTAGATAGACCCACCTTGAGAGTGATTCATTGACCGTCATATGATAATCATAATAGAACCTCAAATGTGACACTGTTGTTGTGGTCCTTCAAATTGACATCACTGTAATGGTTGTATGACAATGATTGTGGTTGACACTACCCAATGTGATCTTTAAGAAGGTTACTATAAAGGTAGTGATTGAGTGTGATGAGAATCATGCTACAGATTGTATGTGATCTTTAAGAAGGTTACTATAAAGGTAGTGATTGAGTGTAATGAGAATCATGCTACAGATTGTGAGTGATGTAGAAGGACTTTGTCCCTCCAATATAACAAGAAATATATCCAAGGCCTCTTGATGAGTGATACTAGATAAATTCTTTCCCATGTTCATGTGAGTTAGTATATGATGTAGGGATCAATATGTATCATTCTAGTCTACTTGGAGATCAAGGAGCATAAATTGAATGTAACATAGATGATATGTCCATGCCTCTAGTTCAATATGTATATTTGTAACAAAAGGATTACACAATATGCTAACAATGTTCATTCATGGTGTAGTCTTGTCCTACTAATCCTAATACTTGGGTAGAAATGATGTTTATCTAGACACCCCTTATTGCTTATGTATCATAATTTTGATTAGTGAATCTGTTGCCAACATAGAATGGTGCATACATGATCAAACTGAATAAAGAGAGCTTGAAGAAAGACTAATTTTGATCTTATTTTAATTGTTATAATGAATCCAAGGAACTTAAAGAAAGTTTTTGAGAAGCAAGATAAAATATGGACCTTGAATTAAGAAATAATTTCCATAAGTGAGGGAGTCCACAAACTTGCCAAATAGGATTTAGGTAATCTTGACTCTCCACTCTTCTATATATATAATATGAGGAATCCTTTAGAGAACATACTCAAATTTTCTCATTGTTTCCTCCAAGGTTTGAGAAACACTACGAGAAACTTAAAGAGAGAAAGAGGGAGAAGTGGAGACTACAAACTATGACCATCTTCAAACTCTTGTGTGGATATCGTGGAGACATATTTGCATAGTAGATTTGTTCCAGACCAAGATATTCACAAGTCACACATGAATCAAAGTAAGAACAAATGATGACAATCACCACAAGTGTGAATGGTAGAACAAAGTGATCCTATAGGAAAACAAATAGAGGAGAAGGTCTTCCAGGAAGAATGACACAATCCTCTACCTATTGCACACATCCCAAAATAGCAGATAAGTGATCCACGATACATGTGTATGGAGGATTAGTGTGATCTTATAGAGTTTGCTTAAAAATATATTTTTTGGTTAACAGAGCCATTTATGTGACCTTGGGATCTTTGCAGATCACTGATAGATTTCCATGATCTGCCACTGATAGGTACCAGATGATCAACATGATTAGATAATGAAAATTAGTTTTATATATGCATACTAAGGAAACTCATATAGTGACAAAAACCCTAGAAATGAGTTCAGATTCATGATCCAATGAAATTAAAGAGAGGTGTAGATTGTAGGGTCTAGATCTACACCAAGAATTATAAGAGGAATCATTGAAACACCTTGCACGATCAGGTACAATCTTGTAATCCCTAATCTTGTTTTGTTGTTGTTGCATTAGTTAGATCATGTTCAAATGATTCATAGAGAAAATTATTCCACTATTTTTCCTTCTATTGAGATTCCTACATTTTTACCTAGTAAGGAAAAACTGCAATCTAAAATAATGTTTAAATTAACTAGATAATGATGCAAGTTACTAATGAAGGTTCAATTAATTCTGCAGCTGTATTTAACCCTAAAATTACCAACATAGTAAGATATATACTTAACTCTCCCCTTTAAGGAACTTCATCCCAAAACTTATAAATATGCAAGAATAGTATAATAGGTTATATTTATGTATATTAGTCATACTTCTTACATAATATGTAATTCTCATATGTAACCTTCTCTATTTAACTTTGAAGTTACAATCATGATGTAATAAACCATCTCAATCACAACAAGAATGTTACAACCCCAAATTTTTGGGTTCTTTTGATGAGAAATGCAATTTCTCTTAATAAAAATAAATGATCAAATAATGATGTGATTTGATTTGAATCAATGAATTTCATTTATAATATCCTTGATGGTTGCTTAATGGCTTTATTAGCTATTGGGCCCAATAACAAGGAAAAGAAAAAGGAAATTCTATTAGTAAATGAATACTTAATAAATAGAGAAAAGAAAGATGTAGAAACCTCTAGAAGGCAAAAGAATATTCCTCAAAGGTAGTTTTCGTGCCCTTTTGGATTCCTTGGGTTCCAAGGAGTCCAAGTTTCAATGATAATTCAAAAAGAGAGAGAAAAGATCAATTAAGTATTGCCTTATTAAAGGAAATATGAGATAATAATAATATTACAATAATATGTTGATATTTGGATAATGGATACATCTTGGATAAGATTTCGTGACCACATAATTTCTAATGGAGAAAGGAATCAAAATCAAAAGAGAAAAACCAGAGATAAACAATTAATCAAGAATATTTGAAATATAGGAGATAATGCAAGAAATAAAGAGAGAAATGAGGGTGTGGTCATGATGAGTAATAAGTCGAACCCCACTTGCTTTCTTGTATTATAAGGAATAGAAATAATGGGAAATAAGAAAATAAGAAACAGAAAATAGGTGAGACATATACATATTTGAGTAATATCTTGCACCTAAATAAAAGGCACGTTTTCTTTGAGATAATGATCCCCAATTTGGCAGAATGGTAGATTAAATCGTTACTAAGTTTCCCTCAAAATTTGGGATTATTTGGATACTCGGTTTGGGAGATATGGATTTTACAAAAACTCAAAAAGTGTAGAGGAAAGTATTTTTGTCACAATTTTATTTCATATTAGATCTATAATTGATATAGACGCGAGACACCATAGCCGTTGGATTTGGATCCAAAAGAGGTTGTGTTGTCACCTTCCTCAGTCGGATAAGGAAATAGGAGGCTAAGAGTGTGGACTTTCCAAAGCCAAAATCTTGCAAGATAATGGACGAAACATTATGGAAATTAGTCCAGTGGATTCAGGAGAAGAATTTGAACCTAGGAAACCTAGGTCTTGGTAAGTTTTGTGGACACCAAGAAAAATGCCCAAATCTGATTGGGATCTCCTCGTCGACCTGCCTATATATATAGGGGGCATTGGACCCCAACAGAGCGACAAAGGCCTCCCATTGTTTTCGGCCAACGTCTACGAGGGGACTCGCTCTTGCGATTGCATCTGGAGGTGCATCCCTTTACACCTATCATCGCTGTGAACTTGCTGAAGGGGCAGGAAGCTAGTGGTCAGGTCTGAACAACCTCAGGGAAATTGATGCCCTAGCCACATTTGACAGAGCCTGGCAGCGACAGTGGTAGTTTTTTTGAATGAATGGGAGGCCTGGAGCATGGAGTCAACTCCCTGGTTGACCGACGGTCTGCTGCTAGCTCGCAAGCAGGGCACGAGGTTGAAGATGAAAGGAGGGTAAATTACCTCCTTGCCCCTGGGTGCAGATGATTTCAAGAAAGGGACACAAGGGTAAAAATGTACAACCATCCCAATTAGGCGCTTTGCTAGCAGAAAAGAAAAGAAAAACGAAAGAGGCCGACATGGCAACCATCGATTGGCCTAAAGGTATTTATCTTGCGAAAATCATAACTAAATATAGCATTATCTGATAATTGCAAGTTTTACATGAATGTTGATCAGAAAAATGCGAGGAATGCAATAAAAATAGTTGAGAACCTGATTTCATTTGTATTTGCAAAAGTATGCTAAGTTAATGAAAAGTGCTTTGAATATATGTTAGAAACCCTAATTGAAATTAATGGTTAAGTTCATGATGCTTAATTGGTGAAATTTAGTGATAGTAATCTATTGAAATGTTAATGATGAACTTGAACCTGATCTAGATGAATTATTGCATGAATTAGGATTTTACACCAATTATGAATGATAAAGCATTTAAAAACGCTAATTTAAGGTAAAAGGGGAAAATATTATATTTAATCTGAAATACGCGAATATGTGTTGTTAAATGATGATCCTAAACATGTTAAATGAGATAGGTTATGATCCTTAGGGTTTGTGAGTTATTTTTCTTAATTAGTGTTTGTAGTAATATGAGTGAAAGACAAACCTTAATTGTAATAAAAACCCTAAAAGTGGCCTAGAAAGCCTAAGGTGGAATCCAAGTCTATCTTGAGAATGTTTTGGATAAACTATAACACTTGGATGTATTGCATTGATTTTAGGATATTGATTATTGCTTGTTTGATTGTTCTTTATCATTATTTCTTGGACCTCAAGTTTTTCTGACATGTATGTGGATAATTATGGTTCATCATATTAGTTTCCTGAAGAGTTTCCCAAATGATTCATCGCATTGAATGCAACTTAACAGTTTGGATGTTCATACTTGCAAATCATAAAGTCACTATGATTATCACATTAATAGTAGAAGTATGTATTCTCGCACCTACATGCCACCCTGATGGATGATGCCAAAGGTCAGGCCCAAGAGGGTAGACCAATGGGCACCATGAGTGGTGACCCCAGACACCAAGCTCGGGATTGAAAATGTGGTCTGTAAAGAATGACTAATGGGCACTATGAAGGGTGACCCCAGGCACCAAGCTCGGGATTGAGAAGGTGGCCTTAAGTCATTGGCAAAAGAAACCCTAAGGTGGGTACGCCAGGGTTAGGGAAAGAGTGGTGGAGAATGTCATACTGAAAAGCGTAAATTGGCTTGTTAATTAACTTTATTTTGATAATGAGATTGTTAGCCATATTCGCAAAATTTTGGTTGTCCCCACATACCAGCATATTCATTTTGTTGGCCGACGTTTTGTTTGTCGGCATTTTAGGTACAAGCTGAAAAGGACAAACAGTGAATTGGCATATGTGGAATTAAATGAGAATTAAATTACAAAGGAGGATTAGTTAGAATAGACTCTAGATGTGGATAGAAGTAGATATCCAAGGCTTTGAAAAAGGTATGCAAAGTTTTATTTTACACCAGATTTCAGTTTAGTTTGGTAGAATTTGATAATTATTATTGATTATTTGTTGAACCTTTGATCCTATTAATTGGGATAATGGCTCTGACCTTCTGGTGTCCCTTAATTGGGGGTTACCGGGAGGTGGGGTCATGACAAAGAATGTCTCTATACATACTAAGTTACAAAAAATAATCTTCCTTTATACTGAGTATGCTTTCTTAGGGATGCACCCTTTGCTGGTATCATGATATTTAGTATATCATTTTATTTAGTATGCTTTACTATACTTATAAGTACATCATAACTTATCAAAGGGAATTATATCTTATTTGTCATTTACCACACTAGGATACTAATAATGAATCCCCATGAAGTGTAAACATGAACTAGCACAACTGAGCTATATTGAACTACTAACCAATAAAAGCACATTCTCAATGATTATGTCTTTTATTGGATATGATACACATTAAGATGGATAACAATATTTTATATACTTATTATTCCCTCAAAAATTGTACTTCTTGATATTTTACCATATCAAAAGATAATCCAAATGTTTCTACATTCCTTCTTACACATCATTTTTTGTTCCTCTTTACACATCCTTTCTCTTTTGTCTCTACGATTGAATGTTATATAAGTTGAAAGGATTGACCACCTAGTTTAGTAGGTTGAAAC
The DNA here is from genome assembly GCA_963693085.1 of Alisma plantago-aquatica. Classification (NCBI taxonomy): domain Eukaryota; kingdom Viridiplantae; phylum Streptophyta; class Magnoliopsida; order Alismatales; family Alismataceae; genus Alisma; species Alisma plantago-aquatica. The sequence goes on along the minus strand of OY856413.1, from coordinate 830,634,894 downwards.
ATTTGAGAGTCCCTCTCAAAAGATGAAATACCTATTACTTCTCTATCTAAATTTACATCATCAGAAGAAGGATAATCTAGTTTTGGTGGGTTCAAGAGATCGAATTCCACTACATCCACAAGAGGACAACATATCTCTTCAATCTTTGACTTAACTGACATACTAAGATGAGAAGGGCTACACCATGGAAAAGTAAACCTATCACCTTATTCTACTAGTTTCATAATTCTTCCCCAAAGATGGTGTATGTCTGGACTTTCTACGATCTTGCATAATTGGACCCTATTTTGGGAAGTAATGAATTATTGAAAACAAATAATTTGGGCATTGTGTCGATACTTATAGAGGATGTTCTGTAAATAATGACTATTAAGATCATTGAGACACTGGATGATGATATAAAATTATCTTGAAGTATGTAATGAATTAATATGATGATGTGAGTCCAAATGAGCTTATGACCATTTTAGATATGTGTGATAGTTTGAATATGCATAAACATATTTGAGTAATCATTTGGTTCACTTGGTACATTATTATGTTATGTAACTCTATTTATAGCATCTTGATGATCATTATTATATTAATGATGTTTTGACTATTATTCAAGGAAGAATGGTATTTGAATGGGTTTGAATAACCCTTTTTGTGACCCTACATTAGGGATATACTAAAGTAGTAAAATAATATAATTTTGGGATCATTCTAAAATAGATTGTGGAGTTGGATACAACACAACTACTATTAAATTTTCAAGATAATTAGAGCTCTAGCATGAGAGATATTGATGTTTGAGTTTTGATTGATTTAATTAAAATTCCATACAATTTACTAGAGCTATGTTTGATTATCTAATGTTGCCAAGAAGCCATCCCACTCAACAGAGGGGCATGACTTCTTTTGGGTGTGACGATGTGGATTAACTATAGCTGTTAGATAGGGTCAACGACCCTGTCACCTTCTTCAATCTCCTCATCTCACAAAGATGTTGATTGTCTATCCCTTAGTCCTTGAATGCTTCTCGCTTGCTTCTCATACTTGAATCTATCAGATGGAGTAGATCTATAGGGTCAGGATGAGTCCAATGAGACAAGTTTCATGGGACTTTGAGGCGAGTTAATGGATATCACCTCGACCCTGATCCTGTCTTCTCCATAACTGCAAGCACCAACCGACCCTGGATATGGAGGCACTCATTGGTGTCTTTTGGCTTGAGTTGTTGCTATAAAATCCATCCCCTTATCAGTATTTTTCCCTGACCCACATCATAAGGTGTTAGGAGGGGTTACAACCTATATTGGCGGTTGCTTGGACTGACTAGGAATGTTGGTTGTGGGAGATCCCTCTAGACTTTTCTATCGTCCCTGATTTCAAATATTGGAGGCATTGACATACTTTTGGATCCCATGATTTAAGGTTTAGTAGAAAGGGAAGATATTTTCCTCTTTCCTATTCCTATGGAGGCACAATTCCAATGAGATCACATATACACTAATTCTTGCCTTCCCAATCAAAATTGGAAGGCATTCTGACATGCCTAAGATTTCGAGGGAACCAACTACCAAATGGGAGAGAAACTTGAAGGCCTTTCCCCTACATGATTGTCATCACATATCCTATGTGCGGTGGCACTGGTAGAAAGTAGAGACATGTGATTTGCTGACTCATAAGTAGAAGAGTTTAAGACTGGCCCAATTTGGGTTAACATATCTGTAACATCCCTGACCTGGGTTATGTGTTAACCCTAGATGTTTTGCCTAATAAGGTTGAGTAAATGGTTAATATTATCTTGGGAAAAGTAATTAGGGCTCATGAGAAACTTATGTTTCAATTTTGGTCATGTTTGAACAATGTTGAAGCAAATATTGCTTATTTAGGACTAAAATGCAAATTACCAAAGTTGAGGGGTTAAATTGCAAATGTTGCATGATAAGATGTTCCTCTGATGTGGAGACATCATAAGAATGAATATGATGTATTGGTATGGTTCTCACAAGCTTGGGCACCAAGATTAAGCTTGTAAAGCAATCCTTGTGCATTAAAACCTAGTTTTGGTGTAATGAGCAATTTCCCAAAATCTGGGGTTCAATATGAAAATTACCACTTCAATAAGGTCCCTAATGTTTCTTGGAATCATATAGAGCAAATAAAATGAGAGGGGCGCCTCATTTGAATTAAGTTGGAGGAGAGAGAATCTTGATATTAAAATAATCAAGATTTAATCCTAAGTGAAACCCTAATTTAATTTAGGGCAAGAATGAATGTATTAATTAAAGGGCCTTCAACCAAAATTAAAATGGTTGAATTCAGATGTGTGTGGATGATCTTAAAGCCTTTCAAAGGTACGAGCATATCCAAGGCAGTGGATAACTCACTCACAATTTTATATGAAAAAGAAATATCCACTCACATATGGATATTAATATAATATGATTTCAGGTGCTTAATTTGCTTTTCTTTAAATCATGGATAATTGAAGGGAATAAGAGTCCAATAGGATAGACTCGTCCCTAAGGATGTAGAGGGGGCAAGTGGCAAGGGAATTGAGGGGATAATTCCTACATTCTCTCTCCTAATTGAACTTTTTAATAAAAATCACATATAAGCTCATTTATCCATAAAATGAAAGGGAATTTCGGATTCACTTCTTTCCCCTTGCTTTGAAAACGACCAAGGAGCTAGGGAGGACCAGGATAACGACCCCCAACCTGTTGGTAAGTTCTTGACCTTCGTTCTCCTTGATTCCATGGTGGAAATCGAAAATAAATAATTGATTTCTTCTTATTTCGATCTCCTCTTCAACCCTAGCCAATATTTTCAACAAAAAGCTTGAGGAAGAGCCTAGGGGGAGTTTCAAGAGCTTCATAGACCATTGTTTCCGTGAGCTTGGAGCTTTGGAGCTCAATTTGAGGCAGGTTTTATAACTTGAACCCTTAATTTTATTATTGCAATCAATTCCTTATCAATTGGTGATCATTTCTACATTTCCGAAACTAAGTTTGGTTGATTGATGAAATTTCCATGAAATCACAGTAGATTTCGTGAGTTTGGAGCTTGATGATGATTAAATCATAATAAGACACACCTCCCCAAATATCTAGGGAAAACGGTTTCAATGTTGGGACCAAACAATTTCACCTAACCATTTGGTGACCAAACGGTTTGCAAACCATTTGGTGGTTTGGGTTCCAAACCGTTTGGGATGGTTGACCATTTGAAATGGTTGACCATTTGAAGATAAATGTTGTGGTACTTGGATCTTGATCCAATGGTTTCAATTGGTTGATCTTGAAGGTTTCAATTGTGAATGATTCCTTAATTGCAAACCCTAATCGGCTAAGTGCTGATTTTGAAATTGATTGAGGCGATGGTTTGAGTTGATTGACCCAAACGGTTTCAAAACCGTTTGGGGATCTCCCAAACGGTATCAAGACCGTTTGAGGGTCACCCAAGACCGTTTGGAGGTCTATGGTTAAGTATGTCTAAGTGTTTGAAGATCAAAAGATATGGTATCAACCCTAAACGGCTAAGTGTTGATTTTGCTATTGAATAAGTTGGTGGTTTGGGTTGATTGACCCAAACGGTTTCAAAACCATTTGGGAATCACCCAAATGGTCTCAAGATCGTTTTAGGGTCACCCAAGACCGTTTTGAGGTCTGGGGTTGAGCATGGTTGGGTATTTGATGATCCAAAGATACCAAATTGAATTGTAACTAAGTGCTGATTTGATAATCAATCCAATGGTCCAAAACCCTAATTGGATGTCATGGTTTTTGATGATGGAATGGGAAAACGGTCTCAAGACCATTTGGAGATCAACCAAACGGTCTCAAGAATGTGTGGTGGTCATCCAAGACCGTTTGAGGTCAGACCATATCATGTGATGATGATAGTTTATTGATTTCAATCGATTTGGTTCCACAATGTCAACCATTGACGGATCCTCGATTTCAAACCCTAAGTGATGGTTTCCTGATTATAAAACCTAGTTAAATTGGGTTCAAAAACCTAAATTGAAGGTCTAATTGAATGGTGATTCAGTGGTCCAATTGATGAATGCATTAGTGATTCAATTTATAATTGGTCCATGGATTGAAACATTGAATCGATTGAGTGTTGAAGCACCTTTTTGGACCATGAGGTTTTGAGAAGGTTTGGACCAAATGGTCTCAAGACCATTTGGGTCCAAACAGTCTCAAGACCATTTGGGACCAAACGATCTCAAACCATTTGGAGAGCCAAAGTGCAAACGGTTTCAATACCTACTTTGTTCAATTGGTTTCAAGTATTACTTGTTCAAATGGTTTTCAAACAATTGATATAAGAGAACAAAGATCATTGAGGGTCTAAGTAATTAACTTTGTGAAGATCAACATGGTTAATCCATTTGAATATCTCATGTAATTGAAGGTCCAATATGGTGAACCTATTTAGATACTTAATACATTTGAAGATCTCAATGGTTAACCTAATTGGTCACTTGATGGAGTTGAAAGTTTAATTGGTCAATTCTTTTGAATTCCTTATGTAATTGATGGTTTAATTGATTAGACCATTTGGACATCTAATAATATCAAAGGTTTATTAGCTATGTGATTATTAAAGATGTAGACCCATGATGATTGTGGAGGTTAACCCTAGCTATGTGTACTCAAGTGAAGAGTTGACCTATATTAATCTTGGGGTATTTAACATCCTAAAGAGGATGAGAGAGAGAGTGAGAAAGATGAATGCTTATATAATTAAGCCCTAATTCTCTCTTTATAAGTAAACTATGTGATAAGGGTTTGATCCATAATAATGAGATCATGAAACCCTAATCAATGAGCCCAAACCCTAATTAGAGCAATGCTATGTGTGAAACCCTAATTGGAGCAATGCTATCTGTGAAACCCTAATCTAGGGCAAGGATGAGTGTTATCATAAATCCAGGGTGATGATGTAACCCTAGCTTAGTGTAACAATGAAGGAAACCCTAATTTAATGGGAATTGTATATCCTAACCCTAATTTGGGTATGAGGAAAGAGAAACTCCACTTAGATGTGAATGATAAACCCTGATCCCTAAAATGGGATAAAGGTATATGAAACCCTAATATAGGGTTGTGCTACTAATTTTATGTGAAGTTCTATCACTGGGTGATGTGTTGTGAAATCCTAATTTCACATAATACTAGGTGAATCCTTGATATAGAAGGATGATTATGTAAGACTCTACTGGAGAATAATACCATGTGAAATCCATAGATGTATGGAATATTATATTAAATCCTCAAATTATAAATATGGAGAATACTATTCCTAATTAATCTAAATGGGTTGGATGCTGGCACCTGTGGTGGTGTAAAACGATCATGGTGATCTTCTGTAGCACGACCATGCAAGATAGCATGGTTGTGGTATCTTCCCCTTGCATGACCGTTCTTGGCTACACGGCCATGGTGCTCTATGCTCGACTTGAAGTTGATTTGCAAGTGACCTAGTATGGTTGTTTTGTTAGTTCCTAACTTAAGGATGAGACCATAGTTTTGGCAATGGTTGTATATTCTAAGTGAGTGACAAATGACCACTAGCTTACATGATAAATGTGATGAACTGGTGCATAAAGTATTAGGATGGGTAATACCCTAATACAAGCTAAGTGTAGGAACTCAAGTAAGATAAAGGTGTTGGGGGAAGTAATACATCAAGATATGATAGATATCACATCGAATACCCCAATGCTGGTATACCTTGATGTGTTATAAGTCCAATATAGTTGGATGAATGACACATGAAATGTGTCATATCAATGGTTACATTGATATGTAATGTACTCTGTTGAATGTAGGCTAATATTCCTTATGAAAAGGTTAATCCAAACATATAAACTATGATGTAATCATATTCTGGAAAAGAAGAGAGAGAAACTTAAGCTATGTGTTGATAATTCATTTAATGATGAATGATGAGAATAAAGAATATGATTGAATACTGATAATTATTCATATTGATTCCTTACTATGTGAACCCTGATATAGAGTAATGCTAGGTGAAACTTTAATACAAGTCAATGCTATGTGATCCCTAATGCAAGGTAATGCTATGTGAAATCCTATGACAAGTTAATGCTATGTAAACCCTAATACATGGTATTACTATGTGAAATTCTAATACATGATAATCCTATGTGAAGCTCAAATGCAGACTAATGGGTTATGAATGTAATAAGATAACCCTCGTATTGCATGATATTGATAAGTAATTGTGTCATGATTACTAATCATGCAGATATGCTGAGAAGATGAGCATAGCCAAGTATGGGCTATGATGCTTTGTTATTGAGAATGTTTTATAGGCTTTATAAGCCTTCATATTCTTTGTGTAGTAAGAAACTTTGTGTACTATGTGCAATACATTATGTAGCAAGAATCATGATGTTCTTGGTCAAATGATCTGAAGGTATGAAGTTACCTAATAAATGGTAACAAGTGTTCTATGATGAGATGCGGGTTCAAATACCCAGATTCTATAATCATGATAATGAACTTGTTAAGAAATGAAATTGTACTTGATGAGTTAAGGGACTAAGATCCCAACACTTTGTGAAAAGAGTATGGCTACATGCCATGACTCCACAATGACAATTCCAGGCATTAGATATAAGATCTAAGCCTGAAGAGAGTTAATGTTGTGGTAATGATTCTATAGTGAATAAATGTTATACATGTTCTTCATATTCCTTAAAGGATAATTGACATGATGTTCTATCAAATTATAGCTGTAATACTTTTGATAAGAATGATGTTCTAATCTGTTAGACATTGAATTAACTGCTACCAAACAAATATAATTCCTTTGTGTATATTTATCTTCTTAAGCTGCAATAATAATGTTTCTAGCAGAGAGTTATATCTCTTGCTGGGACAATTTACAATTGTCTCACCCCCGTGGGAATCACATTTTTAGGTGGACGCAGACAAGGAGGCAGGAATCCTTCAGTAGGTGAAGGGAAGCAACAACCGCAGCAGGGACAGCAGTGAAGTCTCAAGTGGAGACACTGGCTGTTATGCCTTGTATAAATATAGATAGATTCCTATGTGTCGTCTCTGTACTCTCAGGTCCTCGGAGTAGTAGTTAGTACTTTCGAGATTTTGGCTCAGTGCCTCAAGATTTTTACTGCCTGTGTTTATCTTGATAGGATAGTTAATGCTTGTAATTCTCAAAAGGAGATGATACAAAATATGTACCTGTGAACAAGAATGTAACTATGTTACTTTGGTTCTATGTGAGAAAGTTTTCCTTTGATGGATCTTTTGATAAAAAGGTTTTAATTTTTAGTTATTTTTGGTAATTCGCTGCTTAGTGAACGCTTCCGCATTAGTTAATCTTGTTTTTGTGAGTTGTATGCCACAATATCCTATATGTAGTGCATCCTTGTTTAGGTAACATTTGAAGGTAATTCATAAAGCAATTTCTAGAAAAATAGCTATTTCTTTGATAATCTATAGAAAATAGCCCCATTGGCCAAGAAATTCCCTAAAATATCCATGGACTCATAAAACTGCCCAATTTTTTGTGAAATCCCTGGATTAGACCTTTGAAGCAATTTTATTGATGGTTTTTAATTTATAGTATAGTGCTTCTTTTAGAATATATTAAATGTACTAAATGATATATATTCGACATAAAATCTTAGAAAATTGATGTCATACCTTAAATTTGTTTTGAATCATATATGTACCCTAATATGAACTATATTTTCTACTATTAGATCTTTTCTCATTATGGTCTAATCATATGCTTTGAATCTCTTTTTAGTTCTAGAAAATAGACTAGATATATGAAAAATATGGAAATTAGACCAGACCTTAATAATGACTTCATGATTAGTATACACATACTAAAGACAATATTAAGTTCAATTTGAGCCTAGGTTTGGATAAATCCTAATTTTGGCCTAAAATAATAATAATATGTATACATTTATTAATGATGATTTATTATTATTAACCAGGTGATAAACATATATGTAGATGATCAAGGATAATTAAGAATGTTTGAAATCAGGTATGTGCTTTAATAATTAAATGTCTATGGCTTTCTTGTTTGAAACATGATATATATGTATGCTTGTTTACTTCCTCAAGTATTGCCATATAGTGTTCTAGTAATGTATTTGATGTTTGTCTCGTTATCATTGTTTGACATCTTGAAACATAATATAGAAACTCATTTATAAAACCTTGTGCGTTTGCCTATATTGTCGGGTTAAGAACACCTAGTTGAGAATCCTACTTGAGTTGTCAAGATAGGATAGACCGTATCAGTAAAAGGGTTAGCTCTTGGATATGTCCTTGAGGTCCCTCTTGTAAAAAGGGTTATATGGTATGGGAAGTGTTTCTGTATGGTATGGTAAGTGTTCCTGTATGTCTTTGATAGTGATTAATGATGAATGCCTATATAAGAAAGTTGTTTCTTAAAAGGGGAAGTGTACACAAATCACACAAATGTTAATTTGTTAAATACTACTCTTATCCCAATCCTACAACAAAGTTGTTTGTTGATCTGGCTGGATATATTCCTAACGAGGAACTTAGTTCAAAAGGAATCAGTGGGAGTAAAAGTAGAACTCGAAATGTTCGAGACAAATAAGAAAACTTTGAACCTAAAAGAGGTACAGTGGTAACAATGAGAATCATAAAGTGTTGTGGAATCTCAAGTTCCTTATATAACACAAATCCTCATAGTTAAGGTGGAATCACACCTTAGTTTGAAGGATATGTGATATCTTATAACTCAACAAGGCAATGAGTCGATCATAATGAGGAGTCAACTAACTAACTAGAAGCTACTGAGGGACCAAAGTCTGAGACATGGCTATAATATCAAAGATGGACTCCATGTACACCAACAAGGTATGACCTTGATGGATCCACCTAAAGGGGTAAAACCCATAGGGTGAATTTAGGTCTTTGAGAGAAGACAAACATGGAATGGTATATTGCCTATGATTAGCTTCAAACAAGTTCAAGTTGTTGAACATTATGAAGTCTTTCACCAATTACCATGATTAAATCCATTAGGATCATGTTTGCAATTTCAACTTAATAAGATTGTAATATTTGACATATGGATATTAAAACCGCATTTTGTAACTGGAATAATTGTATAGGATGTTTATGTGGTACAACCTAATGGTTTTATAAATCCATTAATGCAAATAAAGTTTGTAAGCTAAAAAGGTCAATCTACTGATTGAAGCAAGCATCTCAGAGCTAGAATCTTCTATTTTGACAAGAAAGTCAAAGTGTTTTACATAAGTCAAAATAAAATCGGTGATTACAAAAAATTTTGTGGGAGCATATTTATATTCCACATAATGATGCAGAATAACATCATTATCCTGCAAATGTTAACACCAAGCAAGAAAAGTACCTTCTTTATGAAGGACTTAGGAGAAGCATCCTATGTGATAGGAATTGAGATCAATACAAATAGATCTGGAAAGATTCTTCACATAAGAAAGAGAACATACACTTGCAATATGTTGAAGGGTTCAACATGCATGATTCATTGAGAGAAAACTTGTCCATGTTCCATGGAGTTAGTCTCTCAAGAGCCCAATATCCATGTTCTTATGAAGAACAAGAACACATGGATAGATGTCATATGCATTCATAATTAGATCTATCATGTATGTACTCATCCCGTTATCTCGTATGTATTGGACATGATGAGAAGATATCCTATAATCACATATGTATTGGACATGATGAGAGGATATCTATTCATCTCATATGTATTAGACATGATGAGAGGATATACATATACCTATTTGGTAATTTCATATGTATTGGACATGACAAGAAGTTATATGTTAGATTCCAGTGAGAGTCACTGGACTACCATAAAATAACATCTTTAAATGCTTATGAATCACGAAAAGGATTAGTTCCTTGGTCATGGTAATAAGGAAGAGTTAAGTGTAAAGTGTTACAATGATGCAGGCTTCCTAACTGAGAAATATATAAATCACAATCTATTTTTTGTTTTCGACCTTAAAATAAGAAATGTAAGCTGGAAGGGATCCGAGCTAATGATAGTTTCTTAAATGTATAATAAAAGTCAAGTATCTCTATGTTATGAGAACAACAAAAGATATTGTATGAATTTTGTATGGGTGAACTTATGAGAGGTTCCAACCATTGATGACTTAGTAGAAATACTATCATATAAATGGAGCTATATGATAGGCAAATAATCTTAGATAGCATACTATGGCACTTCCATCTCATATGAGATGTCGTACAGTGAAGAGATGTGAAAATTACAAAATATCGACTAAAAGAAAATGTTACTAAACTTGTTAGAGTTCTTGCACAACATAAACATGGGCATGTTAAGATCACTCAGAATATGATTCGTGGGTGATTGGCTCTAAGTGCATGTGGGAGTCTATTGGTATGTCTTCCCAGAGAGCTAATCATATGATGATTGGAGTGAGGCATTAGGTACTTGATTTGATAAATCATAAAGGTAATTCCATCTATTATGTTGTTCTCAGTCTTGAGATGATGACACAAACGTAAGTAGTTGTCTAGAGAATGATGATACTCGATGTCATATGTCTTCGAGTACATGACTTGAAGGTGAGATCATACGAATGATAAGAGTTCATATATTCTTGTTATGTTCCTAGTCGGTTATTATTCTAGAAGCAAACTAGAAAATAGTAATACATAAGACTAGAGTGTGTGTTGAGTGATGACAGAGTATCATTAGTCATGATATGTGATATCAAGTGAAGCACACATATACATGTTAGTGAATAGTGTATCAGACTGACCCACCATGAGAGTGATACATGGAAACCATGAAATGGTAGTCAGAATCATATCTCATAGTGATGGTGGTGATTGTGGTTCTTAGACTTAAAATCACTATAGTCATCACATGTCCTTGGGTACACATTGACATCATCAAACACAGTCCTGAAACATGGGTTGTTTTAATGGTGATGATTGGGTGACTTTAACACATGGGGATAGATTGTGAGTGATAGAGATGGGATTTATCCCTCCTACTGGAGATTGATAGCTAGGGCTCCTTGATAAGAGAGACTGAGAGTGTACAGTCATACCCGTGTGGTTCAATATATGATATGTGAACTCACATGCATCTAGAATAGTCTGCTCTAGTTCAAGGAACATTGAATGAATGTTGAGAGGATGATGATTCCATCCCTCGAGTTGAATCTGGATATCAGAGACAAACGAACTACACAATGACAATAACACTATTCACAGATTATAGGTTGAATTTGTTATTCAACTTTCCAAATTACTTGGGTAGAAATGATGTGTGACTAGGCACCACTCTTTACTTGTAACGTCATAAGTTGTTATGGACATTCACTGTCAACGTAATTCTGGTACTATAGGGTCATACCCATAGGATAAACTTGGATTAAAGGACTATATTCATGAATGATTTTTAGATTAAATACTAAAGGTGTTTAGGTATTCAATTAAACAATAGATCAACTGATTGGACTCTGAATCATCAAGTTTATGTGTGGGACTGACTTATTGGAGTGTTAGATTGATTGGAATTGATTCCTAAAGTGTTTAGGTATTCAATTCACACACGAACAACTGATTGCACTGCCAAACGACCATCTCAAGTGTTGAGATAGGCGTCTGGGGTGCCAAATGGAAGTCTCAAGTGTTGAGATGGGGTCTGGTTTGTCAGACTGGTTGGAACGAAGTTGGTTGCCCAAACTGAGGTGAACATGTCAGTTTATACCAATGAACCAACCGGCTCATCTCGTCTCACCAGATGAATGTCGATGTTAGTGAAATGACCGCCTTGAATGTGTGAGATCACCTGTTTAGGCCGGGGAAGGTTCTAGATACTTTCCCAAATTCGTTTGGATTGCACAATAACTGTTGTGCAAGTTAAATCGATGTTTAACATTGATTAAAAGTGAATTGCAAATTTTGTGTGCAAATAGGAAACTGTAGAAACACGAGATGACTATTTAGCACTACAAAATGAGTGTCTCATGCACGAGATGACCATTTTTCGATGTGATACAACTGTCTCACAATTTGTAGATTCTAGAAAATTCATGTTTTTGGATCCTTCTACTCCTACATTAACTACAAACCATGACCCTACCCTCTACTATAAATAGAGGGGGACTGGGGGCTTTCCAGCATACACAATTGGGTTTAGTGGCCCTGACAATTGTTGTCCTCTCTTGCTATGGTAACCAATACAGATCCCAAGCAAGTCCTACCCGACTAGGGAAGGATAGCGAGGGAAGAGCAACTGAGATCAGTTGTTATGGGAGAGTATGTCAGCGACTAGTACGCCGACAAAAGGGGACAACTCCTTCACGTTGTCTCTGGCAGCACAACATGGAGTTCTAGGTTTTTTTCATGGTCTATTCTAGAGGTAGGAGTCCTTTGGCTGCTGCTAGGATGACGACGTCAGCTTGTAGTCCATGACGAGTCCATAGGAGGCGCTGCATGAGTTGTTCGAGTCTGTGATCCATGTTGAAGATTAGGATCTACACAGACACCGTCCAAGATTGTAATTGTAGGGTGATGTCACTGGACTTGCTCTAGGACTAGGTATAACCTTGCAACCCTTCCTTCCTAGATACATTGTTGTTGATGAGATTCTACTAGTTTCTAGGAAACTAGAATGAAATTTTGTTTTAGCCCAATTTCCCTACTGCGGTTACCTTCAGAAGAGTACGTGCTCTCAAAATACTTCTCATTCGGGGCATAGGGCAGACCGACGAGAGAGAATGAGCCCTGTCCCTCAGCTACTTTTCCTCTGTGGAAAGCAGGTGCTATGGGGAAATATAGCTTGACTATATAAGGGAGTAGAGGGGAACTTTGAGCAAGATGAAGATGGGAAACCAAGATCGCGGCTTAGGGAGATGAGCACACAAAGTTTCTTGTTGTCTGATAGCTACTTCTAGGGCTGCCAAAGCCAAGGATGGCAGGAGACAATCTCAGAGCTACGGGTTGTACTTCAGGCTATTTCAACACAAAATATGAGTGCTCGTTGCTCTCTGATGGTCTCCCGGAGATACTCAAACCATAAGGGTCAAGAAAGGGATCCATAGGATAGATCCCCTTTCTACTCTATCGTGAAATAGCCTCATGGAGGAGGGCTTGTTTATGCTAGGGTTTGGAGATGAAGCACCAAAACCTGGTAGTATGGAGGTGTTGGAATGGACGTCGAATCGAATAGTCTTGCTAGAAGACGACGACGAGCACCATTCATTATCCTTTATCTCTCCGGTCTCATCCCAGGAAGTAGCAGAGGTTGTGTTACAAAAGAAAAGAGGCCAAAGCCCCTGTGTCAATGAAGACAACTATGAATTGGCTAAAGCAACTGGAACTCAATCCAAAGGCCAAGAACCATCCTGTCAAGATCGCTTCATCTCGAACCGACGGGTGTAGGAGCCAGATCCAACATGGTATGGGTCAAGTTCATGGCACATTCAAGGAGACACGTGAACATGTGCAATTGACACCTTGACCAATTTTCAGGTGTAGAATACGAATGTGCAATTAGTTTTGCCTTTTGGTAACTTTTAATGTGTTAAATAAATCAAAACTTATTTTCTCTTTCCTCCTTCATTAATGGTGATAAGATTCTCCAAATTTGATGAAACTTCACCCACAAGTCACATTAAGTTCCTTGGATACAAATTTTCCATTAATTATACATGTTGGAGTTGTTTGTATATTTATTTAATATTTTGAAGGTTCTACACACTTTCTCTCTCCTAATTTCTCATATATATTAAAGATTATCCAAATTACATGAAAATTCACCCAAAGGCTATTTTCAATGTGTAAATCACGAATATAAGATTATTTTCCACTTTTAGAGTCAATAAATATTTTATTTCACATTTTGAGGAAAACTCACATTTTCTTTTCAAAATACAAGAGATATAGTTACTAACATCCCAAAATTATGAAATTTGGCCTCCAAGCCAAACCAAACCCTAGGAAAACGAATCTCAACTTATGTTTAACCAATTAGTATTGCTTTTATGAGTTATAGACCATTATCCAATATTTCCATTATTTAACATATTAAATAATTCGATAACACATTAACATGTTTCAAGCATTAATATTCATTCCTTTTTCTCTTCCTTACTCCATAAGGCTAAGGAATGATCTAGAACAAATATATTTTATTAATATGTCACATGATTGTAAATTTGCATATTAGACCTTATTAAAAATATTTACTGAGTTATTTGTGCTTAACTCCTTATAGAGTAAAATATTGGGAAAAAATGTACACCAAACCTATATAATTTCCACTAATTCAACATAAGGCCAAAGAGGATAGAAAAGATAGGAAAAGCATGGGAATAGGGTCAAAAAGAGAATATATCTAAGTTTCAGTATGTTACAACACTCCACCCCTTAAAGGGGATTTCGTCCCCAAAATCACAAGCAAAGAGGGAAGGGTGAGTGTGAAACATCTCAACACTAACTTCAGGTTGTTCCTCCAACCATAAAACTTCCACCAAAACTTTCACTAACAACTCATCATAGGTTAGGTTCTCAAGGATCACCTAGGGTTCCACTATTAAGATTTCTTTATGAGATTTAACATTATTAATATCTTTGGCTCAATACCAATTATATTTATTAGGATATCACATTATCATTATTATTCCATTAATGGTATCTCATTATATTCACTCACTTGCCAAAAGAGATAAATTTCATTATTATCCATGCAACCTTGTATATTTCATATTTTTCTCATTAGGAATTTTAAGATCAATTAGGTTTTACTGAATTTTCTCAATATACTTGATCATTATTCTTGAAAATTTGGAATTAGACTCCATTATATTCCTATTATCACTACATTGAATTATATCATATTATTTTGCACGAATTAAGACATTTTATCTAATTTGTTATTAAGTCTTTAATTAATCCAAATTATGTTACATTAATTACTTTTATCCATATTAAACAACTATTCATTTTCATGTTACCTTTATTACTCACATTAATATCATCATTAATCATTTTCTCATATGTGTTCACTTCCAATTATTATGTACATTTATATGAATCCATTTACTTCTTATCCATATCTGAGTCATTATATGATTTTAGTGAACAAGATGAAACTTGTTATATATAAATGGATTGATTTACACAGTAAGTCATGATTAGGTGATTAATTAGGTGTGTATTAGAGAACAAGGTGATATGCATTTCATATCAATGACTTGAATCATCTATGATTAGATGATTATATAACATTAATGTGTATAAAAGTATATTATCTGATTATGAAACCTAATGTCACTAATGTATCATAAAAGACATTAAGGATGCATATGTTAAGGTTAGATTATTAAAACTTAGGGTTTAAGTCAACATGACCATTATATTCCACTTATAACTTGTTAGCATACATTAAGTCTAAGATTAGGTTACATTTATCTTTCTCAACATTTCATTAAGGTTTATTGGTTCATGAGATTGTTAACATCATGTGTATCCATGATTAGTATTAATATGTGAGTTATTCTTAGTATGTGCATTAGGTATTCATTAGGGTTCAAACACATGAATTATTCATTAGTTGACTATCATATGTTCATTAACATATTAACAAGCATGTGGGGTTATAGCTATAACTTGTTTGGAAAAAACTAAGGATTCAAGCACAACAACATCCTGAGTATGGGGTTAGGGTTTCTAAAGATAGAGTAGGTATATTTCGAGATGTCACATGGATCCATCTCCCTAAAGAGGATTTTGTCCTTGAAATTTAACTACCCAAACATCATCAAACCGCTACATTCCACCCCTGTCTGACCTACAAAGCCAAACTAAACTAGGGGTAAAAGGACGAGTCTACTAACCATACACAAGATCCATCATGCTTCTAAAAACACTAAAGGGGGGTGTGAATAGGGTTTTATGATGAATTTAAAATAATTCAACCAAGCAACCACAAAAATATTGGAGAAGTAGACACGTTGTTTAGAGTGGTTCCACCCTTAGCAAACACTAAGGGAGTCAGTTCAATACTCAGTTATTCCCAACCGGGATTTTGAAAGTATTCGAATTTTATTACCTCACAAGGATGTTACATAAAATTACAAACACCTTCACCACCCTTTGGACAACCTTCACCCCAAAGTCATCTCACCAACCTTGAAGTAGCCTTCACTTGAAGTAACTTCAAGCCCCCCCTTGAAGTAGCCTTCCTCCTTAAAGTATCTTCCCATTGAGACCTTCTAGAAGTAGTCCAAAGTCTGCCGAGCTACCTTCACTACCTGATGAAGCTCCAACAACCTCCTTTTCACAGCCTCCAACCTAGGAGTAGCAAAGGAGAACAAAATGCAATAAAAGGAACAAGATTGGAAGAAAGAACAATGTTACCAGTTTAATACAACGCTTTGATCCTATATCAAGCATATTGATCTCCTATACACTATGGATGAACGTGGTAATGTGGTGGCTAGGAGATACTAAGCTATAGGATGCTAATGTAGAACAGATTGCAAGTGTAGATCAAGCTTGTTGCTCACAAATAATGATTCTCAAGTGTAAGTGTATGCACAAGTGATGCTTTGGGTATCATATAGCGTGTCCTATTTATAGGAGTGGTTTGTTAATGCTTGGGGACATTCTAGACACCTTCTAGGGTGTTCTTAGTGCTCAACTAGCCATTATGTGTCCACTAATTACATTGCAATGGCTAGTTGTTCAATGCTGAAAAGTGCAATCTAGAACCTTTCTCGGTCGAGAAGTTTATCAACCGAGAGTCTCTCGGTCGAGGAATTTGTCGACTGAGTGGGAGTTTGAGTCAATATATTGTAACGTTTGATTCCAACTCCCAACCACTTTTCTAACTCAGTCTAACAGCTAGGATGGTCTATTCTCAGTCGAGGACTTTGTTGACCGAGAATGTCTTTGTCGAAGTTTTTGTCGATCGAGAATATCCCTGATTCAATGTATTCATTTACTGAGTGTGTGTATCAATGTGCAATTGTGATGCTAACTTAGGAGATGACATATCTAAGTGTTGTGTGTGGATAGGGAAGATCTAAATGATTGATGTACATGATATATAAGTACTTGTACATTATATACTTGTACAAGTTTTTACATTGATTACAATCATGAAAATAAAGCAATTTTGAGAATAAGGATTTTCCAAGTCTTTGCTATCCACCACCTTTTATGCTTGTCCCTGAAACACTCAAATAGCAAGTTAATTCCACAATAATGAAATGTTTGTCATCATCAAAACAATGGGATTTATAATAATGTCCAATTTAGCCAACAATCTCCCCCTTTTTGAAGATGGCAAACATTTCCAATATAAATCAAAGTAGTGTAAATCATATGAGTTTCATACCTAAAATTTCCTTTTCATGTATTCTCTTTTTCAAACAATATCATTTTTAAAACCAAGAGGTTATGAAACTCTTTTCATTTGATTTATATTGTTTCTCCCCCTTTGTCATTTCAAAAAGATAGCCAATATATCCAAGACTTTTATTATTTCCCCTTAATTTTATGCTTTGATGCTCCCCCTTAATGAGATATTCAGTTTTAAAAACAAGGGTTTAAATGCAAACCACTTAATTTTTTATGTGAAATTTAGCCACAATTTATTTCTCAATCATTTGCAAAGGATGTTAATCCTTGAAATGATATGAGATCCTTTTAGGTTCATGGCATATGTGTTTTTATTTCTCAATCATTTACAAGGGATGTTAAGCCATGAAATGATATGAAATCCTTTTAGGCTCATGATGGATATATATATATATATATATATATATATATATATATATTGATTTCTCATCCATTTTACAAGGGATGTTAATCCCTGGAAATGATATGAGATCCATTTAGGCTCATGATGGATACATGTATTGATTTCTCATCCATTTTACAAGGAATGTTAAGCCCTAGAAGTGATATGAGATTTTCTTTACAGCATAGTAGGATCAAGAAATATATCTCTAACCAATAATGAGGGATGTTAATCTCATATTGATATAGAGAGTCCATTTAAGATCAAGATAATTCAATAATTCTAAGGTCATGGCTAGTTTTTAAAGTTTTATTTGATCAAGATTTATCATAATGTATATGAAGTTTTGTGATTTCCTTCTTAATCTTATAGTCAAGATAGTTTTTGTGAGCTCCCCCTTTAATCTTATAATCAAGATAATTTAAGGATTCTAAGGTCATAATAAGCATTAGATCATAATAAGTTAACCTTTTATGAGAGTTATGTACTAAAATTTTGTTTTCAATATACTAAGATTGAGTGCAAGGAAATGATTTACAATTAAATATTTTGTCAAGCTTATTTTAGGTCGACCTTGACTTTGACCTGGGTGTCCCTCGGTTGATTTTTATTTCAACTGAGAGGCAATTTCTGCAGATTTCTAGTTTAAGCATTCACAATTATCCACTTGATTGAATATTTGAAACATAGCTTACATAGTATCATATAAAAAGTATTCATGTATAACAAGGATGATATCATTTTCCATAAGCTAAGAACAAGATAATCATTTAACTAATATGTCAAGATGAATTTGTGACATAGAGATTTACCTTAATGCAAAAATGGTATTTTCAATGATAACATCATCTTTATGTGTAATGAGTTGAATCACTGTGATCATTTTGAAAACAATATCCATTTATGGTTTATATAAATATATATATATATATATATATATATATATATATATATATATATATATATATATATATATATATATATATCAAATATTATTTTAGGCAAACCAAGTAAAAGATGAAACACAATGATCATGGTGAAACAGTAAAGGCATATCCATAATACTATGATCATGATAGAATAATAGAAGTATATCCATAATTTCATGAAATACAATGATAATGATCATTTAAAAGCAAATTTCAAGGCACATGATTTCTATATAGATAAACCAAGGAATACTTAGGACAAACCATGTGGATTATAATAAAATAGTAATTTTCTTGATTAAATCAACATGGTTCATAATTTTCAGTTTTAAGACAAACCATATAAATGAACATGCTTAATCATTTCAAGAGAAATAGCAATTGAAGGCTTTACAATGTGTGCATTGATTTTAAGAAAATATTTCTGGTTTCTATTTGCATATAGTTTTTGATCACATAATTAGTAAATTTACAACATGTTTCAAAAGGATATCAAGAATCAACATATAGATCATGATGCAAATTATCAATATGTGATTTGAGAGTTGTCTCCAAAATTTATGATTCATTCATAATTTCCAATCAATTTTCATTTATACCAAATTTATAGCAATTTTTTAGCAAACTGAACCAATTAAACAAGTTTTCCAGAACCTTATTTGGTAGAACTCTTTCTCAACCAACTTCTTTTCGGTCGACATTCTTTTCGACCGAGAAGGTTGTTGTATTTCTAGTTTTATTAGTTAAAATTCGGTCTAATAAATGTTCGATCGAATTTATCTAGGTCGAAGTCATTTTCGACCGACATGGTTACTATTTTTCCAGATTTCTAAAGGTTAGAGACAAAAACTACTTCGGTCCATAATTTTCTCGACCAACATTGTCTCGGTCGAAGATGTTGTCGACTGAGATTGTTTCTGTACTATTTTTAATAAACCATTTTATGTTAGTTTTAATCTTGAGTTATTGCAATAAGATAAAGTACCGGTCTATTTAGTTGAGATGAGACATTAAGATATTCAAATGAAGTTTTAGGTCAAATCTCAACTTAATCATATTCAAATTTTCTAAGTTTGAGGTCTTGGGACCCAAACTAATTCAACATCCCTTTTCTTGTATGGGCATGAAAAAGAGTAATGTCCAAGATGCAAGCAATAGTGACAACAAATAGAATCAATTTCATTTCTTTTTTAATTGTTCTTGGGTACATACATGATCTTGGACTTGGGTGCTTGTGTTCTTCTAGGTTTAGGTTGATAGGATTTCTCTTTTGGAACATATCCTAAACCTCTCCTTCCATTATAACTAGAACAACTTTTTAGAATCTTATCAAGAACATCATTGTTTCTAAAGCTACTAAATTCTCTTTGTAATTTAGCAATCTCATCCATTTTCTTTTTTGACATCTAACTTTGCTTGATCTAGATCAGATGATAAAGTATCTCTTTCTTTAACAATTGCATCATAATCTAGATGAGTACACAAGATAGGTTGTGATTGAAGATCATTCAATTTTGCAAGCAATTCAACCTTTTCTTGACAAAGAAAATTATGATTTGTCCCAAGAGTAAGCAATTTTGTATTGCAATCATTAAAAGATGATTTCAAGGAAGAATTTTCAGAAATAATACTTTCCTTTTGAGAAGCAAGATCATCTAATTGTGCATACAAATCCTCATTAATTTTAGTAACTCTTTTTAGTTTCCTTTTACAATCAATATATTTATCATGTAATTCCTCAATGCTAGCAACTAAATCTTCTTTATATAAATAAAAAAGGCTTACCTCTTCTTCTTCTTCATTTGTTGTAGAAATAAGGCACTCTACTTCTTTTTCTCCATCTTCACTATCATCACTTGAATCATCCCATGCAGCTTTGTAGGATTTTTCTTTCTTCTTTGGAGATGATTTCTTTCCCTTCTTAAGTTTGGGACAATCACCTTTTAAGTGTCCCTTTTTACCACATTCAAAGCACCTGGAAGAAGAAACACTAGAAGTTTTGTTAGTTTTAAAACTTCTATTCTGCTTACCGTTTATAATGAGAGTTTCTTCTTCACTATCATCTTCACTTGTGTCATGAATAATCTTTATTGATGCTTTGAATGTAATGTCCTTCCTTTTCTCCTCTTTGTGTTCATCCGCCAATCTTTCTTCTTCCTCCAAGGTTACCTCATGTGCTTCTAAGTTGCCGATGAGTTGTTCCATCCTCAGTCGAGTGAGGTCATTGGCTTATTTAATTGCAATCACCTTAGGCTTGTACTTGGGAGGAAGAGACCTAAGAATGTTAGATACTTGATCCTCTTCACTAATGGCTTTACCTAATGCATTCAAACTGTTAACAATAGAAGAAAACTTTGCATACCTTTCACTAATAGACTCATTAGGTTCCATACAAAACTATTCAAACTTTTTCATAAGAATACCAATTTTGGAGTTCTTTACTTGAACAGTTTCTTCATAAGTGATAGAAAGTCTATGCCATATTTTGTATGCAGTTTCACAATTTGATATTCTATTGAACTCACCTAAGGAAATTGAACAATAAAGGATACTTACAACTTTTGCATTTAATTGGATTAATTTTACAGTGTTAGCATCCCATGTAGCATACTCCGTTTGAGGAAGTGTGTAGGCATTTGAAACCATCCTCCAGACATCCCAGTTGATCCCTTGAAAGTAGAATTGCATTCTCCTCTTCCAATAGTTGTAGTTGGTTCCATCAAATGGTGGAGGCCGAGCTACAAGTGTTCCTTCCAAGTTGAGGTTATTTAGTACCCCATCACCCATTTTCTTCAAGACTCGATTAGAGCTCCTTGAAGCCTGCTCTGATACCAATTTAAAAACACTAGAGGGGGGTGAATAGGGTTTTATGATGATTTTAAAATAATTCAACCAAGCAACCACAAAAATATTGGAGAAGTAGACACGACGTTTAGAGTGGTTCCACCCTTAGCAAACACTAAGGGAGTCAGTCCACTACCGGGTTGTTCCCAACTGGGATTTTGAAAGTATTTGAATTTTATTACCTTACAAGGATGTTATATAAAATTACAAACACCTTCACCACCCTTTGGATATCCTTCACCCCGAATTCATCTCACCAACCTTGAAGCAGCCTTCACTTGAAGTAACTTCAAGCTCCCCCTTGAAGTAGCCTTCATCCTTGAAGTAGCTTCCCATTGAGACCATCTAGAAGTAGTCCAAAGTTCACCGAGATACCTTCACCACCTAAAGAAGCTCCAGCAACCTCCTCTCTACATCCTCCAACCTAGAAGTAGCAAAGGAGAACAAAATACAATAAAAGGAACAAGATTGGAAGAAAGAACAATGTTACCAATTTAGCATAGTGCTTCGATCCTATATCAAGTGTATTGATCTCCTATCCACTATGGATGAACGTGGTAGTGTGGTGGCTAGGAGATACTAAGCTATAGGATGCTAATGTAGAACATATTGCAAGTGCTCAAGCTTGTTGCTCACAAAGAATGATTCTCAAGTGTAAGTGTATGCACAAGTGATGCTTTGGGTGTCCTATAGCTTGTCCTATTTATAGGAGTGGTTTTCTAATGCTTGGGGACATTCTAGACACCTTCTAGGGTGTTATTAGTGCTCAACTAGATGTTATGTGTCCACTAATTACATTGCAATGACTAGTTGTTTAATGCTGAAAAGTGCAGTCCAGAACCTTTCTCAGTTGAGAAGTTTGTCAACCGAGAGTCTCTCAGACGAGGAATTTGTCGACCGAGTGGGAGTCTGAGTCAATATATTGTAACATTTGATTCCAACTCCCAACCGCTTTTCTAACTCAATCTAATGGCTAGGAGGGTCTATTCTCGGTCGAGGACTTTGTCGACTGAGTGTGTCTAGGTCGAAGTTTTTGTCGATCGGGAATATCCCTGATTCAATGTATTCATTTACTGAGTGTGTGTATCGATTTGCAATTGCGATGATAACTTAGGAGATGACCTATCTAAGTGTTGTGTGTGGATAGGGAAGATCTAAATGCTTGATTTACATGATATCTAAGTACTTTTATATTATATACTTGTATAAGTTTTTACATTGATTACAATCATGAAGATAAAGCAATTTTGAGCATAAGGATCTTCCAAGTCTTTGCTATCCACCACCTTTTATGTTTGTCCCTGAAACACTCAAATAGAAAGTTAATTCCACAATAATGAAATGTTTGTCATCATCAAAACAAAGGGATTTATAATAATGTCCAATTTAGCCAACAGCTTCCACTGCACACTCTGATAGCCTTCTAAACACCAACTTCAAAGTCTAGGTTCTTAGGTGTATACTATCCAAACATGTGGTCCTAAGGGACATAAGGTAACTATATAGGGTATCCATTCATAAACAAGTCATCATACCCAAAAAATTTAATATTAGGGTTCCCAAAGATATACAACGTAGATGTCTAAGGTCACTACTTCCTAAAAGCATGTTATTTCAGACAATCTATATCAGCTCAGGCCAGATAGGTATCATATGGATCCGGGAGTCCTCATAAACCAAGATAGTGGCACGAAGGAAAATCTTACCAGACCTCGAACCTTGATCCTTTCTAGACTGCTTTTGCTTTCAACTTCATATCCTAGTTGTTGCCTAAAGGAAGACCTACTCAACATCAAGTTACAATGGTTAATTATGCATATTTTAGATATAAGTATTTTAGGTTTATTCATCATGATGCTAATGTGGAACTATAGGTTCCTAAATCAACCTTTCATCATATATAGATCAACTCTAGGGAAAACATGTCACCGAAAGGGGAACTATGTAAGGCAAAGATTCTAATTTGGGAGACAAAATTGAAATATTCAGATTCTGACTACCATGGGCTCTGATAGCATGTTGTAAAAGAGTGAAATCAACCCTTTACTAAAAATATGAAAAATCAAACCTCTATTACCAACATACTCAAAGATATGTTGAAACATGTGTAAAAATTTTAAATCTTTGTTTATATGGTCTACAAAGGACCAACAAGTAGTGTAGTGGAATATAATTTCATGACAATATTCAATTTTATAAAAGTGTACATCATCATTCTCCCATAAAGGGTTTACAACAACAAAAGGATCTAGATAGAGGGAAGTCTAAACTACACCAACTTTGTCTCCAAGAAACAACTTCATGAGATAGGCTCATGCTTAAAGTTATGTACTCCCAATCCCACTCCTAGGATGGTCCTCCATGCTCCTATTGAACAACTCTGATCCTAGGCCTTATTCAACACCTTGATCTAACCCTGGGTGGTTAGGAAAGCACCCAACAAAAGAGAAAGAAAACATGGTATGTGTCAGAGAAAATGAACAAGGACATAATATAAGAAAACTATAAAGATATAAAGGCTAGGATTTCATCATAAGATGAAGATGATCAAAAGAATGAGGCATACATAAATATATTCTTGCCATAATAAATATAGTAAAAAGGTTGCATGCATGATTAATATTGACTACCTAAACAATGTAGGGCTGAGGCACCTACCTAACCTTAACCATTAGGTGAGGGAGAGTAACACATTGCAATCACCTACAAATTTTCTATAATGGGGAGAGTAACACATTCCCCAGGACAAATTTACACATGTTGTATCTATGGGTGGTCGTATAAAGTACCACTACACTAGTTAAATAGTCTAATAAAACCAACATGCTGATAAATATCACAAGTATAAACATCAAGTAAAAATAAACATGGAAGTGGAGTACAAGACCCAAGAAATAAAGATTAAGTAGATTTTGAGGCAATTATAGCTAAGGAATTGTCAAAAAGGAAAATTAGGATTTTATAGTTACCTCATTAGGGAAACTAAGTTAAGTTACAAATCTTCCCAACTTAGGTGTAAGGAAAGCACATACCTCTTCCATAGAGTCCTATTAGCCACTTTTTAGATCCTTATTCAAAATCGGGGTCCACTTGTCCCATTTCAATTTCATATTCATGTAATAGAATCATATACATTCATTAAAGAGATGAAACCCCAAAGTGATTAATTGTTTACAAAAACCTTCGATTCAAACCTCGAAAGTATCAACATTGACTTAGTTAGGTTTTTCTGATTAAGAAAACATATAATATTATGTATTTTGGAGTTATGGACTTTTAGATGTATTGTTGGTGATTTTTAGTTAATTAATTAATTTCCTAAAATCCTGTCAACAAAATTTAGAATCAGTTCTCAAAATCATTTTTATTGGAAAGATGGGATTTTTTTCGAGTTCAGAACATATTTTACTTTTAAATTTGGACAAATGGTTAATTAATTATGATTTATTGAAAACCAGCCAATCAAAGGATGCCATGTAGGCAACTTGATTTGAAAATCAAGAGAGAAATCGTGAGATAGGTCGGGCCCGTGACTTGGACCAAAGACCAACGGCCAAGTCATGGTCTGCACCTATGTGGCTACGCAGTTGGCGCTTGGTCAAAGCCGAAAAATGAAAACCCAAAGGACAAAACTGCCCCCCGTGCAAAGTTAGAGAAGAATGAAGGGGAAAGGCGGGGGTAGAAGCATCAAAACACAATGGGGTTTCTTTCCCAAACATCCTTCACCATGGTCTGCGAGCTCTAGGGTGAATTTTGGGCATTTTTGCAAACCTTGACCAAAATCGACAAACAAGGTACTAAATGAAAGCTTAGGAGAAGATGAATTCAAAGGAACCTTTAATTTGTTCGGAGGTGGAGAGGAGAGGAAGCATTAGGTTCCAAAAGGTCTGGGATAAAATCTAATTGCCGAGCATCTAAAACATGAAAAACGGTACAATTGAGTAGAGGAACAAGTTGCAAAGGACTCTAGGAAGCTAATGGTAGGAGTATATATAGATGGGGGTGTGAGTTCTAGGGTTTACAAAGTTGGGGTAAGAGAGGGCACTGCACGATTTTGGGGGTTTCTCGATCTTTTGCCAAAATGGCATAAATGTAGGATGATTTTGTGTGGAATTGTAAAAGGAATCCATAGGAACAAAAATTGCGAGAAATGATTGGGTAGGGAGAGAGATATTCGAGTTTGAAATCTCACACAAAAAGAAGCATGTTTCTCAATTTGCACCAAGGTAGAAGATGATCATGGTTCGTCCGATTAGTGGACACGGGTCCACATGCCTTTCTCATTTATCCAATCATGCATGGAGAAGGAAAGAGGGCGTGTGACATTTAATTTGATTCTGAATATAATTTAGAATAAAGTGTAACTTGCATTATTTAAATAGTTTCTCTTTTCTCAATTGAGTGCTCAAACCAATTTCCAAATTTAATGAAAATTGACACCCTGACCAATTGTGAGGTGTAGAATGCAAATATGCAATTAGTTTTTCCTTTTGGTAACTTTTAATGTATTAACTAAATAAAAACTTATTTTCTCTTTCCTCCTTCATTAAAGGTGATAAGATTCTTCAAATTTGATGAAACTTCACCCACAAGTCACATTAAGTGCCTTGGATATGAATTTGCCATAAATTTTACATGTTGGAGTTGTTTGTATATTTATTTAATATTTTGAAAGTTCTACACACTTTCTCTCTCCTGATTTCACATGTACATTAAAGATTACCCAAATTATATGAAAATTCATCTAAAGGATATTTTCAATGTGTAAATCACGAATCAAGATTATTTCCACTCTTGGAGTTATTAAATATTTTATTTCATATTTTGAGGAAAACTCACATTTTCTTTTCAAAATATAAGAGATATAGTTACTAACATCCCAAAATTATGAAACTTGGCCTCCAATCCAAACCAAACCCAAGGAAAATGAATCTCATCTTATCTTTAACCAATTATTCTTCCTTTTATGAGTTATAGGCCATTATTTAATATTTCCATTATTTAATATATTAAATACTTCAAGAACACATTAACATATTTAAAGCATTAATATTCATTCCTTTTTTTCTTCCTTGCTCCATAAGTCTAAAGAATGATCTAGAACGAATATATTTTATTAATATGTCACAAGAGTGGTAAATTTGCATATTAGACCCTTATTAAAAATATTTACTGAGGTATTTCTGCTTAACTCCTTATATAGTAAAATATTGGGAACAAATGTACACCAAACCTATATAATTTCCACTTTCAACATAAAGGCCAAAGAGGATAGCAAAAAAAGGAAAAGTAATGGAAGAGGGTCAAAAAGAGAATATGTCCAAGTTTTGGTATGTTACAGTAATTATCCCAAAATTGACAGTTCTTAGATAATTCATCAAAATTAGCTCTGTTACCAAAAAATTGCAAATAAGGTACAACAATTCTCTGAAGAATGAGTAGAACAAGATTGTTACAACCCCAATTTTTGGGTTCATTTGGTGAGAAATGTGATTTCTCATATTAAAGATATTTGAGCAAATAAAGATATACTTTGTTTTGAATAAATGGATTTCTTTAACAATAGCCTTGATGATTGTTTTGTGGGCTTTATTGGCTATTGGGCCCAATAACAAGGAAAAGACATAAGGAACTCCATTATTAATAAGAAATGGAGAAAAGAAAAATATAGAATCCTCTAGAAGGCAAAAGTATGTAATCCAAGGGTGGATTTTGTGCCTCTTGGGTTCCTTGAATTCCAAGGAGTCCAAAGTTGCAAAGATAATGCAAAAAGAAAAGAAAACATCAATTAAATATTTCTTTATTAAGAAATAAATTGAAAACAATGATAAAATATGGGAAATAAGTGAAAAGAGGTATAATTGAGTTATCTTTGATGGATTTTCGTATCCATGACATTTCTTATGTTAAAAGAATTCCAATGAAGAAAATAAAAAGAAAAATAAAGAGAAATCCTCAAAAAGAGATATTTTAATAAGAAATAAACAAGATAATGAGAGATAATGGATACAAGGTAAGTAAAAGGCTAAGGGATATTCCCAAGATGGGATTTCGAGCCATTAAGGTTCCTTGAGGTTCAAGGAACTCAAAATAATAATTTAATTGCAAAGGAAAGAGAAAATAGGTGAGAAATATATATAATTAAGTGATATCTTTCACCTTAATAAGGGGCACGTTTCCTTTTAGATAATGATCCCAATTTTGTCAGAAAGGTAGATTAAGTCATTATTAAGTTTCCCTCAAAATTTGGGATTAATGGAACAAACAGTTTGGGAGATATGAATTTTACAAGTTTCCTAAAGTGTAAAGGATAACATTAAATGTAAAAATTGATGTTCTAATACGAGGCTTGCTAGTCATTGGATCCAGATCCAACGGTAGCCACTTTTCATTCCAGATTAGGAAAAAGGGAATAGTATAATGAGAAATCGATTCATTAGATCACTTTCCCTGATCCACTAGGACTCTTGGAGAGTGGATAATCATTCTTGGGAGATCAAATCGGACTGGATAGCCTCTTTGGTGCCCCTATTTCGTGCAGAATTGGGACTTTCCCCAAAGAGCGGTGGGAGCCATACTCTACAATGAAGTGGATCTTATGTAGATGGATATATAAGGAGGGACAATTCCCATATGATGTTGCCACATTGTCTTAAACCTAGATCAAAATCCAGGGACTCCTCTCTGTCCTATTTCATTTCCCCTATCATTGGGCAACAAGTACCCTATTCAGACCCTTGTCCACCGGCCATCTTCTGATGGGGCCGCCACAGTGAGAACCTGCGGCTCCTGATAGGTTGTTCGGGTCTGACGAGCCTGGGAGGGAGCTTCCGCAGCGGCTGCTTGGTCCCCGGAGCTTGGGAGCATGGAGTCAACTCGGCGGGGGGTTGACTGCTATCCCCGACGATAAGAGTGATGATGTGCGAGCTAAGGAAGGAGAAGGAAAGGTCGAGTTTATGAATCTGCCCTAAGGTTGCTGTGAGTAAAGGAGGGGCGGAACCGTCTTCTGCACCTATTAGTGGGGGTGGTCCGCATGAAGCTCTCAGCTGGGTTAGTCGCAGGCCATTAGCCCAGGTGATCCAACATGGCCGAGTCCCTTTCGCCGGGGCTAGTCTGCATGGATGAAGAGTAGCGGGTCGTAGGATGACGTGACAACCCTCGATTGGCCGAAAGGTAATAGTTTTGTAAATTTCATCGAAATAATTAGTAGGTTGAATAAAGACATGCTATATATATAAATTGATCAGGAGAACGATAGGAATCCAATAAAAATGATATGAAAGCCTGATTCAATTCCTAATTACAAAAGTATATTAAGTTGATGAAAAGTACATTAAAGTTAGGTTAAAAACCGTAATTGAGGTTGATGATTGAATCTATGATGCATAATGGGTTAGTTGCGTAATAATAACCTATTGAATGATAATGTTAGATTCAAATATAATCTAGATGAGAGATTGCATGATAATGCATAGAAACCTTAATTTAGGGTAAAAGAGGAAGAGATCATATTTCATTTGAAATATGTGAAAAATATTGTTAAATGATGATCCTAAGATTGTTAGATGAGATTGGTTATAATCATTAGGGTTTGTGAGTTATTTTTCCTTAGTAAGGTTTGTAGTAATAAAAGTGCAAGAAAAACCCTAATTGCAAAGTAAACCCTAAAAGAGGTAGAAATCCTAAAAAGGGAATAGAAACCTTAAGTAGCAAGATGGTTTGAATAGATTTTGATAAAAAGGAATTGGATGTAATTTTAGGACTCCTGTACTTGCTGGATTGGATGTCTTGATTGATTGGACTATTCTATCTCAATTCATCCTAACAGGTATGTGGTCAATTATGATTAATCACATTAGTTTTCCCAAAAGTTTTCCGGATGGTTAATCACATTGAATGCAACTTAACTATTTGGTTGTTCATAATGCAATTATAAAGTCACTATGGTTATCACAATTATAAACACATGTGTATTCTCGCACCTACATGCCACCCTGATGGAAGATGCCATAAAGGTCAGGCCCAAGAGGGTAGACCAATGGGCACCATGAGAGGTGACCTCAGACACCAAGCTCGGGAATGAGAAGGTGGTCTATGTTGCATGACTTAGGGGCACCATGAGAGGTGACCCCCAGGCACCAAGCTCGGGATTGAGAATGTGGCCTTAAGTCAATGGCAAAAGAGAAACCCTAGAGGGGTATTCCAGGGTTAGGGAAAAAGCGGTGGAGAATGACACATTGAAAATGTATTTTGGTTTGCTAAATTACCCTGATTGTGATAATTAAATTGTTAGCCTTATTTTTGAACTTTTGGTTGTCCCCACATACCAGCATATTCCTATATGCTGACCGACGTTTTGTTTGTCGACATTTTAGGTACAAGATTGAAAAGAACAAACAGTAAAGTGGCACATGTGGAGTTAAATACGAAATAAATTACAGAGGAGGATTAGTTAGAATGGACTCCTGATGCAGATAGAAGTAGATATCCTTATTTTCGGAAAAGGTATGCAAAGTTTTATTTTATACCAGTTTTCAATTTAGTTGGTAAAATTTGATAATTGTTATTGATTATTTGTCGAACCTTTGATCCAGAAATTGGGATAATGACACTGACCTTTTGGTCTCCCTTAATTGGGAGTTACCGGGAGGCGGGGTCATTACAATTGGTATCAGAGCATAGGTTCCTCACTTAATCTTTAATAATTAATAAATTTTACAAATTCCATAGAACCAAGGGAGTTATTATAGGATTGTCTGAAAGATTGAGGTGTCTAGAAAAGGATCACGTCTGGGGGCTGGCAATATTTTCCTCCGCACTACTAGTCGGAATATGAGGACTCCTGGATTGTGTGACTGCCTGGCTGATGTCTTAGGATATGACTCGAAATAAGATACCTTTAGGACTCTATCATCATGTTCATCCCTTCTCAACTTAAATTCTATTAAGGACCTTAAGGATTAGGGTTTCCTCTCTTCTCCCCACCCTCTTGAGGTATGGGTAAGGTTAATAAGGTCTAAGGAATCCTCCACCAAATTAATGAAAATCATTTAAATAAGATGTCATGGACATAAGCTTAATAGATTAAGTGCAAACTAAAGAATAGATACATGGTTAGGTCGTATGGCATGAGTTGTCATTGCCCTCAGGAGAGACTTGAGGATAGACCTCCTTGTCAGGAGGATGAGTAGAGAGAGTTAGTTTTGGAGGTAGAGACCTCCATTAAAAGTAGAGACCTAGCACATCCTTTAAGGATGATGTTAACCCTAACCCTAAGTGAAGGTTAGAGAGAGAGATGACATGATGAGTTAGATGTCATGGTATACCAGGTGTTTGGATAGACATGCCTTGGATGCCATATGAGCCATGCGAAGTTGATGACTGACTACCTTTGGCAACCCAACCCTAGGAAGGGTCATGCATGTTTGAGCGAGGGATAGCTCCTTCATGGATGAGGTTAGAGAAGAACCTATAGAAACCTTATGGGCTATTGCAAGTAGGATATAGCTTGCACCCAGAGCAAATCAGTAGTATGGGAAGTAAGTTAAAACCAAGGCCAGAAGGACAGGATGGATGGCTGATGAGATAAGCATAAGGGACTATGGATAATCATGAGCAAACATAAGGTTGCACATAGGCTTCACCCATGTAGAGGTATGCATGTGAGGTTGATCCTTCATGGAGAGAGGACCTCTAGTAGTATGGCTGGATGTGGAGTTAGCCCTAGAGAGAGAAAGCATGACCCCAGCAAGGAGGTTGGAAGCCTAAAACCCTGAGATATGAGGAACAATGGGGAGTTGAGGATGATGTGACCTAAGTGGATGATAGTGGTTGCCTTATGCTTGACCCCTGGAGGTTGATGATATCTTGGTTGCCTTTAGAGGAACCAAAACCCTAGAGAGAGGATGATGCTTCTGGTACCTATGTGCCTATGGTATAAGTGGTTACTTGTTGAGATGAGACAAAGAGTGTCTTAGACCTTGAGGAGGTTTAGGTAAACAGTTGTAAGCCAGAATACCTAGTTGGTTGTCCTTGAGGAGGACTCAACTCTGAGGTGTTGCTCATATAAAAGGATCATGGGAGTACACGACATACCTTTGACATGTTTGATTCATGGTTAAGAGATTGAGCATGCAGTTGGATACCCAAAGGAGAGCCTAGGGTTCCTAGGCCTAAGAGGGGAAGCAGTGTATCCGATGCTCATGATGAGATTTGAGTCTCTATAGTTTCAAGCATGGTACTCCTAATGTGTAGAGGTAAAGGAAACCCCTTAAGTTAAGGGTATGTTTGATGAACCCCTCACTACTAAGTTGATCTAATGTTGAGGAAAGAGAACAAGTATGACCTAGCATGGTTTAATAGGTGGTCTTCTTGTGCCTTAGTAGCTACTGGGTTAGGCATGCTCATGTGAATGTAAACCCTAAGGACGCTTGTGACCTTTGTTATCAAGGTGTAGTTTCCTCCCATCCTGGGAGAGGGACCCTTTTGTAGGGTGTATACCAGTTTTTTTGGTTTTGAGGTAACCTAAAGAGGTTTCATAGGATCTTGAGAAGCTAAGTGAAGAGTACATGGTATGAAAATGAACCTGCAGACCCATAGATAACCATCTCTACGTGCATGTGGATGTGTTACCATGGAGGTAACCGGTATGGGGCCTGACCAAGGTAGGCAGGTTGCCATGACCCTATGAAAGGATGGAAGTCATCCCATGAATGTAGAGAGAGATATGATGAAGGCTTGGGTGAGGTTCTAAGCTGGACATGTACTATAATAGAATCCTAAGTCTATCCAAGGGTCAGGTAGGGATAAGACTGATGGAAGTAGGAGTTGCCTAATTGCCTAGTTGCACATGACCATAGGGTCGGGAGGTAACCTCTATCATTGTCTGAGGGCCATGGGTTAGGAGATTGATCACCTTCAAGAACTCATGGGACCCAAAGGGCATATGCGTAGGGCACTCTCTGGATGCATGAGGGAAAAGGGATGACCCCAAAAGTGTCGACACCCTATAGACCTAGATGAGATGACCAAGGATTGTCTGGTGACCCAAGTAGGTTCCAGATCAGTTTTCCATGGAGGTAATTTTTGATATCGTGATGTTTGTAGAGACATATGTGGAACATTTCAACTTAGATTTGAAAGTGTACTGGCAAGGTGGGTTGTACCATCTCTACTCTTAGAACAGGAAGAACTCTGTATTTAGACTGCAACCAAATGCTTATTTCCTCTTGTTATGGGAGTGAGAGATAGGACAGTACGCATGCCATACACTAAGGATAAAGATGATGTGAGTTGGAACATTGCTATAAGGTATGAGGATAGAGATGATAACATACCTTTGTGGAACGAATGATACATGGATGGTTTACAAACACTAAGAGTATTAAGGAAATCATCTTGTGAGGATGTTTTATCATGAGCTATGTGGAAATTGCAAGTAATACAAGGTTCAATTTGATAATCAAGAGGATGAGCTGAGAGTGTTCTGATGAAGATGGACTCAAAGTTTGAGACGAGATGATAAGTGGAATACATGGAAGTGTATGTATTCAAACATTACCTAATACCTAAGGATGTGAAGTGGTAATGAATGCTCTGGGTGAGAAATAGCTGTCTAGTTTAGCTAGAAGCTAGAAGAAGTTGAGGTTGCTAGGCTAACCTTAAGTTGACAAAAAGAGATAAGTTTGGCTAACACGTAGATGTATCAATAGCGGTTAATCAAGTAAATGATTATTTGGTTAGCCAGCCTAGTTTGTGATGTAATGAAAGGATGGTTGTAGAACCTCAGATGCACTTCTTTGGAAAGGAAAGTGATGAAACCCTGATGAGAATGGTGTATGGTTTCTGAGGTATCCATCTTGACGAATTATAACATACAGGATATCATGGTTTTAAGGTCACCATACACTGTGATACTACAGAGATAGTAGCACTTTGGATGCTTAAGATGAAGATGGATGTGGCTTGTGGCCATGCGTGATAGTAGGTGAAGGACGAACACTAGTAACCCAATGCTTTTACATAGAGGATAAAGAGTCCCCTAAAGGGAGTGGGAGTTCACCATTATGGAATTTATGGTAAGTCTCCCCTTGACCAAGGAAGGTCAAGATGCAATATGGGTTATGGTAGATCGCCTTACCTAGATAACACGAGAAAGAAAGAATGTTGTCAAGGGACAGATTTTGTTGAACTATATAAGAGAGAGAGATGGTTCAACTACACCATGATGTGAGTTCAAAAGTTCTTGATGTCACCTAAAGGTTCACTTCCATGAGGTGGAAGTAGATACATGAAGAACTCAATGTTAGTACCGCTTATCACCCCTAACTAATGGTTAGTATGAACCAGACTAGAGGGTCTGATGAGAGAAAGTGTGCTTGTTTAGGGTGATACAAAGAGACAGTTCTTAAGATATGATGTTAGCCACCATAGCCTTTATCGGGATGCAAGAAGTTCTATAGGGAGGTTGTGTCGGTCACCACTTCATTAAGATGATGTTGGTGAAGGAGGCCTCACGAAGGTCAGAAAAGAATCACAGTGTGTGCAGATGAAGTCGCTTTGATCGTTTAATGGATGAGAGAGAACCCAGAGATGACATGAGTCGTGAGCTGATGCAAAGCAGACTGACATGTAGTTCACTGTAGGAAAGTATGTGATGTGAAAATCTGACTCCTCTAAGCTACAGTTGAGAAACATGAGTCCCCGATATATGGGTCCATTGGAGATGGATTGGTGGAGATGGTTGTGTTTAGCCTTTCCCCTCAGGATAACATGATGTGTAATGTGTTACATGAGTCCAATCTAGATAACTATGTGAGGTACCCAAGCCATGTGCTGAGCCCCGAACCTATTCAGCTTTTTGAGTGACTGAAAAGTCTGGAGTCACCTATGAGGGTACGATATACCATGGTTAGAAAGAACTCAGATGGAAGAATATGAGATGATGAAGGTTCTTGGGAAGTACAATGGAAAGGGTGAGGCCACATGGGAGCCCTAATGGACATAAGAAAGACTTATCCTGTTTGTTTGTTTGCTTGATGGAATTTTGAGGACAAAATTCCTATAAGAGGGGAAGGATGTTACAACCCCAATTTTTGGGTTCATTTGGTGAGAACTGTGATTTCTCATATTAAAGATATTTGAGAAAATAAAGATATAATTTGTTTTGAATAAATGGATTTCGTTAACAATAGCCTTGATGATTGTTTTGTGGGCTTTTTGGCTATTGGGCCCAATAACAAGGAAAAGACATAAGGAACTCCATTATTAATAAGAAATGGAGAAAAGAAAAATGTAGAAACCTCTAGAAGGCAAAAGTATGTAATCCAAAGGTGGATTTCGTGCCTATTGGGTTCCTTGGATTCCAAGGAGTCCAAGGTTGCAAAGATAATGGAAAACAAAAAGAAAAGACCAATTAAATATTTCTTTATTAAGAAAGAAATTGAAAACAATGATAAAATATGGGAAATAAGTGAAAAGAGGTATAATTGAGTTATCTTTGATGTATTTTCGTATCCATGAGGTTTCTAATGTTAAAACAATTCCAATGAAGAAAATAAAAAGAAAAATAAAGAGAAATCCTCAAAAAGAGATATTTTAATAAGAAATAAACAAGATAATGAGAAATAATGGGTAAAAGGTAAGTAAAAGTATAAGGGATATTCCCAAGATGGGATTTCGAGCCATTAAGGTTCCTTGAGGTTCAAGGAACTCAAAATAATAATTTAATGGCAAAGGAAAGAGAAAATAGGTGAGAAATATATATAATTAAGTGATATCTTGCACCTTAATAAAGGGCACGTTTCCTTTTATATAATGAGCCCAATTTTGGCAGAACGGTAGTTTAAGTCATTATTAAGTTTCCCTCAAATTTTGGGATTAATTGAACAAACGGTTTGGGAGATATGAATTTTACAAGTTTCCTAAAGTGTAAAGGATAACATTAAATGTAAAAAATTATGTTCTAATATGAGGCTTGCTAGTCATTGGATCCAGATCCAACGGTAGCTGCTTTTCATTTCAGAATAGGAAAAAGGGAATAGTATAATGAGAAATCAATTTGTTAGATCGCTTTCCCTGATCCACTAGGACTCTTGGAGAGTGGATAATCATTCTTGGGAGATCAAATCAGACTGGATAACATCTTTGGTTCCCCTATTTCGTGCGGAATTGGGACTTTCCCCAAAGAGCGGTGGGAGCCAGACTCTACAATGAAGTGGATCTTATGTAGATGGCTATATAAGGAGGGACGACTCCCCTATGATGCTGACACATTGTCTAAAACCTAGATTGAAATCGACAGACTCCTGTCTGTCCCGTTTCGTTTCCTCTATCGTTGGGCAACATGTACCCTATTTAGACCCATGTCCACCGGCCATCTTCTGATGGAGCCGCCATAGTGAGAACCTGTGGCTCCTGATAGGTTGTTCGAGTCCGACGAGCCTGGGTGGGAGCTTCCACAGTGGCTGCTTGGTCATCGGAGCTTGGGAGCATGGAGTCAACTCGGCGAGGGGTTGACTTCCATCCCTGACGGCAAGAGTGCTATTGCACGAGCTAAGGAAGGAGAAGGAAATGTCGAGTTTACGAATCTTCCCTAAGGTTGCTGTGAGTAAAGGAGGGCTGGAACCGTCTTCTTTACCTTTTAGTGGGGGTGGTCCGCGTGAAGCTAGCAACTGGGTTGGCCGCAAGCCATTGGTCCAGGCAGTCCAACATGGCCGAGGCCCTTTGGCCTGGGCTAGTCTGCATGAATGAAGAGTAGCGGGCCACAGGATGACATGGTGGCCCTCGATTGGCCGAAAGGTAATAATGTTGTAAATTTCGTAGAAAATAATTGGTAGGTCGAATAAAGACATGCTATATATAAAAATTGATCACGAGAACGATAGAAATCCAATAAAAATGATATGAAAGCCTGATTCCATTCCTAATGATAAAAGTATAATAAGTTGATGAAAAGTACATTAAAGTTAGGTTAAAAACCATAATTGAGGTTGGTGATTGAATCTATGATTCCTAATGGGTTTGTTGAGTAATAATAACCTATTGAATGATAATGTTAGATTCAAATCTAATCTAGATGAGAGATTGCATGATAATGCATCAAGAAACCTTAATTTAGGGTAAAAGAGGAAGAGATCATATTTCATTTGAAATATGTGAAAAATACTGTTAAATGATGATCCTAAGTTTGTTAGATGAGATAGGTTATAATCATTAGTGTTTGTGAGTTATTTTGCCTAAGTAAGGTTTGTAGTAATAAAGTGCAAGAAAAACCATAATTGCCAAGTAAACCCTAAAAGAGGTAAACATCCTAAAAAGGGAATAGAAACCTTAAGTAGCAAGATGGTTTGAATATATTTTGATAAAAAGGAATTGGATGTAATTTCAGGACTCTTGTACTTGCTTGATTGGATGTCTTGATTGATTGGACTATTCTATCTCAATTCATCCTAATAGGTATGTGGCTAATTATGATTAATCACATTAGTTTTCGCGAAAGTTTTCCGGATGGTTAATCACATTGAATGAAACTTAACTATTTGGATGTTCATATTGCAATTATAAAGTCACTATGGTTATCACAATTATAAACACATGTGTATTCTCACACCTACATGCCACCCTGATGGAAGATGCCATAAAGGTCAGGCCCTAGAGGGTAGGCCAATGGGCACCATGAGAGGTGACCCCAGACACCAAGCTCGGGAATGAGAAGGTGGTCTATGTTGCATGACTATGGGGCACCGTGAGAGGTGACCCCCATGCACCAAGCTCGGGATTAGGAAGGTGGCCTTAAGTAAATGGGAAAAGAGAAACCCTAGAGGGGTATTCCAGGGTTAGGGAAAAAGCGGTGGAGAATGACACATTGAAAATGTAATTTGGTTTGCTAAATTACCCTGATTGTGATAATTAAGTTGTTAGCCTTATTTGTGAACTTTTGGTTGTCCCCACATACCAGCATATTCCTATATTCTAACTGACGTTTTGTTTGTCGGCATTTTAGGTACAAGATTGGAAAGAACAAACAGTAAAGTGGCACATCTGGAGTTAAATATGAAATAAATAACATAGGAGGGTTAGTTAGAATGGACTCCTGATGCGGATAGAAGTAGATATCCTTGTTTTTGGAAAAGGTATGCAAAGTTTTATTTTATACCAATTTTCAATTTAGTTGGTAAAATTTGATAATTGTTGTTGATTATTTGTCAAATCTTTGATCTGGAAATTGGGATAACGACACTGACCTTTTGGTCTCCCTTAATTGGGGGTTACCAGGAGGCAGGGTCGTTACAAAGATGGAACTATAATATCAGTATTTCAATTCTTTAATCTTAGTGATATCATGTATGATGCATTACACTTGTTTCATGTGTAATAAATATTAAATAATGATAAAAAAAAGAATTCATCAATTACTCTAAAAGATGTCTTGTAATCCATCTGATGTCATATATTATAATGTCGATGCATGAAATTAGGTAATACGCCTCATGTGTCTAATTAGGCTAATAACCCTAATTAATGTGCAATAATTACAAATATGCTCAATAAACCCTTGAAACTTCAATATAAGCTCATATCAGAATAAAAAACCTTATATTTAGTTAGGAGATCATAAGTATGTATATAAATAATGTTACATGTTAAATGATACTAAGATGTTGAGAAAACCCTAGTTTGGGTTAATGCATGTAATATAGGGTCAATATGTGATATTAGTTATATGCAACAAAATAATCAGATTATAAATTGTGACCTAAAACACTACATCAATAACATCAATCCCAGATAACAAGAAGAGTAATATAAGAAATAATGATGGGAATATTCTAATGACTAAGAAAATCCTAATGAATCAACTAGGGTTGCTTATTAGAACTTTATGGTGATATATGATCTTGTCTTAATCAAGGGGTGACCAAGTGATAGTTGACACATGGATATATGTGATGATTAGAGTATCTCTTGATCAAGGTACACTTTACCTCTTACTTGTCTTATTATACAATATGCTTGCTTTATATGTGTAGTAAAACACTTGGCATATGATATTGGATGAAATGATTGTTCTTGTATGCTATGTTGCTTGATTTTCCATACTTATAGATATGAACACATGAAAATAATATATTTTTTCCTTTATATCCAAGAAATTCAACTCGTTGGTAGTAAAGTGCTGTAAATAAATAACTTCAACTCTTTGGTAGTAAATTACTTGGAAGTGATCCAACTTTTTGGCAGTAGATCACATTGTGAAATGATCCAACTCTTTAGTAGTAGATCATAAAGGCCTTAATGCATTCAACTCTTAGGTAGTAATTGCATGGATGATATAATGGAAAATGTGCCAAAAATATGTGTTCTCTTTTGTAAATAAACTTTCGTTCAAGTATGCTTTTGTTATATTTTCTTACGGCTAAGTATTAGTTTTATCTTAATGTCCATTCATAGTAATGAAAAGTATATTGAAGACACGTAGGTATACTCAGTACAATAATTTGGAATACTGTGTTGATGTGTACCATCAGGATAGTTGGGAGTTGTGTGGTGAGCAAATGTACAAGTGGGCCTATTGTCTTAAGATCCTATTGTAGATGTAGTATGTGTACATGTAAAAGGTTTACTATTCAATGTGTAATATCAAATGTTGTAACAATTCATTATGTAATTATATGTTGAATGGCGAACATGTGTAGTATGGTTTTGTGCTTGTTCATGTGCATGTGCTATTGTTGTTTCCTTCTGACTTCCTATGATTTTCTTCTTCTTAGCCTAGTGTGTGGTGTCTGAATTGGGATTCTCACTGAGGTGAGGGTTTCAATTTAGGCATCACACATCAGATTAAGAATTAGAAAATTAGGGGACATCACACACAACCCTTGAGGTAACTGATGTAAGCTCAGTGGTCACTCAACTTGATGTGGGTTAGTTGGTTGTTGATTTACATGTCTTCAATGGTCACTGAGATAGAAAGATGATGGTTGACAATTGCTAAGGCTGCCTTTTCCATCGGTCGATGTAACATTGAGGTTAGCGATCGTTGATGTAGCATCCTGGTTGCTCCCTGAGATGTCGGGGATGGCGATCGTTGATGTGATGTAGGGTCATCAATCGTCAAGGTAAGGAGTATCAATGAACAGTGAATGCTAAGGGTCCAACCACATCTAAGGTACGATCCTGGAATCTACTTGACTTAGGCCCGAAAACCACCTAAATCAGTCACTGGGGTATAGGAGCATTAGCGACCGTTGAATCATGAGGGTCTAGCGACCACTACGGTAGGATCTTGGAAATTGCTTGACTTAGGCCTAAAAACCACCTATATTTTGTATTATCAGTAGTCTCCTAGATCCAAGTCCATTTCTGGTGGTATTTTGTCCAAATAAAGGATAAGGACATGAAAATAGGTAGTAATATCAAAACTTGTCAAAACAACTACACTTATCTAGATAAAAAATGGTCAAATGAAAATATGATGGTAAAATAAGCACTCAAGTATCCACAAAAATGGATGTTATCACTTCCCCCAAACTTAGAGTCTATCTTGTAACCAGGCTAACAAATATAATTAAAACATCAAACAACTTCAAAGGGTTTTATAAGATTATTGTGTGAAGAATGTCATTATGATGACCTTAAATCAATATGTATGTATACTGACTAGATGTTGTCAATCTCAAGACTATCTCTCTCTCTCTCTCAGATCAGGAGTTGTGATATTAATTTTATTTGGGACGACCTTCTTCTAAGGAAGGATTATTCCATTGTGATATACTGATAATCCTTTTCCAAGACGTACTTGCACAAGGTTCTAATTGGAGGTAGATTTCTGTAACATACCCAAATCTGGGTACCTTACACACTCCTCTTCTTTTTCTGAACAGTTTTCATCAATATAATATAAATATGTAATTTTTTTCAAAAAAATTATAATTCTTGAATATTAATATGAATTTGTGTTTAGTTCTGATGTGCTTCGCATATATAGTCTATATAAAAGGGTCTAAAAGAGTAATAAACATAATAAATATAAATAGTAGGAATAATTCGGGTAATTTATATGTTTGACTCTCTTAAATATCTTATGAGTGTGTGATTAAAGGAAATGTATTAAATATGAAAATAAATGCCATAAATAACTATGGGAAAGAAATTGGTACAATAAGTGAATACTTAACAAAATAACATCAAACTCTTTCAAAATATCAAACAAATGTTAAATTCAAACTCCTTGTATCTTAATTAGTTTACCTTGAGAGTTAGTGATCAAATGAAGGTTAAATGCTTTCCATACTTAGATTAAGAAGGGAACATATAACTAACATAGGTATTAATGGATCACTTAAATGACCACACTATTCCTTTCCCTAATGTTCCGCTACATGGTCTTTTAATTATGAAATAACAAGACTCCTGTGTTACCCCTCTCTTTCCTCACGATGGATGACCCATTCAACCAGTAACTGGTGGTCGTTCTCCCCCTTTATGTCTCCATCCCCTCTTCCCTTTCTCCCCCCCATATCTTCATCATTTGTTTTCCCTTGATACTAACCCTAGTCACCCACTACCTCCTTCCTCGTACCCGTGGTTCACCAAGTTAAGCTGACACTAGGGTTGGCAGAGATGCAATGGTGATTGAGGCCTATGGCTCCTACCCTATGCCTAATGGTGATGTGGCAGGAAGCTTGTCGTTAACCATCTTCTCAGCCATCTGTCCTGCCTTCCTCTATCTATGGTGCCTTTAGGAATCTCATAGCCACCTCCTCCTTACCCAAATCTAGCACCATCAACATGGTGCCAGTGCCATAGGTGCATAACCAGCATCGTTGACACCATACCCTTCAATTGTGGGTGCCTAGTGATAGTGGAACCATGGACGTTGCTCGTGAGCAATGACAAGGATTGAATCAAACATCGACTACTACTTCTCCTTCCCCTTTCTCCTCCATCTCCCTCAGTAGTACAAGGAACCCTAGTTGTCGACGCCCTCTACTCCATGTGCCCAACATCAAGCCTACAACCCCGTCTCCTTGTGCCCAGTAGCCAGGAAACCAAGAGACAGTTGTCAGCTGCATTAATCTTCTCTACCTCTCCCATGGTGTCCTAAAGCCCTAGTGTCTAGTGTGGCATTCATATAGGCTAGGATAGCTACCACCCACTAACGACCTCCGTCACTGGCATCAACACCATAGAAAATAGTTGTGTCTATCTCTAGATATTCACCTCCATTCGTAAGGTGTCTTGCAATTTCCAACCCCAAAATGCCATCAATGAACTCCATCATTGAACCACCTTTAGCATTTACCCAATTCCCTAACTAATGACACACCATCGTGATCTCCCTAGCCACCACCATTGATGTGGTCACCTCACCACCACATTGATTCCAACCTGATCCTGACACTACCTTCTAGCAACACTCTATCATGGATGCCCCTCCTTCATCTATGTGATGGATAGACCTGCAACAAGCACCACGATGCTAGTGACGCCATTGTCTACAACCATAGATTTGATCTCACCTCTGTCACTCCAATGAATCTTAGATTTTCTCACCAGCAAGACACCCACCAACATCATCTTCGATAATAAGTAGTCTCGAGTTCATCATCAACTTCGTCAACATCAGATTTGTAAGCATCTTTGAGGCCACAACACAAAGACCATTACTTACCACAACCTCAATCTCACTCAGTCACTGCAGCCTGTTGCAGAAGGTGTTGTGATGGCTACTCGGTGTGGACATTGTTTGTTGCAGAAGGCACATTAATGAATGAATCAACACTGTCATTTGTGCTTCCTTCTTCTCCTTTAGGTTGTTGACCTCCAACCACCTGCATACAACATGTCATTGGTGACTCACTACAGGTTGCACCTTCTTGTGCCACATGTTCGAAGAGAAGGTGATGATGTGTTTGGGTTTCCATCTTGCTATGAATAAACTAGACACACGATCTCCATGAAACCCTTGACCTGTAAGTCTTCGTTGCACATTTAATAATTTTTTTTCTGGAATATAGATTATAAAGTAGAATATGAAGTAGGGGTAATTTAGGTATTTATATACAAAGTCTATGAATACCATTATATGAACTATTTAAAAAACTTACCTATTGATCCTAGTCTATATACATGTAAATTTTTGGTTTATGAAATCAATCTATAATTATACATTAAATAGAAGTAATTGTATAAGACCTAGGTACATTGATAACTAAACTGGCTTATGAATCACCCTATTGCTTATTGTATACTTTGCCAAGCCCTAAGAATCATTACTGGGTGTATCCTTGTTTTAATGTATCCTTTACATGAATTTTAAACCACATATATATAGATGCATTACATGGTAACTAGAAATACATATGGATTGAGGGAACACTCCCATCTAAATTGATCCAATTTCAATAAAAGGGAACATGAAATATGTACAAGAATGTATTATTATTAACACAACTATGAGTGACATATTGGTTTGTCTATATCAATGACTACTTTCAAGTATCTACATATTGCATACTCTTACTCATGGCATGATAAAGAACTATTTAATGAAATGTGCATGCCCACCAATATACATGGAAAGCATGATGTTACAAATAATATTGATTCACATTATAGAGAAGAGAATGACATCATTAAACTTAAATCAGAAGAATATATATTATTATCCACATATGTATGAGTTACATAGACTTATGTGACTAAAGATGAGTAATTAGAACTAAGATAGATATATAAAGCCTCACATATTCTCTTAACAAAGATGAAAATTATAAACCCTTACATGACATTAGATCAATTAGAATAGAGTAGGAATAGTATAAAGACATAATGAATGCATATGTTCACTTTGTCCTGGCTAACATACATAATATGTTCCTAGGATGACTACTCAACTAAGGGGACCAAGTATACTTATTGAGTTGACCTTTAGTCATGAAGATCAGGTATGTACTCCCCCCTATTTATAATTGGGCATTTATATGACTAAATTTTCCCATAATGAGGCAGCTTTTTGAAATACTTTCTCTTGTTCCATTTGTTGGACAAATCATATACTCTCAATTGGACTTATTGTTATTACTTTTATCATGTTGAATTGGATCAATGACCCCACCTGCTATTGTGCCTAAATTATGCCATGTATATTTGTGAAAAGTGAATCTTGCCACTCTATTTATGCATGTTAGATAATTCAACTAGTTTAACTATTGTAGACGCTTATGCGTAACCATTAGGGCATGTCTATTTTTTCCCGGGGTGCATCTTTCCACCTCTTTTTATACAGGGGTGCATCTATTTCCATCCAGGGTGTGCTATTTCCATCCATTTTACTTAGCCCATTGACTCAATGGTGTCTTGTCCCTATTATAGTTACTTTAGTAAAATATATCGGCGTGCAAATATTTATGTGATTGGATTGTTGATTATGGC
The DNA here is from genome assembly GCA_963693085.1 of Alisma plantago-aquatica. NCBI lineage: Eukaryota > Viridiplantae > Streptophyta > Magnoliopsida > Alismatales > Alismataceae > Alisma > Alisma plantago-aquatica. Next base: position 830,590,855 of record OY856413.1, on the reverse strand, counting down.
AAGAATCATGATAGTAATCATTCATTTACACTGCCTCATTCTTTTTGAAAACTTTTTCTCTTGTTAATTATCATTGTAACTTACCAATTTTTTATAGCTCATTTTGATGCATATAGGCATATATATGAATAGATGTAATCTTTTGATTTTATGTACCACCCTTAGGGTGAGAAAGTTATGTACATGAGAATATCTTGTAAATTTGTAAATAGTTATGTTTTATGCTGCTTAAATATTTCATTGGCTCATTTTTCTACCATTGAGTGAGCCCACTATCAGGTCCCACTCTTTACAATTTCACATACAACTTTTATTTTTTTGAAGATCCTAACTATTTTTCTCAGATAGGCTAAGGCCACTATGTTTCTTACCTTTGTCAAGTGCACTTAACCATGTTTACTGTTTTAATGATAGTGTTACCCGATTGGGTCCTGATGTAATGTCAGGTAGTTTGGTGAGGTTCTCTTAGAAAGGTGGGTGGGTACGTATGGCTTATGGGATTGTGCCCCTTAGCATCTTTTGAATTTTGTGCACAACTCTCATTATTTTACTCCACTCGACTTTTATTCTTGCTCAAAGGCTAAGGGTGAAAGGAATTTTAGGGATGTTTTGGGTTGTCGATCCTCTTTGAATTGCAAAGTGGGGATTTAAATAATTAGAAGGGTAGTTGTTTCCTTCTTTCTGGGGTTATGTGCTTTCCTACATGTGCTTACGATCTAGGGTGATCAATTAGGAGTGTGTTAGGTCGACCCTCACTTTGAGAGTTTGTCTTGGGATAACAAGCATCGTTGCATTTTACAAAAAGTTGGGATAAGGCTGACATGAGAATATCATCACACTTGAGTTTTATGTGAATGAGATATCTTAAATCCATTAATCTTGAAATAAATATTCTAAGAATTAGCCAGAAGGCAAAAATTCTAAGACTGGGACTTTATGACTATATCTAGGAAAATTGGACCAAAAATATTTTCTATTATATTAGTTCTAGCAAATACTTCTAAAAAGTGTTCATAATTTTTAAAAGTTTTAAAAAATATCCCTATTTGGGATGATGTGCAAAATGAAAATTTTGAATTCCAGCAATAAAGGGGTATTTGCAAAATACTTCCTTGAATGGTTAAAGGGGGTATGAGAGTAATACCTCCCGCACCCGTTTATGACAACCTAAGCTTATCGTACACTCTGTCCTGGAGTGTCAAAGATGGAGGTTGGAAATAAATGGGTGGGGTTTACTCTTCATGTTGAGGACCTTTGATGGTCCAACTAGAGTGCAGTAACATGTCTGGGTACTATCCTTGGAGTGTTTGGTAATTCTCCTACTGTAGACTTTCGACTTCGACATCTCACTTTTCTAAGGCTATAATCCAATATAGGCAGTGGAAGCCATAGTTGTTGGATTGCCAGATATGTTGGGGTCTTCTATTGTAAAATTGTGGTTTCTTAAAGTCTTAGGTGGGTGTGTTCTCGTATCGCATGCCATGCTCATGTGTTATTGCAATTATTGCTTTTGCACAAGTCTAGATTTTCTCTTTTGTGACACTCTTTGGTGTTGTATCATTTGTGTACTTCTTCAAGGAGAAGGTTGTTTTGAAGTTGTTATTAAGGACTGCAGTCTTCACCTTGATGTTGATCGCCAGGAAAGTCCAATGGTTGTCATGAAGGATTGCCAGTAGGATGAACTTTGACAGTGAACTTTGTAGGTGTTTTTAGTAGTCTCTCCTTTTTGCCAGGGTCTTTGTTTTTTATGATGTCCTCTCTAACATATAGTATGCCATGTGTGTGTAGGGCGTGTCATCTCCATGTAGGGACTGGAAGGTTGTTATTACACTCGCAATCATGTATCCATTAGGTTTGTTTCACTTAGATCTTCCTATAAAATGCAGATGCCAAATCTTTCAAAGATAACTTCACCCATCTTGTCGTCTTCTTTTAGTCTTTTCATTATCTTCTACCCTGACTCTAAAGAGAGTTCCTTGCATGGAAAACTATCAAAATATGGGAAGCTGTCTTCAATGGTTCCTGCTTTCCCGTCAGGCCTTGCTTCATGTATCTCATCCTCCTCTATGTCCCCTTCATCTGGTCCCTCTGTTGCAGCATGTGAATTGATTCATGAATGGTTAAAGGTATTGGTGCTTTTGGGTCTTTTGGTCTCTTTGTTGGAGTAAGCATATGTTTCTCATTATCGTCTTCTCTTCAAGTTTACCCTTGTCTTGACATTGTTCTAGTGTCTGCCATCCTGCCTTCCAAGATGATGCGTGCTTTGGTTCAGAAGTTTCTGACCATAGAGTCTTCAATTGTTTGTGCCACAACTATTTTTCAGGAAGTGGCACCCCCATATGGAACCAATGTGATATCACCTCTAGAGGCATTGTTGAGTCATTGATAAAGTGGCAATCAAAGATGAAGTCCATCGTGTATACACCTCAAAGCCTTCAAAGAAAAGATCCTCAAAGGGAATGCCTTTATTAACTACTTCCATTTGATGATGAATGATTAAGGCACATTCCCCTAACCCTTATTCTTCTTGAGGGACTTTAGCATTCATTGTGAATTATTTCTAGTTGGAAACATGGCAGGGTCCTTCTTTCTAAATGGCATGCCAAATACAGATTGGAACCTTTAGGATGCGACATGCTTCTTTATCCTTGAAACTAGATTGTACTGGGAAGCTCAACACTATACCAATTTTAGATTGTCATGTGTCTTTCATAAAGATCTACTACGTTAATGCCCAGTGTTTGACTATTTAGATAGGCAAGGTGACAAATTTCATTTTTTCTACTTATAATGGCTACCAACAACTCGCTATTAGGTTTTGAGTTTTGTTTATCTTTGTACAAACTTCTTGCTAGAAATGGTTCCACTAAATATAAGTTGAACTTTTTCGGGGTGTAGGAATTCTTCCACAACCGTCTCATAGTTAAATGACCCCCTCCACCTATTATCTCTTATTTATTGGACCGAGAGGGAAAGGTCCATTACCATATTTATAGTATCGAGGTTTATCAAAAAATAAATAAAAAACTATAAAATTTCACTTTATGAAAAACACATTGGAACAATATAAATGATATATTCTCCACTGTAGATTTACATTGGAAAAGGAAAATTATTATCTGTAATTTGAAATAAAAACTATCTATCTATATCCTCCATTGTGACACCCTTCCATCACATAGACAATGAGATGACACGCAAAAACGTGCGGAACCATATATTACTGAAAACACGGGTTAATTAAAACTGATTGCGGAAACATACATACAGAACATTTGCAACCAGGCCCTGCAAGAAGTTCAGGTTATATATAGATATATTCAAGATCACCTGCCAGATATGTTCACATCTTCAAGCCGCCCATTGTCGCAATAGCGCATATTCATTCATCATGTGTTTATACATACAGAACGGGCCATGTATGACCAGCAACAGGATATACAAAAATTACAACAGCTAAACATCGTGAAACATCGTCAAACACCTCTGAGGACCTGAGAGTACAAGGATGACTCTAGGACTCTACTACTAAACCACCAAAACAGCAGCATATCCATCTCTTGCCTTCTACTTCTCTTCTTACTGCTCGGCCGCAACCTCACGACCACCACCACGTCTAGAGCGATCACCTAAAAAGGGTGTAAACCAACGGGATGAGACACACAGTCCCAGCGAGAAACATAACTCCCCACCACAACTATAAAACCTCAAAGGTTAAAGTAGATAATAAAAAATAACTGATAAAAGCGTATAACAAGAGCAACATACTGAGCAAGGCTATTATTACCATCAAGCTTACCAAGATATCCAGGAGGCATATTACCAAATATTTCTTTATGGAACATGATTGACAAGATAAGCTTTATAAGAACTTATCACAAGATATAAGGATCATACACGTATCTGCAAGGTATAACTAGATCATCTACATAAGCAAGGCCTCAATCAATGTTCTGTGTTTTTCTCTAAGCAAGATATATTTATTTGGCTGGGTTACGTTTTATTATGCCCTGAGGAAGTGAGCCTTCCCTGCTCAAATCCAACCATTGGTTGTGAAGCCCAATCCGGTGCCATACAAGGTCTAAGGAGATCTAGACTCCATGACCTCACCTTCCCGTGGTCAATACATGAATCATCAAGCAAGACCGCAATCTTATGATTATAGGGCCTCAGTCTCTGGGTCAGCTCCACAAGCTACCCATATTTCTATCTCACCTCATCCTAGGTGCTAGTACATACATCCGAGCCAGGAACGCATCATGCTCATCATCACATATCCTGAGCCATGGGTATGTTCACCATGCTCCATATATCCTGAGTTTGCAACCACAGTTGCACTCAACCCTCCTATTTTAGGCTAGGGGAAACCTCACATATTCAACAATATGAACTCCAGGTAATCCCGCAGGATAAACCTATTTCACCATCACCAATTATTGATGGTAATGGATCTATGGCCAGGGAAAACTACATGATATGTTCATCTGTAATTTATTAGTATATTTTAAGCCAATTGTTGAGGCAAAACAAGGTATAAACATAGCCTTATAGAATTACATCATTATTGCCATCAACATACTGTCCTGGGACCTCAATCCCTCATGATATCCACCACTGCCTCTCAAGGCATCATAAACATGCATCAACATCCTGGGAACACATCCCTTATCTCATCATCAGAGGATAACACCTCAACTAGGCACTTAGCCTTATATCAGGTCCTCAGACCTATCAACTTGTTACTTTATTAACAAGGATTATCATCACATTGTGCTAGTCAAAGCACATATGCCTCATAGCTCTTAGCAGGCAATGAATCCACATGAAATACCTGCATGGTTAGTATATACATATTCACAGAGATTACTGAAACCATCATGGATTAACAGAATGATCATGCTATCAAGTATAAAGAAGCATACATGAGTATATCACACAAGCTTTATTATTCATAGTATTATTATCAATCATGGACATATGTTATGCCTTATACTTGTGACCATATGCATGTGTTATATCAACATGTGAAGCAACATCATAAGCTTCCAGCTTCCTGGTTCACAACCTATTATTATATCTCATCATTATATTTGTAGGATGCAAGGTGATTACATCATGTCACTTGCGTTATCATTATTAAAAGAGAACCATCAACTATATACATTCCGTGTTAACAGAACCCTCACCAAAACTCCTTGCAACCCTCACTATAGGTATGGCGAGCAGCGCCAACCCTCACCAAAGGGTGTACCGGTTAGGGTTCCAAACCCTAAAGCAACTCACCACCATCTCAACCAAACACTGCACATCCTCTAACATGCATTAAGGTTCCACTAACACTCATGGTGTCCGACAGCCATCCACGAGGTCATAACGTGCAACACTACCATGGCTATTAGCCAAGGGTCTAACGTGCACCAAGCCAGGATTAGGGTTAGGTTCCACTATCGGGCTAACCTTCAACATGAGCCATATCGGCCAAAGGGGTGTCGCCCAAGGCGCCCCTATCGTGCAACCTTTTAGCATCATTCGAGGGTTAACCCTATCATCCAGGGTAACCATGACACCCAAGAAAGGTGTCGTGCATGGTCAGCATCATAACGGTCAACATCGTAGGTTTGGCATGTCAGGCATGAAACCATATCATGCAGGCTTATCAAGGATAATGGCCAAGGCCACCTAAAGACAAGGGAGTGCATCAATCACCCTCTCTACATGGTGTGTCATCCAAGACTTAACCCTAAGGAGGATATCAGGTAGCATCTCATCAAGGGTGTATCACCCATCCAACAACTCTACCAAGGGTATCGTCCAAGGGACCATGATGGGCACCAACTAAGCTTCAACTAGGCATATCAGCCAGGAATACAAGGATCACCTAAGCAAGCTTATCTACCAAGGATTACATCTCAAGGACATATCGTGCATTAAGGGTGGACAACTCATGTCACCTAGAGCAACACTAACGCCCATGCTTGGGTTGAGGCTTCATATCGACCAAGATGCCCATACAAGGGTTTAGAAACCATGTCGCCCAAACCCTAACTCTAGGGTGGATAAGGGATATCGGTCACCAAGGTAAAACTATCTTAACAAGGTGTATCATGCAGGGCACTCAACAAAGCATAACACCCAAGCACACATGGGTATCGACCAAAGGTACAACTCAAGACAAGAAGGTTATCGGGCATCACTATCCCAAGGTCATATCATGCAAGACACAACCCAACAAGGTCGTCTTCAACCTCAAGCACAAGGGAACCAAACCCTAGTTGATCAATAAGGTCGGCTCACCTCTCAACAACCAAGAGAGAGGGGTGTTGCACAACCTCTTTCATAAATTGGGCAACCACAAGGATCCAACCTCAACATAGGTCATCAAAAGCTCACCTCTCAAATCCATGGTGAGAGTAGGGTATTGCCCAAGCAACTAGAATATAAGCTCACCTCTCAACTTAAATGAGAGAGGGGTATTGCCCACATTACTAGAGCTCAAACTCACTTCTCTAGACCAAGGAGAGAAAGGCGTTTTTCTCAACAAGGAAACCCTAAACCATGGTTCAGCCAACTAGGTGTAAAGGCATATAACCCATCAACAACAACAACAACATCATGCCCATAATATCCATAAGATCAACAACATGTTCTAGAGAAAGAAACATACATGCATGGCCGATTGTCAACATATATGAAACATGCAACATAGAGAAAGTAGTATAGCTAGGGTTAGAAGTTATGTAACCTACCTTAAGCAAACTCCTCAAGCTCCAAAGCTCCAAGCTTCAAGCTCCTAGCTCACCACTTCGGCAACCTCAAGAAAAGGAACAAGAACCATAACCACCATGGCTAAAAGGTAGGCAAGATGGAGAAGAAGATGATGGGGAGAGAGGGAAGATGCTTACCAAAGCACAAGACCCACCTAGGGTTCGACCACCAAGCTAAAGGAAGAAGAAGGGATCACCACCAAAGGAGAAGGATCAGCCACTAACTTGCTTCAAAGGGTAGGAGTATCGTGCACCAAGGAAGAGAGGAGAAACAAAGAGCTAAAAGGATTCCTAAGGAAGAGAAAGGCAAGGCATATATAGATGGTGGTCAAGGTTAGACCAAGGCAAGGTGTCACCTTACCAAGGGACACTTGTCCACACATTTTACCACCTTGCAAAACTCATGTACATGCCATGCCACTACTCTCCCAAGGGTCGGCCACTTGTCCAAGCTAGGGTGACACAACCAAGGAAAGAAGGTCAACAAAGGTCAAAGGCCGACACACTCCATCCATGGCCGATAGACCCCCCCCATGGGCGAAACAAAGCACCCTTTCCCGATACAGGGCTCAACCAAGCAAGGCAAGGCCCAAACAAGGGAGAACAAGGCCCAAAAGAGCTCAACCAAGCCCACGGCAACTCAAGGCATGAGCCCAAACCTTCCTCTCAACCCTAGAGGAAGCAAAGAGAGAGAAAGACATCTCTCAAGGTGACAAACTTGCTTTCCAACCCTATCTCAGGTTATTTTGCAAGTAGCACCTCCATCTCTCAACAAAGCACAAGCAAACCCTAATCACCACTAAAGGTGATTAGTAAGCAACCAAGCACTAGGTTTAGGCAAAAAAAAATAGGGTAAGCCCAAAACAAAGGTCAGGGTTCTTACATCCATAATTACATTTAATCTTTTCCTTTAGTGCCTCCTTCTGTGGATGTCCGTCACTCATCATTAATTGTGGGTTACTAGTAGTTTATCCTAAAATGTTGTGAAACAAAAATGCGGTCAATATAACAAGTAATATTAGTTTATCAGGGAAACAACATATTTGCATCTAGGTGTAGCAACACATTCAATCAATTATTTTTATAGACTCAAAATTTACATTTTTGTCACAACTTCTCATACTTTGTTTTACTAAACCTCTAGTATACCCTCTCATACAAATTTGTCCCTATATTGGACTTAGGCCACCATCCTAATCTAGGGCTTGGTGTCATGTTGGTCTTCCCAATCTGTGGCCTGGCCTCATATGACCATTCCAATATGGGACTTTGTTCTCATGTGACCATCCCCATCTGGGGCTTGGTTATCTTATAACCATCCCAATCTAGGGCCTGGTCCTAGTCATCTCAATGGTTTTCTCTCTCTTATTCATTTTACAAACTTCCAGAGTTGGTATGAGTGGTTTAAGCAAGTTATTCATATATCATGTGATATTCATAGTGGCTTTATAGATTGTTGGAAATTAAATAAACATACAAGTATTTAACTTGCAATCAATCCAGAAAACCTCAAAAAACCTCATAAATTGTTTAAGTCAGGAAGTGATAGGTGTAACCACATACCTTTCTTAGAAGTAAATTGATTTCCAAGCAAACAGGTAACAAGAGAAACCAATCAAGAAGCTACCCTAAAATTAAAGCATAATAATCACGTATTATTATTTTATCCAAAATCTACCATTATGACTGACTTGGGATCCAAGTTAGGGTTTCATTAGGGTTTTGGCTTTCCAAATTGTAATTGCACTTTTCATGTCCTTTTGGTTTACAACCCTTAATTTTATCATCATGTACACTTTTAACTCAAGAAAACCCTAATTCATCAATTTATGAATTATTAAACTAAAAAAAGATTCAAGTTATACTTTTTATCCAAAAATATCAGTCTTTGACTATTAAGATCAATTAAACATATTAAGATCACAAAATCCTATAAATTAGGTTTTTTATGCATTAAACACATTAATGTTGATAACTTTAAGCTCTTTTCGAATTAGAGATAGAATTAGCTCTTCATTATATATTTATTGCATTCCTTGTATTTTTTTTATCATTTTCATATCTTACATGCTACCATTGGACCATCCTACATTTTACTAAAACTTTTGCTAATTTAATACATTTCACCCAATCATAGACCGCCACCTAGGTAGTGTGCCCCAGTCTTGGTCTTGCTAACTAGGTTGGTCTAACTAGTGGTTGAGTGTGACTGCATGGACTATATATGTAGAGATGAAAATAGAGGGGAATGGATTAATATACCCTTACCTTAATAGAAGAAAAGACAGGGGTAGAAGAGTAATTTGACTCCCTAGTCATCTTCAACCTCATATCGAATCCTTCTCTTCTAGAAGCTGGTCAACCAGGATGTTGACTCTGATCACTAGGCCTCCCCCGTGGTAGGAAAATTTGCCACTACATCCGCCACCCCTTGTCGGACTCGAAGGTTCCCACCAATTACTTGGGGACGAACTAAATTTGGAGGACAATGAAGATGGCTCATTGTGCTACTTTGATTAGAAATGAGGGAGAGAAGATGGGTGATCAGAGGAAATTGGAGGTAGAGATTGAGTCACGGGGTCTAGTGGAGCCTCGTGAGCACACTGGGATCTCACAGGGGTCACTTCCCCTCCTTATATAACTCTCCAGTTGGTGTGTTGGCTAATGAAGGGATGATAGGTTTGGGGAGAGCATTATAGCTTTGCAATGGTCATCAAACTGAGGAAGAACTGGATTGCCTTGTCCCTACAAATCTAAAAAGATAGTTATTAGGAATCCTTGTCGATCAGGGTGGGATATATGTTTGGAACGAGTTCTTAGTTCTAGTGTTCTAGTTGCCAAAATGGGCGAAGGTAGGTGACAACTGAGTCACCATTGGATCTGGGATCGACAGTCATCAAGCCACATGAAAAAAGCACAAAATTTGGATATTATAAAGTCTGAAAAGGATTTTTGTGACATTTAATACAAATCCATGATAAACCATTCACTTTAGGAATACTAGGAAATTCCATATCTCTTATTCTATTGATCCTTTTAATCCCAAATTTGTGGGAAAGATATTAATGACCTTATCTAATTATGGGCGAGATTGGAGACAAAAACTAGTAAAGAAAAGATACTATTCTTAATATCCAAGTCTTCTCCTTATAACCCGGCCGGTTGTAGCGCGGATGGTTCAGAACGGCTTGGCCCCCCCGGGGGTCCCGGGTTTGATACCTCCCGTAGCGCAACCGTATTTACCAACCTCTTAGGTCATCTAGGCTCTGGCACCTATTTGGAGAGGGGGGGGGCTTTGGCCCCTGCAGATCCAAAAAAAGACTTCTCCTTATAAGGACCATTTTAGGCATGAAATCTATTATTTTCTCTTTCTACATTTCTATATTCTTTATTTTTATGGCTTTTCTTCTTAGGAATCATGTGAAACCGAAATCAAACCATTAGTGGTCAACCATACCACTTTCGAGAGAATTCCATATCAATTGTCCATCATTTTTTATAGTCCAGCTAATATTGATCTTTTTCTTTCTTCCTTTTTTTTATAATTGGATCAATTAAATAGGTGGGAACCAAGAAATCCACAACAAAGGAAAATTCCAAGTGACACCCATAATTTTAACAGAAAGCATATCGAGTTTTCAATACATGCTTATATTCAAATAATTGCATTTCAATCATAAATACATGTGAAAAACTATGTTATAACACACAGAGTACTTTGCATAAGCTTTTATGTACCCTTGCTCTCTTGGAAAAGATTCCACTGAAGTGATCTCTAGTAGGATTCCTCCCTTTGTTGTTGTATGTGCCTGGGAGGTCATCGTCTAACACATGCACTAGAACATGGATGTCTCTGCACGATATACAAGAGATGCAACCCTATTTTAGGGCTTCATCTTGTGTCTTTTTGCACTTTTTTTACATCTAGACATTGTTAGAATACAAGTTATTTCCCTAATATGTGATTTCATATCAAATCCACTTATGGAAGATTTATGTATGTTTTTCAGGCATTTGTATGTGCATTGGATGAAAAGGAGAGAGAAGGAGACGATCATTGGGTTTCTACACCCCGAGACTGGACCTATATCATCTCCAAGCATTCCATGGAAGGGAACAAATATGTCCAAATCAAGGAGCAGCTAATTGAAAGACTTAGGAGTAGAAATATGCAGCAGGATACTCAAAACAAGCCATGGTATCGTGCCACAACCATGGCCAAAACAAATAGGTCATAGGAGAAATTCAAGCTACAACAACCTAGTCACCATGGTCATACCTTTCAATACAACCGTGGAAATTTAGATCCACCTCATCCATGAAAGCCGCCATGACTGTGGTGAGGAGCCTCCAAAATGATCATCAATTAGAATAACATGGTTGTGGCCGTCAATACAATCATGAAATTTTAGAGTCACCTTAGTTGTGGCACCCTCCACACCTGTGGAGAGAAGCTTCGATAATGAATACCTTTACCAAAATGGTCTTGGCCATCTCCTCCACCATGCATGTGCTTCATGGAACGATCGCACCACCACTCATGTGATGGAATGAAATTTTAGAATCCCTAAATGTCTAATGAATTGAGAGAATTCATGAATGTTGAGTTATTTTGAAAAATACAAGTGCTTTGGTAAAGTTTAGATGGTGATGGATGTTGATATCATGACTAAGATCCCTATATTGAATGTCTTTTGAGGAATTTAGTTCGATGATCAAATAGCTGATTTTTGTCACTAAATTTGAATACTATGTATCTTGAGGGGTAGCAAAGGTATGGTTAAAATTTGGTGGCAATTGGAGCATCCTTGAGAGAGTTATTGAGGTTTGAAATTTGGGAAATAATGTGTATATTTGATTATTTGAGGACCTATGTTGCTAATCAGTATTAGTGTCATGCTCCCCTTAGTCGAGTTGGGTCTGCATGGCCAATTGTTGAGGACCTAAGTTGCTAATCAGTATCAGTGTCACGCTCCCCTTAGTCGAGTTGGGTCTGTGTGGCCAATTGTTGACCTTAGATCTTCGATCTAGTGGTGGCTGCCTATAAATAGGAAGAGCCACAGATTCAATATGGGGTGAAGCGTCTCTGGCCTTTGGATACAGATCAAGAGGTGGAAAGCTGCCATGGTGTTGCTCTAGCACAACAAAGGTAGTGGGACGGAAACAACAGTTGTACCCAAATGCATCATGATCACGATCTCCCACCATGGGTCATGGTGGGATACAAAGTGGGTAGTTAGCCTCGCATCCACCCTGGCCATCAGTGTGTGTGACTTTTAGTGCTGCATAGATAGAGAACAAGCTCGCCCTCCCATATGTAACTACTTCTCTTCCACAACAAGGTGAAACCCAGGTCGACATTTCCTTGGAGGACGGTGATGGCGTGGCGGTGCTTGAGTACAGGCAGGCGGCACAGTAGTGGAGCCACTCGAGGCTTCACAGGTGGATGAGGAAGAAGCCAAGAGGCTTGTGGAAGTGTCATCTTGAGAAGAGAGTATCAACTTTGTAAATGCCCAAATTCGGAGGACAACTAGGTCCCGACCTACACAATCACAATGTACAGGCTGACAAAATCAAGAAGGACAAGGCCTCACACTATGGAGACACATCAAGAAAGGGATGAACGGAGGAGAGGGAAGAGGTTGAACCCAGATGCAGTGCTTGCGAATGTAAGAAATGCTGGAAGGAGGCCTTGTGCCCCTTTACCTCCACCGCAACATCCCAGGCAACACTGATATGGCCTGGCCATCATGGCTTGATCTGGAGCTTTCCATCCATGTTATGTAGGTGATGCAGAGTCGGGAACTCTTGTTCTGTGAGGAAAAGATCTTAGGTTCACCATGGAAACCTCATCGGCGGCTGCTTGAGGCAGTCCTCTATTTCACAGAGGAAATAGAGGCACCGCGACGGCACAGCCTGGGAAAGGGGGAAGAAGGCAGACCGATCCCAGAACTAGCCGGTCGAATACAGCCAAACCAGGATAACCAACCAGACTGACTGGCTCAGTGGCAAGCCAGGAGCTTAGGGTCGCACCCTAAAGTGCCACGTGATGGCCTCTAAATGGCCCAAAAAGGTAAAATCTCAATAAACACTCAAAACGTGTATAATTCATAGAAATTAGCTCGATGATCCAAAAAATGCAAATAAGGTGCCAAAATTCTCAAAAACAAATGTGTAGAACAACATGACACTTTTATATTACTCTTTTGATTATTAAATATCAGTGATATCATTCAAGATTTGTTATGCTTGTTTTATGAGTAATAAATATCAAACAGTGACCTAAAATTATGATAATGCATCAGTATCTCTAAAATGTGTTTTAGAGTCCAACTGACATCAAATATGATCATGATATGGCACATAATCATGTAATTTGCTAAGAATGTCTATCTAGGGCTTATAACCCTAAATAAAATACAATAAATACTTTCATTATCAATAAATCATGAAATTTGCATAACACCCTCATATCAGTGATTGGAAGATAATATGTAAATTTGAGATCAATTTTATACATAAAATCCCTGTTATATGAAGTTGACCCTTAATATATTGTTTAAAACACTAATTTAGGTTAATGCATGTAACCTAGGGTTAATATGTGCACAAAAAGGATTTGAAAACTAATTTTCAGATAATGAACCATAATATGGAAAATGACATCAGTAAGATAATTCTAAGACAAGAATGCAAGTAATGATGAACATATCTTAATGAACCAAGTCAAACCCTAAAATGGATATAACTAGGGTTGAGATGATGAGAATCTGATGATAGTATGTGATCTTTGTCTTAACCAGGGGTTTGACAAAGATATAGATGACATGAGGATATATCTGATATCAGGAATGTGATTAGATTTGTCTTTCTTGATCAATGTATGCCATTACCTCTTTCTTGGCTTATTATATAATATGCTTGTGTTATAAGTGTAAGAAAATACTTGGTATATGGTATTGGATGAAATGATTGTTCTTGTATGATATGTTGCATGATTTTTCCATACTTATGGCTATGAACACATCAAACATAATATATTTTTTCCATTATATGAAAGCACTAAACTCTTTGGTAGTACAGTGCTTGGAAGTGACCTAACTCTTTGGTAATCGGTCACATTGTACATATGATCTAACTCTTTGGTAGTCGATCATAAATGCCTTAATCTTGAGCTCCTTGAGAGTCAACAGAATGCATCAAAACCTTAAGTGGTCAATGCATGGATATATAATGGAAAATGTGCTTAAAATATGTGTTCTCTTTTGTTAAGGAACATCTTTGTGCAAGTATATGCTTTTTTTTTCTTCCTTATAACTGCCAAGTATTAGTTTTATCTTATTCCCAAGCTTATTAATGATAGGTATATAAAAGACACGTAGGCACACTCAATACAATATTCTTGATTATTGTGCTGATGTGTACCACATGTAATCTTTGTTTAGGTTGTGGACATATGCTTTTGAAGAACCAAGATAGTTGTGAGTTGTATGGCGAGCTGATGTATAGGTGGACCTGTTGTCTTAAGATCTTGTTGTTTAGTGGTAGTACATGTATATGTAGAAGTTTGTTGTTCAATATGTAATATCAAATGTTGTAACAATTCATTATGTAATTATATGTTGAATGATGAACATGTGTTATATGGTTTTATTAATGTTCATGTGCATGTACTGCTGATTGTTTCCTTCTGACTTCCTCTGATTTTCTTCTTCTTAGCTTAGTGTGGGTGTTTAAATTGGGATTCTTGCTGAGTTGATGGTTTCAATTTGGACGTCACAGATCAGATTAAGTTTTAGAAAATCTAGGGACGTCACAGGTGGTATCAAAGCATGAATAATAACAAAGCCAGGCATTAGCTCATTATGCAACTCAAAACCAAAGAACCTTAAACTTAATAATCTTTAGGGTGAGATTAGTCATGTGATAAAGTGGATTCTGGCTTAATTCCGAGGACAAAATTTCTTTTAAGGTGTGTAGGATGTAATGGAGTGGACTTTTGGTACCTATAAATGTCTAATGACACAAGTGAAATCATACATGTTGAGTTGTTTTCAAAATCCCAAGTATTTTAGTAAAGTTGGAGTGTTGATTGAGGTTGTATAATGATTTGGATCCATAAGTTATGCCTTTTGAGGAATCTAATTGATTGGTCATATAATTGTATTTTGGCACCAAAGTTTGGTGGCAGTTGGAGTTTTCTAGATGGTTTTATTTAGGTTTGAATACCATGTAATAATGTGCATTGGATGTGTGAATGACCAAGGATGTAGGTTTCTAGCCTAAGTATTGATTAGCATCTCTATCACACTACTTCTTTCCAGTGTATAAGAGTTGGCATTGGCCTTATATTGGGATCAGATGGTTGGGAAACATGTTCATCGCCCACCTTGTGTTCGGTAGGAGATCGTGGGATAGCAACGACCATCAATCCAACTCATCCCACGTTATGGTCAAGGTTTGACAGAGGAAACTGAAGGACAATTACCCTTGACATGGAAAGAAGAATCGCAAATCCTTATACAATGATTGAGAATGTTCTGTTATCAACACCTAAACACCTTCTCCCCCATCATCCACACAACAGCTTGCAAGTGTCGGAGGTGAGGATGGCGTATGAAGTAGTTTGTGAGGAGTCGTGTGCTACTGATTACTTGCCAGAATAGAGAAGTCGTTGACGACCATCGATCCACCACAGAGATGACCACGGTGTCGGAATCCTGACGATAGGAAGGAGATCGTTTGCTCGCTTGGATTTTCAGATCATGGCTGCAAGTCTAAACACAGGGAGGAGAAGGAGAGGCCGGAGCTAGCGGGGGCGCCTGAGAGCAGGTGGCGGTGAGCCTGCGTAGGCAACACCCAAAGGTGTGGTTGATCTTCCAAGCAATCTCAAGAGGCAGGATGAAGGCGGCGACTGATTCGTTGCATGAGTCATCACTTGCAATGGCTACGAGCATGTGGTCATGGCCTCCCGGAGGCGCAATGCGCAGGCAGGTTGTCTGCACATAAGAGGCCCTGCCACGACAGTGGCATGGATCGGGAGAGGAGAATAGGCGGCGAAGGTCTCGTGCACTAGAGTGTCCCAACGACAATAGCAAACTAAGGAGGAGAGGGATGCATGTCCCTCATCGGTGCCCTATTTCTCGGCTGTGACCAGGTGCTGCAGGAGAGCTGGATACGAGAGAGCGGCACCATAGAGGGAGAAAGACTGAAGATCTTAGTCATGATGGATCTGGGAGAGGAGTCATGAGGCAGCGGCGTTGAGGACAAAGTCCCGTAGGACTCACAAATGTGTCAGACGTGAGGAGTTAGGGGAGACCAAGACTGGTTCAACCCAGCGAACCAGCTGGTCCCAAGATAGCCAACGAATAGCAGAACCCAGGTCAGGCAGGGCCGCACCCTGCTAGCGGCCACATGGCAGTGCCTGATTGACCAATAAAAGGTAAAATCCCAGTAATACCTAGATCTTTCAAAATGCATAGTAATTAGTGTGTTTCTTATAAAAATACAAACAAGGTATTAAATTCTCGAAAAAATGTGTAGAATAAAATGAAACCATCATATCAGTTTTTTTATGCTTAAATCACAGTGATATGATGCAAAATGTATTATACTTGTTTCATAGTTAATAGTTATAAAATGATGATCTAAAATTAGGAGAACACGTCACTAAGTCTATATTCACTTTTATAATACATCTAATATCAATAAACATGGTGTTGATGTATGAAATCATGTAATTTGCTTCATATGGCTGTTTAGAGCTTTTAACCCTAAATATAATGTAATAAATACTTACATGCTCAATACATGATGAAATTTACAGAGTAAGCTCATATCATTATGTGGAACCTTAGTTTTAATTATGAGACCATGATGATGCACGAAATCCATATTATATGAAGATGATCTTTAATACATGGGTTGTAACCCTAATTTGAATAATGTATATAATCTAGGGTTAATATGTGCATAAAAAGGATAAGGAACCTAATGTTTAGATAATGAACCATAATCTAGAAAATGACATCAATATGATAATCCCAAGACAAGAACATAAGTAACAATGAGAATATCCCAACGAACTAAATGAAACCCCAATATGAACCTAACTATGGTTTATATGATGAGAATCTAATGATAGTATATGATCTTGTCTTAATAAGGTTTAACAAAGAAATAGATGACATGAGGAATATGTGATTAGTATATCTAGGATCAAGGTACGCCATTACCTCTTACTTGGCTTATTATACAATATGCTTGTGTTATATGGTAGTAAATACTAGGGATATGATATTGAATGAAATTATTGTTCTTGTATGATATGTTGCTTGATTTTTCCATACTTATTGCTATGAACACATGAAGCATAAGATATCTGATCCATCATATGATACCACTAAAATCTTTGGTAGTATACTGCATTGAAGTGATCTCAAACTCTTAGGTGGTAGATCACATGTGTTAGATCTCAAACTCTTTGGTAGTAGATCACACGTAAAATGATGTCAAACTCTTTGGTAGTAGATCATAAGGCCTAAAAACATCAAAGCCCTTGGGGGCAGATGTACGAGATATATGATGGAAATGTGCTTAAAATATATGTGTTCTCTTTTGTTAATGAACATCTTTTGTACAAGTATACGCTTCTCTTATATTTGTTTATTGCTTCTAAGTATTAGTTTTATCTTATTGCCAAGATATGATGAGAGGTATATAAAAGACATGTAGGTGTACTCAGTACAATATCCTTGAATATTGTGCTGACATGTACCACATGTAATCTTTTGTTTAGGTTGTGGACATGTGTTCTTGAAGATCCAAGATAGTTGAGAGTTGTGTAGCGAGCTGATGTACAGGTGGACCTATTGTCTTAAGATCCTATAGTTTAGTGGTAGTACATGTATATGTATACGTTTGTTGTTCAATATGTAATATCAAATGTTGTAACAATTCATGTTGTAATTATATGTTGAATGATGAACATGTGTTGTATGGTTTTATCATTGTTCATGTGCATGTGCTATTGATTGTTTTTCTTCTGACTCCGTTGATTTTCTTTATCTTAGCCTAGTGTGTGGTGCTCAAATTGGGATTCTCGTTGAAGTGAGGTTTCAATTTGGACGTCACACATCAGATTAAGTTTTAGAAAATCTGGGGACGTCACATGTGGTATTAGAGCATGAACAATAGCAAAGCCTAACATTTTCTCATTATGCAACTCAAACTAAGAAAACTTTGAACTTAATAATCTTTAGGGTTAGATTAGTCATCTTTTAGAGACTAGATCTGACCTAGCCTCTAGGTTAGCACCTAGATGTCCAAGAACTAGGTCTAGACTGGTGCTTGTTGAGTAGCATCTCCTTAGATGTCGTTCTTTCCTTGTAGTACAACGGTATGAGACATTGCACTATTTAGAAATGACGTGCATCAAGGGAAGAGAAACCCTAGACATATTATGCAAGTTGTCTAGAGTAGCTACACTAGTCTACCCCTGGTTCTCACCCTTTTCACTAGTTTTCATGACACCATACTCTCTACTATGTGTGGGACACTCATTTTCAGGATTTGGTTTTTGATTCCAATCAGATCGAACCTTGATAGTTTTCTCTGATGAATGTTTTACCAGAGAAAAACTATATAATATTTTATTATATATATGTATTACAAAATGTGTCCCCACACATGTATGAGTAGGAGGTGGTCATGCAACCTAAGTGAAAGTGAATGACATCAGTCTAGAAGAGAGAGTAGTTCTAGATTAGATGTCTAGAGCCTTGTTGGAATATATGCTTAGATGATGATCTAAGTCTTATATAGATGATATAAGATGGTTTATGATGATATATGTTTGTCTTTGAGGACCTAAGTTCAATTTTGAGGATTTGAGATAAGTTCTGATGATGCAAGTAAATAGGCTTTTATGAGATAAGATATGTTAAGTTAAGACATGTTGTGAGCCAGCATGAGCCTCAAGCTCTTTTACAAAGGAGGACCTCTAGTGTTAGGACTAGTTTTGGGGTTAGCTCAAGAGAGAGCAAGACCCACAGGGAGAAGGTCAGAGAAGCTAGACTCCATGATATGAGAAATATGAGAAATATGTGATATGATAGGTCCTAAACTAGAATACTCCTGAGTGATTGAGTTGAGTCACTTTATGCATGATTCCTATAGTCTTGTTGAACCCTAGATGTCATTTGGAGGACCAAACCCTAGAGACAAAGAGAGGCTGGTTATATGTGTATATGTGAATATGGATATGAGTACCTACCATCTGGGTGAGGGAAAGAGAGTCCCAAGACCCTGGAGGAGGCAACTGTGCTAGTTTATGGACAACCTCATGCTCGGGTTGGTGGTACCTTATAGGAATCTAGCGGTGTTTATGAAAGAGAGTTGTGGGTAAGCATAACTCATGGGTAGAGACTTATGAAGAGTATGTAATAGCATGTTTTGGTTTGTGCTTATGTGGCTAGAGATTGTGAAGATGATCAATTAGTGCCAATGAGGTATACCTAATAACCCTAGATCAGAGAGGGAACATAAAGTATTTGCATATGAGATACTCATAGAAATGAGTACGCTCAAAGAGATTGAGAATGATACCCCCCTTAAGATAAGGGTTGGGAGAACCTCAGTTATACTAAATAAAGTTTTGATACATGTTTTTCAAGACACTTGTATAAGTTTGTTTAGCACAACCATGATATAATATATGAAAGGATGTGATCTAATCTCATGACTTTATATATAGACATGATATGATGGAAACGTAGAGATGGTTTAATAGATATCACTTACATAAACTATGATGAAAATGTGAAAGTGATGGCTAATCTTATGATGAAATCACTAGTATTTGTTGCAATTTAATATGAACAATGGAATAAGATCATACGAATGAAACATGTTACATTAGGTGTTAATCTTAGTGCTTAATAAAGATGAAATATACAGTTTGATAGTTAGCACAACATAAAGACTATGACACCTTGATATGATCTATATGGATAAAGTGGGTTAACTTTAGTTAACACCCATGTAAAGGACATATGTTAATGTTGAACATGTTCTAACAATTAGCTCAATAAAATGTTGGTAACACCTTATTATATTGGGCTAAGTTTAGTTAACACCTTTAGAACATGGTAATATGATGTGGAAACCTTAATGCATGAGTTAAGATAAGGATGCAACCATAACATATCAGATATGTCATGACATAACCTAAGCTTCTAAACCATTGTTTGAGCCTTCTATGGAGTGAGGTTTCACCCTCGATGCTTTTGAAATGTCTTAATATTGCTTTGGATACATGGTTCTAGGTAACCTTTGCGGATATGTTACACATAGAATAGTGTCTACATGTGGATGAAGGCAAGATAAGGTTTTCCCTAGAATTACTTTTGAGGATGAAAGTTCTTTTAAGATGTATATGATGTGATAAAGTGGATTTTGGCTTATTTCCGAGGACGAAATTTCTTTTAAGGTGTGTAGGATGTGATGGAGTGGACTTTTGGAACCTATAAATGTCTAATGACATAAGTGAAGTCATACATGTTGAGTTGTTTTGAGAATCCCAAGTGTTTTAGTAAAGTTGGAGTGTTGATTGAGGTTGCATAATGATTTGGATCCATAAGTTATGCCTTTTGAGGAATCTAATTGATTGGTCATATAATTGTATTTTGACACCAAAGTTTGGTGGCAGTTGGAGTTTTCTAGATGGTTTTATTTAGGTTTGAATACCATGTAATAATGTGCATTGGATGTGTGAATGACCAAGGATGTAGGTCTCTAGCCTAAGTATTGATTAGCATCTGTGTCACGCTGCTTCTTTCTAGTGTATAAGAGTTTGCATTGGCCCTAGATTGGGATCAGGTCGTTGGGAAACATGTTCATCGCCCACCTTGTGTTCGACTGGAGATCATGGGATAACAACGACCATGAACCCAACTCATCCCACGTTATGGTCATGGTTTGATGGAGGAAACTGAAGGATAGTTACCCTTGATATGGAAAGAAGAATCACAAATCATTATACAATGATTGAGAATGTTCTATCATTAACACCTAAACCCCTTCTCCCCCATCATCCACACCACAACTTGCAAGTGTCGGAGGTGAGGATGGCATGTGAAGTAGTCTGTGAGGGGCCGTGTGATTTTGATTACTTACCAGAATAGAGTAGTCATTGAAGACCACCGAGCCACCATAGAGATGACCTCGTTGCCGGAATCCTGACGATAAGAAGGAGATCGTTTACTCGCTTGGAGTTTCAGATCATGGCTACAAGTCTAAACACAGCGAGGAGAAGGAGAGGCCAGAGCCCGCAGTGGTGCCTGAGAGCAGGCGGCAGTGAGCCTATGCAGGAGGCACCCAGAGGTGTGGTCGATCTTCGAAGCAACCGCAAGAGGTAGGATGAAGGAAGTGACCGATTCGTTGCATGAGTCATCACTTGCATTGGCTACGAGCCTGCGGTGATGGCCTCCTGGAGGCAAAGTGCGTAGGCAGGTTGTCCACACATCAGAGAACCAGCCATGGCGGTGGCATGGATCAGGAGAGGAGAACAAGCGGTGGCGGTCTCGTGCACCAGAGTCTCCTAGTGGAAGTAGTGAACTGAAGAGGAGAGGGATGCCATCCATCAGTGCCCTATTCCTCGGCTATGCCCAGGCACTACAGGAGAGATGGAAACGAGAGAGTGGCACCGTAGAGGGAGAAAGACCGAAGTTCTTAGTCATGATGGATCCGAGAGAGGAGTCGTGAGGTAGCGATGCTGAGGACAGAGTCCCACAGGACTCACGAACATGTCAGACGTGAGGAGGTTAGGGGAGACTAAGACCGATTCAACCCAGCGAACCAGTTGGTCCCAAGACAACCAACGCATGGCACAATCTAGGTTAGGCAGGGCCACACCCTGCTAGTGGCCACGTGGCAGCGCCTGATTGACCAATAAAAGGTAAAATCCCAGTAATACCTAGATCTTTGAAAATGCATAGTAATTAGTGTGTTTCTCAGAAAAATACAAACAAGGTATTAAAATTCTTAGAAAAATGCGTAGAATAATATGAAACCATCATATCAGTCTTTTTATGCTTAAATCGCAGTGATATGATGCAAAATGTATTATACTTATTTCATAGTTAATAATTAACAAATGATGATCTAAAATTAAGAGAACACATCAGTAAGTCTACATTCACTTTTATAATCCATCTAACATCAGTACATATGGTGTTGATGTATGAAATCATGTAATTTGCTTCATATGGCTAGTTAGGGCTTTTAACCCTAAATATAATGCAATATATACTTACATGCTCAATAGATGATGAAATTTACAGAGTATGCTCATATCATTATGTGGAACCTCAATTTAAATTATGAGACCATGATGATGTATGAAATCCATATTATATGAAGATGATCTTTAATACATGGGTTGTAATCCTAATTTGAATAATGTATATAATCTAGGGTTAATATGTGCATAAAAAGGATAAGGAACCTAATGTTCAGATAATGAACCATAATTTGGAAAATGACTTCAGTAAGATAATCCCAAGACAAGAACATAAGTAACAATGAGAATATCCCAATGAACTAAATGAAACCCTAATATGGACCTAACTATGGTTTATATGATGATAATATGATGATAGTATATGATCTTGTCTTAATCAAGTTTAATAAAGAAATAGATGACATGAGGAATATGTGATTAGTATATTTGTGATCAAGGTACACCATTACCTCTTACTTGGCTTATTATACAATATGGTTGTGTTATATGGTAGTAAATACTTGGCATATGATATTGAATGAAATGATTGTTCTTGTATCATATCTTGCTTGTTTTTTCCATACTTATAGCTATGAACACATGAAACATAAGATATATGATCCATCATATGATAGCACTAAACTCTTTGGTAGTAAAGTGCATTGAAGTGATCTCAAACTCTTAGGTAGTAGATCACATGTGTTAGATCTCAAACTCTTTGGTAGTAGATGACACGTAAAATGATCTCAAACTCTTTGGTAGTAGATCATAAGGCCTAAAAACATCAAAGCCCTTGGGGGTAGATGTACGAGATATATGATGGAAATGTGCTTAAAATATATGTGTTCTCTTTTGTTAATGAACATCATTTGCACAAGTATATGCTTCTCTTATATTTGTTTATTGCTGCTAAGTATTAGTTTTATCTTTTTTCCAAGATATGATGAGAGGTATATAAAAGACACGTAGGCATACTCAGTACAATATTATTGAATATTGTGCTGACGTGTACCACATGTAATCTTTTGTTTAGGTTGTGGACATGTGTTCTTGAAGATCCAGGATATTTGAGAGTTGTGTAGCGAGCTGATGTACATGTGGACCTATTCTCTTAAGATCCTGTAGTTTAGTGGTAGTACATGTATATGTATACATTTGTTGTTCAATGTGTAATATCAAATGTTGTAACAATTCATGTTGTAATTATATGTTGAATGGTGAACATGTGTTGTATGGTTTTATTATTGTTCATGTGCATGTGCTACTGATTATTTTCCTTCTGAATCCCTTGATTTTCTTCTTCTTACCCTAGTGTATGGTGCTCAAATTGGGATTCTCGCTGAGGTGAGGTTTCTATTTGGACGTCACACATTAGATTAAGTTTTAGAAAATTTGGGGATGTCACAAGTCATCTTTTAGAGACTAGATCTGACCTAGCCTCTAGGTTAGCACCTAGATGATTGAGAACTAGGTCTAGACTGGTTCTTGTCATATAGAAAGTCCTTAGATGTTGTTATTTCCTTATTGTGCAGAGGTATGGGATGTTGCATTATTTGGAAATGACGTACATCAAGGGAAGAGAAACCCTAGACATATGGCGCTCATTGTCTAGAGTAGCTACACTGATCTACACCATGTTCTCAACCTTTTCACTAGTTTTAATGGCACTGTACTCTCTACTAAGTGTGGGACACTCATTTCTTGGATTTGGTTTGTGATTCGAATCGAATTGAACCTCAATAGTTTTCTCTGACGCTTGTTTTATCGAAGAAAAACTATATAAGATTTTATTATATATACATATTACAAAAATGTGTCCCCACACATGTACAAGTAGGAGGTGGTCATGCAACCAAAGTGAAAGTGTATGAAATCAGTCTAGAAGAGAGAGTAGTTCTAGATTAGATGTCTAGAGCCTTATTAGAATGTGGATAGATGGAATAAATGAAATAAGTTTTGATGATATGATGTAAGTTTTATAGAGATAATATAAGAGTGTTTATGATGATATATGTTTGTCTGTGAGGACTTAAGTTCAATTTTGAGGATACAAGATGATTTTTGATGATGCAAGTAACTAGGCTTTTATGAGATAAGATATGTTAAGCTAAGAAAAAGTTGTGAGTCAGCATGAGCCTCAAGCTCTTTCACAGTGGAGGACCTCTAGTGTTGGGACCAGTTATAGGGTTAACTCTAGAGAGAGTCAGACCCAGAGGGAGAATGTTAGAGAACCTAAACTGCAAGATATGAGAATTATTGTGGCATCCAACTTATAAAAACGGGATCTACTTAAGCGGAAGCAAATCATTTGCAGTGGATTACTGAAAATCACTAAAAATTAAAATTTTTTGCAAAGAGATCCAACATAAGAAATCTCTTACATCAAGAACCATTGTATAACATTATATGCATCCTGATTTAAAGGTACATGACTTGTACTATCTATTCTCGAGGATTACAACATTAGTTGTCCTATAACATTATATACAGACAGCACAAAAACCTTGAGACATCAAGCCAAAATCTTGAGTCGATGATGAAAGCACTATCTTTAAATCCCGAGGACCTGAGAGTACAGAGAAGACACATAGGACTACTATCTATACAACTGGACAGGCAGTATCTCCACCTAAGAAATTACTATTGTCCTCGATGCTGCTGATGTTCCTTCTCTGCCAAAGGTTTCTTGCCTCTTTGTCCGCGTCCACCTAAAAACATTGGATCCCACGGGGGTGAGACAATTGTAAATTGCCCCAGCTGGAGATATAACTCTCCGCCAAAACATTGTATTGCAATTTAAAGATATGAAACTGAGTAGAGGTTAAGCAGTTTAAAGCATTCTCAACTTTATAAGCATTGCAACTATTTACGATAGAGCAATATATCATCTATTCTTTTAATAAGGAATAGGAATGACATGTATATTATTTATCCAACATATATACCATCATATCAAACTTCTCTTGTGACACTCATTATCTTGATATGTCACCCATGAGACATTCTTGTTTCAACTTATTGGCCTTAGCCAATCTTCTAAACAGGTCTTGGTTATACTGGACATGAGAGTGTACACCATCATGTCTTGTTCAGGCATTGGTTTATACCAATCATATATAAATATTCCAGGCATTGGATTACACCAATCATGTACAACAAGTACAAGTACTAGACTTATATTATTCTTATGTATCCATTCCAAGTATTAGAGTATGCCAATCCTGTGTAACTGTTCCAGATATTGGACTATGCCAATCATGTGCATCCATTCCAGGTATTGGGATTTAACCAATCCTATGTTATTAATCCATGTATTGGGAGTTAGCCAATCCTGTGATATCATTCGAGGTATTGGGAATTATCCAATCCTATGCATTCCAGGTATTGGGAGTTAGCCAATCCTGTGCATTCTAGGTATTGGGAGTTAGCCAATCATGTGTTATTATTCCAGGTATTGGGAGTTAGCCAATCCTGTGCATTCCAGGTATTGGGAGTTAGCCAATCCTGTGTTATTATTCCAGGTATTGGGAGTTAGCCAATCCTGTGCATTCCAGGTATTGGGAGTTAGCCAATCCTGTCTTATTATTCCAGGTATTGAGAGTTAGTCAATCATGTGCATTCTAGGTATTGGGAGTTAGCCAATCCTGTGTTATTATTTCAGGTATTGGGAGTTAGCCAATCATGTGCATTCTAGGTATTGGGAGTTAGCCAATCTTGTGTTATTATTCCAGGTATTGGGATTTGACCAATCCTGTACTATTATTCCAGGTATTGGGATTTGACCAATCCTGTGTTATCATTCTAGGTATTGAACCAAGTCAATCCTATGACATTATTCCAGGTATTGGGATTTAACCAATCTTGTACAATTGTTATTCCAGGTATTAGACTATGCTAATCATGTGCCTCTATTCCAGGTATTGAACTATCTCAATCCTATGATTTTATTCCAGGTATTGATCTATATCAATCTTGGGTAACCTTTAAAACATTTTGTTACCTCTCACTAGGCAACAACCATCCTCATAGCTCATAAGGCCCATAAAGCATCTTGTCACCTCTCACTAGGCAACATAACATATTACTTCATGTAATGCAATAGTAACATCTATATTCCCTCAATCGGGTTAGGGCTTACTGTTCATATCATATTATGATTTCTCATGTCCCATTACCCAATTTAGGTTTAAGGTTTCCTATATAACATTAGGATTTCATAGTTATCAAAGTATATCAACTTTTAGATGCTAACTGTGAAGTCTTTCATATCTTGATGTATCACTTACCTCATTACTTCCAACTTTCTTGAGTTATCAGCTTGTCTTGGATTAAGGTATTTCCCATCTTAATCCTTCCATCCACTAACCTATCACTCTTACCATGATGTGCATAGGTTACACATATGAATGGTCCAATTATCTTTAATGATATGAACTCATCTCAGGTTAAGGCATTGCTTACAATAAGCTTGCCTATAATCAACCATTTATGATATTTCACCCTTATCAGGTTTTACCCACTGTTTTATTATTAGGGTTCTGGGTTGTCATCATGTTGTCCAAGATTAAGGCCTCATGTATTATAACTTCAATTAGGATTTCACATACATTTACCCTTTATTAGGGCTTTGGGATTTCACATGCTATCATACTTCATTAGAGTTAGGATTGCATATAACATCACCCTACATTAGGCTTTCACATCTCATTGCCTATACTTAATGTTTACTATTCATCCCAACTAGGGATTTCTCATGGCATAATCCTCAATTAGGGTTTCTCATGGAATCAACCTCAATTAGGGATTCACATTGAATCAACCTCAATTAGGTATTCACATTTTATTATCTTGGTTTAGAGTCACAACATTACCCTGGATTTGGGTTACATCTGATATTGCTCTAAATTAGGGTTAGGACTCAACAACCTTCTTGATTAGGGTTTCATGATCTCTTTATTAAGGATCATACCCTATTCATCACATGATCAATACTCATGTAAGAATTCCTTTCCATCATCCTCTCAGCTTGATTAGGTTACATCAACCCTTCAATTAAGTACATATAATTATGATTAACATAATGTACAAAGTCATTGTTCTTATAGGCAATTAGGGTTTATCCCTTAATTGGCACTAATCACTTAGGTACGATTAGGGTTTCAACCTTTGTACCTTCATTGATTATCATTAGTAATCATCATTGGATCAATGAATCATTCATCATCTTAATTTTCAAGAGATTCAATTACATTGGACCTCCATTACATAAGGTATCCAATTAAATTGATCAATTGAATCTTCAACTACAATAGGTGTCCAAGTGGATTAATCAAATGAGTCCTCAATTACATTATGACTACTTGAGCCCCAAACGGTCTTGGTATTTCAAAGTTCAAACGGTTTGAAACCATTTGGTAAAGGTGGTACTTGAGACCGTTTATTAAAGAACCGTTTGAAACTGCATGGGCTCAACCAATTTGGGATCGTTTGGTCCCAAACGATCTTGAGACCATTTGGAATCAAACGGTATTGAGACTGTTTGGTCCAAACCCCCTCAAAACCTCATGGACCAAATGTGGTCTCAACCAATCAAATTGAATTGGGGTTTCCAATGTTGATTCCTTCAATCATTGAATTTGTGTAACCAATCATCAATTGGACCTACCATCATACATCAATTGAGTTAATTAGGTCAACCTTAAACTGATTGGACCCTCAATTGACCCTCAATTGATCTTCAATTAGGGTTTGAATCAAATGGATTAGGGTTTGGAATCGATGATCCTTCAACATTAATCAATGTAAGATTAGTTACTTTGAAACCATTGAACCATCATCCAAATTGAACATGATCTGACCCCAAACGGTCTTGAGGTCATTTGGATGACCTCCAAACAGTCTTTAGACCATTTTCCCATCTCATAACTCAAATCCATGTCATCCAATTAGGGTTTGGATCACTAGATTGATCACCAAATCAACATTTGATTGCAAACCAACTTAGTATCTTTAGATCTTCAAACCCCAAACCATAGTCAACCCTAGACCTCAAAATGGTCTTGGGAGACCCCCAAAAGGTCTTGGGATCGTTTGTATGACCTCAAAACGGTCTTGAGACCGTTTTCCCATCATAACATCATTAACCATGTCATTCAATTAGGGTTTGGATCCTAGGATTGGTCACCAAATCAACATTAGATTGCATTTCAATTTGGTGTCTTTGGACCCTCAAACACTTGACCATACTTAACCCTAGGCATCCAAATGGTCTTGGGTGACCCTCAAACGGTATTGAGACCATTTGGGTGATCCCCAAACGGTTTTGAAACCGTTTGGGTCAATCAACCCAAAACATCATCTCTATCACTTGCAAAATCAGCACTTAGTCGATTAGGGTTCATACCATATCTTTGGATCTTCAAACACTTAACCATACTCAACCATAGACCTCCAAACGGTCTTGGGTGACCCACAAACAGTCTTGAGACCGTTTGGCTGATCCCCAAATGGTTTTGAAACTGTTTGGGTCAATCAACCCAAAACATCAACTCATTCCATTGCAAAATCAGCACTTAGCCGATTAGGGTTAATACCATATCTTTGGATCTTCAAACACTTAACCATATCCAACCCTAGACCTCCAAATGGTCTTTGGTGACCTGCAAACGGTCTTGAGACCGTTTGGGTGATCCCCAAATGGTTTTGAAACCGTTTGGGTCAATCCACCCAAGTTTCAAACTCTATCACTTATGAAATCAGCACTCAACCCGATTAGGGTTTAGGTGATTGATGGACCTTCAACTCATGAACTGGTTGGAGTTAATCAATAATAATTTATGGGTCATTAACCTATATCATTATGAAAAAGTCCCCAAATGGTCAACCCTGGTTAATATCATCAAACGGTCTGAAACCGTTTGGTCTCATGCAGTTTGGTGAAACCGTTTGCTACTAAACGGTTTGAGACCGTTTGCTCCCAAAACACAAACCATTTGGACATTTGATTGAAATTGTTTGGTCTAGATATTTGGAGAGGTGTGTTGTTATGATGATTCCATCATCATCAAGCTCTAGACCCACGAAACCTACTGTGATTTCCATGGAAATTGCATCAATCAACCAAATCATTAATTGTAACTAGAGAAATGATCATTATTTGATGGGGAATTGAATGCAATAACAAAGTTAGGGTTTCAAGTTATAAAACCCGCCTCCAATTGGGCTAAAAATCTCCAATATCATGGCAAAAATGGTGTATGAATATCTTGCAACTCCCCCTAGGCTCGTCCTCAAGCTTTTGGTGGAAAAGATTGGCTAGGGTTGAAGAGGAGATCGAAATAAGAAGCAATCCATAATTTATTTTCGATTTCCACCATGGAATCAAGGTTAAATGGATCAAGAACCTTACCAACAGGTTGGGGGTCGTCCTACAGGTCCTCCCTATCTCCCTTGGTCGGTTTCCAATCAAGGAGAAGAAATGCAAACGAAAAAGCCTTTCATTTGGCTTGTAAAGGGTCTTTTTATAAGAAATTCAAGGAGAGAGAAAGTGCCTTATAAAAATTCATTTAATCCCAAAAATGGTGCCGCCTCTTCCCACTAAACTACTTGGCCACGAAGACATATTGTTTGCCTATTATTCCTTTCAATTATCCATGATTTAAAGAAAAGAAAATTAAGCACCTTAAATCATATAATATTAATATCCATATGTGAGTGGATGGTTTTTTTTCTTATAAAATTGTGAGTGAGTTATCCATTCCCTTGGATATTTTCATGGTCCTTGCAAGGCTCAAGGATGTCCACACACATCTGAATCCAACCATTTTAATTTTGGTTGAAGGCCCTTTAATTAATACATTTATTTTTTCCCTAAATTGAATTAGGGTTTCAATTAGGATTAAATCTTGATTATTTTAATATCAAGATTCTCTCTCCTCCAAATTAATTCAAATGAGGTGCCCCCCTCATTTTATTTGCTCTAAATGGTGCCAAGAAACATTAGGGACCTTATTGAAGTGGTAATTTGCATATTGAACCCTAGGTTTTGGGTAAATTGCACTTTACACCAAAACTAGGTTTTAATGCATAAACATTGCTTTATCAGCTCTTCCTTGGTACTCAGTCTACCACAAGCCATACCTTTGCATTATGTTCATTCTCATGATGCTTCAACACATTAGGAATATCTTATCATGCAAAATTTGCAATTTAACCCCTCAACTTGGGCAATTTGCACTTTAGTCCAAAATAAGCAAACATTGCTTCAACATTGTTTAAACAGGACCAAAATTGAAACATAAGTTTCTCAAGAGCCCTAATTACTTTTCACAAGATAAGATTAAGCATATAATCATCTTTCTTAATAAAAACACCTAGGGTTAAGTATAACCCAGGTCACGGATGTTACAATTATGAGAAATATGTGTTATGATATGTCCTAAACTAGACTACTCCTGAGTGAATGAGTTGAGTTGCTTAAGGCATGATACCTATAGTCTTGTTGAACCCTATATGTCCATGGGAGTACCAAACCCTAGATATAGGGAGAGTCTAGTTACATGTACATATGTGAATATGAGTATATGAGAACCTACCATCTCGGTGAGGGAGAGAGAGTCCCAAGATCCCAGAGGAGGTAACTATGTGTTAGTTTCTGTAAAGCCTCAAGCTCGGGCTGATGGTACCTTGTAGGAATCTTGTGGTTGCATATATAAGAGAGTTTTGGGTAAGCATGTCTCATGGGTAAAGACCTATGAAGAGAATGTCATATCATGTTTTGGTTTGTGCTTATGTGGCTAGAGCTTGTAAGGCTATCTCTAGTGCCAATGAGGTATACCTGAGAACCCTAGACCAAGAGGGAAGATATAATTTGTGCATATGAGATACTCATAGAGTTGAGTTAGCTCAGAGAGACTGAGCATGACACTACCCTCATGATATGGCTTAGGAGAACCTCAGTTGGATTAGATAAAGTTTTTATCTATGGTTAATTTGCCACTCACATAAGTTTGTTTAGCACAACCATGATATAATATATGTAAGTATGTGATCTAATCTCAAGACGTGATATATATAGACATGATATAATGGAAATATAGAAATGGTTTAATAGATATCAATGCATAATGGTTAACCATATACATGAATAATGGTGATAATGTGATATTGTTGGTTAATCTTATTATGAAATCACTAGTAGATGTTGCAATTTATTATGAGCAATGAAATAAGATCATATGAATGAAACATATTACATGAGGTGTTAATCTTAGTACTTAATAAAGATGAAAATTTTAGTTTGACAGTTAGCACAACATAACGATTATGACACCTTGATATGATCTAGATGGATAAAGTGGGTTAAATTTAGTTAACTCCCTCCTAAAAGGAATATGTTAATCTTGAACATGTTCTAACAATTAGCTCAATAAAATGTTGATGACACCTTGATATAATGAGCTAACTTTAGTTAACTCCTTTATAACATGGTAATATGTTATGGGGACTCTAATGCACAGGTAAAGATAAGGATGCAACCCTAACATACAAGATATGTAATGAAATAACTAGAGTTTCTAAACCCTTGTTTCAATCTTTTATGAAGGGGTGTTTTACCCTAGATGTTTTAAAAACAACTTCCTAGTAGCTTGGATATAGTTATGGAGCTTTTCTTATGGGAATGTTGAACCTAGAGTAGTGCCCTAGCTATGTATGAAGACCTTTTGGTTTTTCCTAGGAGTACGAGAATGGCTTAATTTTAAGGACAAAATTTATTTTAAGATGTATATGATGTGATAAAGTGGATTTCTGGCTTATTTTTGAGGACGGAATATCTTTTAAGGTGTGTAGGATGTGATGGAGTGAACTTTTATAATCCCTAAATGTCCAATGAATTGAGAGAATTCATGAATGTTGTGTTATTTTGAAAGTTACAAGTGCTTTGGTAAAGTTTAGATGGTGATGGATATGGATATCATGACTAAGATCCCTATATTGAATGTCCGTTGAGAAATTTAGTTGGATGATCAAATAGTTGAGTTTTGTCACTAAATTTGAATAGAGTGTAGCTTGAGGGGTAGCAAAGATATGGTTAAAATTTGGTGGCAATTGGATCATCCTTGAGAGAGTTATTCAGGTTTGAAATTTGGGAAATAATGTGTATATTTGATGATTTGAGGACGTAAGTTGCTAATCAGCATCAGTGTCATGCTCCCCTTAATTTAGTTGGGTCTGCATGGCTAGTTGTTGACCCTAGATATTTAATCTAGTGGTGGATGCCTCTAAATAGGAAGAGCAACAGATTCAATATGGGGTGAAGAGTCTCTGGCCTTTGGATGCATATCGAGAGGTGGAGAGATGCCATCGTGTTGCTCAAACACAATAGAGGTAGTGGGATGGAAATGGCCATTGTACCTAGATGAATCACGATCATGATCTCCCACCATGGGTTGAGGTGGGATACAAAGTGGGTTGTTGGCTTTGCATCCACCTTGACCCTCAATGTGTGTGGCTTTTAGTGCCTCATAGACAGAGAACAAGCTCGCCCTCCCATATGTAACTCCTTCTCCTCTGCAGCAAGGTGAAACCCAGGTCGACGCTTCCTTGGCAGACGGTGACAATGTGGTGGTGCTTGAGCATAGGAAGGCGGCATAGTAGTGGAGCTTATTGAGGCTTCACATGAGGATGAGGAAGAAGCCAAGAGGCTTGTGGAAGTGTCAGCTTGAGAAGAGAGTATCAGCTTTGTAAATGCCCAAATTCGGAGGACACCTAGGTCCCGACCTGCACAATCACAATGTATAGGCTGATGGAATTGAGAAGAACAAAGGAGAGGGAAGAGGTTGAACAGAGGAGGCCTTGCACCCCTTTACCTCCGCCGTAACATCCCAAGCAATACTGATGTGGCCTGGCCATCATGGCCTGATCTGGAGTTTTCTTTCCATGTTGTGTAAGTGATGCAGAGTTAGGAACTCTTGTTCCATGAGGCAAAGATCTTAGGCTCACCATGGAAACCTCACTGGCGGCTGCTTGAGGCAGTCCTCTATTTCACAAAGGAAACAGAGGCACCGCGACAATGTGACCTGGGAAAGGGGGAAGAAGGTGGACCGATCCCAGAACTAGCCAGTCCAATATAGCCAAACTAGGAGAACCATCCAGACTGTCCGGCTCAGCGGTGAGCCATGAGCTTAGGGCCGCACCCTAAAGTGCCTTGTGTCGGCCTCCAATTGGCCCAAAAATGTAAAATCTCAATAACCACTCAGATCTTGTATAATTTTTAGAAATTAGTTCGATGATCTAAAAATGCAAATAAGGTACCGAAATTCTCAAAAAATGCGGAGAACAACATGGCACTTTTATATTAGTCTTTTGATTATTAAATATCAGTGATATCATGAAAGATGTGTTATGCTTGTTTTATGAGTAATAAATATCAAATAGTGACATAAATTATGATAATGCATCAATATCTCTAAAATGTGTTTTAGAGTCCAGGTGACATCAAATATGATCATGATATGACACATAATCATGTAATTTGCTAAGAATGTCTATCTAGGGCTTATAACCCTAAATAAAATGCAATAAATACTTAAATGATCTATAAATCATGAAATTTACAAAACACCCTCATATCAGTAACTGGAAGATAATATGTAAATCTAAGATCAGTTTTATACACAAAATCCATGTTATATGAAGTTGACCCTTAATACATTGTTTAAAACCCTAATTTAGGTTAATGCATGTAGCCTAGGGTTAATATGTGGACAAAGAGGATTTGGAACCTAATGTTCAGATAATGAACCATAATCTAGAATGGCATCAGTAAGATAATTCTAAGACAAGAATGCAAGTAATGATGTACATATCCCAATGAACAAAGTCAAACCCTAAAATGGATATAACTAGGGTTGAGATGACGAGAATCTGATGATAGTATGTGATCTTATCTTAACCAGGGTTTGACAAAGATATAGTTGACATGAGGATATATCTGATATCAAGAATGTGATTAGGTTTGTCATTATTGATCAAGGTACGTCATTACCTCTTTCTTGTCTTATTATATAATATGCTTGTGTTATAAGTGTAGTAAAATACTTGGCATATGGTATTGGATGAAATGATTGTTCTTGTATGATATGTTACATGATTTACCATACTTATGGTTATTGTAAGGACCCTGACCTGTGTTATGAGGTAACCCTATTTTTTTTGGCTAAGTAAGTTGCTTATAACTTTAATATAATCCTCTAAGGTGGTTTGTTATCATGTGACACACTTATGTTCCAAGTTTGGTCATGATTAAATGTTGTTTGAGAAATGTTCCTTTGTTTTGGACCAAAGTGCAATTTACCCAAGATGAGGGGACATATTGCAATATGTCACATATTGAACATGCCTCATGTGTTTTATCATCATTATAGAGAGCATTATGTAAGGTGGTGGCTTGTGGAAATCCTAAATTCCAAGTTTGAACTTATTTGAATAATGTTAGTACCTTGTGCACCAATATTGGTACAAATTGTAATTTACTCAAAATGTAGGGTTGATATGCAAATTACCACCTCTATAGTGTCCCTACTTCCTATATGTATCATTTAGGGGAGATATAATGAATGAGACGCCATATTTGAATCTATTTTGAGTGATGGTGATCTTGGTGATGAAATGACCAAGAAAAGGGGTTGAATAAGAAACCCTAACTTGAGTTGTATCAAGTGGAAAAGCTTATATATGAGTGTCTATTGGCCATGGAGCCATAGTACAAGCCTCATATCGTTTTTTGGGCTCTTGGAAAATGCCATGTCGTGCAAATCACCTCAAGCAGGTGACGTGTGTCGGGTACAACTTCCTTAGAAAAGTTGTATAG
Source organism: Alisma plantago-aquatica (assembly GCA_963693085.1). NCBI lineage: Eukaryota > Viridiplantae > Streptophyta > Magnoliopsida > Alismatales > Alismataceae > Alisma > Alisma plantago-aquatica. Next base: position 830,555,940 of record OY856413.1, on the reverse strand, counting down.
GGTTGTGGATAAAGTGGTGATTTAATTGATATATCTTATTCAAAGGGATAAGTAATGGACGAATTTTCATCCCTAGCTTATCCTCAACTGTTTTTCATGTCAAGATAAATGTTTATGCATGCATGTACACGTTTCATCCATGAATGGACACGTGGAACCTTCTAGCTCAAAATTGATGACACCTCATTTTTACACTCCTTCATGAATAACAAGTATAAATACCCCTAATTTCATGCCTTAGGGGAATTGTTCGGATCTTACCACCCTACTAACCTATGGTATCGTGCATAGGGTCCCTATATCATGCAGGAGTGATGTTTTATCGTGCATGGGCCTTGGGTATCACCCATAGCAAGATCATATCGCCCAAGTAGGGTGATATCGGCCATAGTGAAGTGTTTCTGGCCACAAGTGAGGGGGATATCAGCCAAAAGTGGTGGCATATCATGCAAGGGCTGTGAGGTATTGTGAAAGGTGATAGAGAAAGAAGGATCTTAAGTCTTAACCCTAAGGTGAGGCCATGTTGTTCTTCAACCTTGGATTGAAGCATGATTTTAGGGTTTTGATCTTCCTTTCTTTTCTTCTTCACCAATTGCTTATCCATGGTGATTCCTTGTTTATGAAGGAGTTGTGAATGAGACTTGGAATTTTTATAAGTCATCTTAAACCTTAGGAAAGTGGAGCTTTGGATCTTGGAGCTTTGAAGTTGTTCTTAAGGTGGGTTATAAAACTTGAACTCAACCAAGTTATTATTCTTCATCTAAATTTCTATACTTAATGAATTACCTTTAATTCCGAAATTTCCTAAAATATTTGATGAAATTATGAGTTGTAGTAGTTTATTAGACCTGTTTCTATGAACTATAACAGTTATAACAAAGGTCTAGAGCTTGAAGATGATGATATCACCTTGTAAAAGTGATATCGCGTGCAAGAACACAAGCAAGCACCTCTAACCCAATATGATGATGCACCTACTTCACTAAAATGATATGGATATGATTGTATACCTTCTTGCACAATATGGTGGTGTAGTATACACCTCTTTCCCGATATGCTTTCATGATATTAAGTCAAGTATAGACTCCATACACGATACAAGGTTAAATGTATACTTGTAAGTTGATACGAAATCCTAATTTCATATGAGTGAAGAATAGTAAGTGCTATTGCACGATATGGTAGCCCGATACATAACCCTAGTTGATGTCTATCCCAACATGGTAATGAGTTGATACCTCTTAAACACCATGGGTGACACATACATGTACCATGTTCCCATCACAACCAACCCTAACCCGACATGGGTGTTGCAACCCAACATTTGATGGTGCAGTTCGATTTGGCTTGGTGCCCTTCACTCCTATAGACTTGTACAATGGGTTGAGCCCGATATGGAAAACCCTAACCCGTCACAGCAAACCCTATATGGTGTGCCACCCGATATGGTGATTGAATACACCATTATCCCGACATGGTGATGGTGTAATACTTCATGCAAGACATGGGTCACACATACAAACACCTCTAGCCCAATATGTATGGTGTTCATACACCTCTAGACCAATATGGATTTTGTTCATACACCTCTAGCCTGATATGGATGGTGTTCATACACCTCTAGCCCGAAATGGTGAGTGCTTATACACCTCCAACCCGATATAGTGGTGTATATACATCTACAACCCAATATGGTGAATATATGCACACCTCCAACCTGAGACACTTTGTAAAGGTGAGGGCAAACACTTTTAGGAGTGATGAGTATAATACCAAGTAATGGAGTGGCTAATACCTTGATAGGTGAAACACCTAAAGTTGTTGATAATGGACAACTTTATATCAACAATGCTTCAACCTGAGATAAGTCCATATCAATTGATGATGGTTGGACAATTCAAATGTGTGACTTATGACCAATATACTACATGATAAATGTGATGAGTTAGTGCATAAAGTATTATAATGGGAAATACCCTAATACAAGATAATTGATGAACTTAAGTAAGTTAACTGTGATGAGAGAAGTGATAGATCAAGACATGAATACTATCACATTCAGTACCTCAAAGTTAATATACCTTGATGTACCTCAAATCCAATATACTTGGATAAGTATCACATGAAGGATGTCATGTCAGTTATTACATCAAGATGTAATAAGATTAATACACTTTGATAAGTGTAGGCTATACACCTTGAGAAAGAGTTAAGCCAAGTTAATGAAGTATGATGTAATCATATTCTCGTAAGGATGATAGAGAAACTCATACCTTGTGTTGATTATCATTTAATGATAAAAGATGAGAATAAATAAGTATGATTGAATACTTATGAAATCAAAGTATACTCCATATGTGTGGAGCAATGAATTAGGGATGGATTAATAATATGAACATGAAACCCTATTCAGTTATAAAGGAAAACTCTAACTCTAATGATGGGAAGGTTGTAATTATCTTATTGCATAAGCCTTGTAAGGCATGATAAATACTTGTATAAAAAGTATAATGATGAATGGCCTTGTGAGCCATATGAATAAGTTGTTTCCTAGTAAGAGATGACAAGATGTGGAATGGCCTTGTGAGCCATGTGAATAATTTGTTGCCTAGTGAGATGTGACAAGATACTTAATGGGCCTTGTGAGCCATGTGAATAATTTGTTTCCTTGTGAGAGGTGACAAGATACTTAATCGGCCTTGTGAGCCATGTGAGATACTTGTATAACAAGTATCATGTATACCTTGGTATGAGGACCTAGAGGTAATAGTTATCTGATAAGTGGTAACAATGTTCAGTTATGAACTAAGGGTTTGAATACCCATATCTGATAATCATGATGATGATAATATTGAGGGATGACAATTCCCAATAATGAGATAAAGGATTGATATCCTAAATGTTATATGTGTTCTAAAGATTGGAAAAGTACTTGATAAATGTATTACACCTTTGTTTGTAGCATTTTTCATAATAATTCATGTTTGAAAACTTGACTGATGCTAAAATAATATGGTAATGTACTTAAATTAATCAAGTGGAATCTCATCATGTAGTTCCCTGACCATATATCCATCAGCGTCAGGATTTGCTGAATGGTGAAACGGGTTGCTCCGCGGCATAACCCAGAGAATGCATATTTTTGAATATGCGGGGGTGATGGGTGAAAATATATGTACGCCCCGAATGAGGGATTGATGGTAGATAAACAAAAAATCTCTAAATCCTTCATTATTGGTTGGGTTCGATGTAGATAAACACGAAATCTATCAACCCTTCCTCAGGTTTGATTGTAGATAAACACGAGATCTCTCAATCCTAATGAGAGTGCAGCTGCCCCTGCAACTCTATAGCGAAGTTGCCAGTATACCCTGGAAATCTATTTAGCACTGACACAAGATGTCATGTTTGTGGTCTCATACTGACCAAGACAAGGGAGGTCTTGGAAGCCGGCTCCATCACTGAGCTTGTATGGTACCGATTTTGACTTTGTAGTGGTTGGTTGGAGTATGAGCGGTATACCTCATCTCCTCAGGGCATAAGTGTGATTGTAAAATGTAATTAGTCGTGTAGCATATCTGCTTAAGGATCAAATATGGAAAACATTGATTGATGCATACTTCAATTATACATCTTAGTTCATAGATGTTATTTATGCTCTTTACATTCCTTGTAAAGCAGATAGATGATTTATAACTCTACCATGGGTAGATGCAATGTTCTCCTTAAGAAAGGAGATTACATCATTCTGTTCATACAATGAATTATCCTACCTGTTAATATAAAAAGAACCCCTGCTCAGTTTATAAATGCTTAATATGGGATAATAATATGGTTGGTGGAGAGTTATATATCTTGTTGGGACAATTGTCTCACTCGTGGGATCCACAGTTTTTTTAGGTGGATGTGCACGAGGTGGCAAAGATCTTTCTGCAGAGGAGGAGTGGCAACTGAGGCAGTAGTGACAACTCAGGTTGCGTGTACTTGTAACATCCCTAACCTGGGTTATGCTTTAAACCTAGGTGTTTTGATTAATTAAGATGATTATATGCTTAATATTATATTGTGAAAAGTAATTAGGGCTTATGAGAAACTTATGTTTCAATTTTGGTCCTATTTGGACAACGTTGAAGCAATATTTTCTTATTTTGGACTAATGTGCAAATTACCCAAGTTAAGGGGTTAACTTGCATATGTTACATAATAATATGTTCCTCATATGTTGATGCATCATGGGAATGAATATGATGTAGTTGTATGGTTTCCACAAGCTTGGGCACCAAGATAGAGCTTGTTGGACAATGTTTGTGCATTAAAACCTAGTTTTGGTATAAAGTGCAATTTACCCAAAATCTAGGGTCCAATATGCAAATTACCACTTCAATGAGGTCCCTAATGTTTCTTTACATCATTTAGAGAAAATAAAATGATATGGCACCTCATTTCAATTAAGTTGGAGGAGAGAGTATCTTGATATTAAAATAATCAAGATTTAAGCCCAATTGAAACCCTAATTCAATTTAATGCTAAAATAAATAAAATAATTTGAAGGACCTTCAACCAAAATTAATATGGTTTGATTCATATGTGTGGGGAAGATCTTAGGCCTTGCAAAGGCACGAACATATCCTATGGAGGTGAAATTCCACTCACCATTATTATAAGAAAAAGAATTTCCACTCAAAAATGGATATTCTTATTATAAGGGTTAAGGTGCTTAATTTATTTTCCCTTTATTCTTGGATAATGGAAGGGAGCTCGGTGGGGATAGAGATGAATTTCCATACAAGAAAACAAGGGGGAGATGGTGGCAAAAATTTTGTAATTAAAAGACTTTTATAAAGTATTTTCTCTCTCATTGATTTCTTATAAAAAGACCTTTTTCAAGCCAAATGAAAGGCTTTTCCGTTTCCACTTCTTCTCCTTGCTTGGAAACCGACCAAGGGAGCTAGGGAGTACCTGTAGGAAGACCCCCAACCTGTTGGTAAGGTTCTTGACCCATTTCACCTTGATTCCATGGTGGAAATTGAAAATAAATCATTGATTTCTTCTTAATTCGATCTCCTCTTCAACCCTAGCTAATCTTTTCAACCAAAAGCTTGAGGACGAGCCTAGGGGGAGTTGAAAAAGCTTCATCCACCATTTTGGTCATGATCTTTGATCTTTGGAGCTCAATTGGAGGCGGTTTTTATAACTTTAACCCTTAAACATTGATATTGCATCAAATTCTCTATGATTTGTTGATTATTTCTTCTATTTAGAACTCTTTTGATGCATTGCTATAATTCCCATGAAGAACGGTTGTTGTTCTTGGATTCATAAAGGAATATGATGATGGAATCATATTGAAACGTTTCCCAAGAAAATTATTAGGTCAAACAGTTTGCATAAGTTGCTCAAACGGTTTCCCAAACCGTTTGGGAGCAACAGTTTCAAACCATTTGAGATGAAACAGTTTCACCAAACCGCATGAGAGCAAATGGTTTCAGACCGTTTGGAGGTATTGACCAAGGTTGACCATTTGGAAATTTGTTTCTAATAATGTTGGTTAATGATCCACTAAATATAATTGATTAGTTCTAATTGGTTCATGAGTTGAAGGTCCATCAATCACCTAAACCCTAATCGGGTTAAGTGTTGATTTGCAATTTGATTGAGTTTGAAACTTGGGTTGATAGACCCAAATGGTTTCAAAAACGTTTGGGGATCACCCAATACCGTTTGGAGGTCTAGGTTTGAATATGGTTAAGTGTTTGAAGATCCAAAGATATGGTATAAACCCTAATCAGCTAAGTGCTGATTTTGCAATTGAATAAGTTGATGTTTAGGGTTGAATGACCCAAACGGTCTCAAGACTGTTTGGTGGTCACCCAAGACTATTTGGAGGTCTAGGGTTGAGCATGGTTGGGTATTTGAAGATCCAAAGATACCAAACTAAATTGCAATCAAATGATGATTTGGTAATCAATCCAATGACTCAAACCCTAATTGGATGTCATGGATTTCGATGATATGATGGGAAAACGGTCTCAAGACTATTTGGAGGTCATCCAAACGATCTCAAGACCGTTTGGAGGTCACCCAAAACCGTTTGGAGGTCTAGGGTTGAGTATGGTTAGGTGTTTGAAGATCTAATGATACCAAGTTGAATTGCAATCAAAATGCTGATTTGGTGATCAATCCAATTATCCAAACCCTAATTGGATGACATGGATTTGGGTGAGGAGAGGGGAGAATGGTATCAAGACCATTTGAAGGTCATCCAAACAACCTCAAGACCGTTTGGGGTCAGGTCATGCACACTTTGGATGGTGGTCCAATAGTTTCAAAGTAATTAGTTTCAAAATGATCAACATTGGAGGATCATTGATTCCAAACCCTAACCCAATTGATTCAAACCCTAATTGAGGGTCAAATTAGTTGAAGGATGGCCTATTTAACCCAATTGAGGTATGGTGATAGTCCCAATTGATGAATTATTATATGAATACAATGGTTGAAGGAATCAACATTGAGAACCCTAAACTGATTGGTGTAGTTGAGATCATCTTTGGTCCATGCGGTTTTGAGGAGTTTTGGACCAAATGGTCTCAAAACCATTTGAGTCCAAATGGTCTCAAGACTGTTTGGGACCAAACGGTCTCAAGACCGTTTGGGACCAAATGATCCCAAACCATTTGAGGCCCAATCGATCTCATGAGTACTTTAGCAAACGGTTTCAAGTACTTTCTTTACCAAACGGTTTCAAACAGTTTGAACTTTGAAAGACCAAGACCGTTTAGGGCCCAAGTAATCAAAAATTGTTTGAGGATCTATATGATTAATCCTTTTGGATACTTAATGTAATTAAGGACTCAATTGGTTAATCCACTTGGATACCTATTGTAATTGAAGATCCAATTGGTCAATTCATTTGGATACCTAATGTAATGGAGGTCCAATGTGATTTGAGTCTCTTAAGAATTAAGATGATAATTGATCCATTGATCCAATGATGATTATTAAGGTTAGGTACAAATGTTGAAACCCTAAAGTACCTAGATGATCAATACCTTTAGATTAATTAACCCTAAAAGGTTATGAGAGTAATGTCTTAGTACACTATGTTAACCATAGTTGTATGTACTTGATTGAAGGGTTGATGTAACCTAATCAAGTTGGAAGGATGATAGAAAGGAATTCATATATGAGTATTGATCATGTAATGATTAGGTTATGATCCTTAATAAAGAGATCATGAAACCCTAATCCAGAAGGTTAATGAACCCTAACCCTAGTTCAGGGTAACATAATGTAAAACCCCAATTATGGGAATAAAGAGTGAAACCCTAATTGGGATGAGTATCTCCAATTTCTATGAAATGAGAAACCCTAATTGAGGGTGATGTCATGAGAAACCCTAATTAATGGTGATGCTATGAGAAACCCTAATTGAGGGTGATGCCATGAGAAACCCTAATTGAGGGTGATGCTATGAGAAGCCCTAATTGAGGGTGATGCCATGAGAAACCCTAATTGAGGGTGATGCTATGAGAAACTCTAATTGAGGGTGATGCCATGAGAAACCCTAGTTGGGATGAATAATAAGTGAAACCACAAATCCCTAATAAAGGGTAAAGGTAGGTGAAATTCTAAATGGAGTTATATTATTTAAAGCCCTAACCTTGTGAAATATGATGACAAACCAGAACCCTGATAATTAAGTAGTGGGTGAAACCTTATAAAGGTGAAAAATCTAAAATGATTGAGTATAGGCAACCTTATTGTAGACAATGCCTTAACCTGAAATGATTCCATACCATTAAAGGTAGTTGGACCGTACTTGTGTGTGATCTATGCACTTCATGTTAAAAGTGATAAGTTAGTGGATGAAAGTATTAAGATGGGAAATACCTTAATACAAGATAAGCTGATAGCTCAAGAAAGTTGAAAGTGATGAGGAAAGCGATACATCAAGATGTGATAGATATCACTTTTAGCATTCCAGGATTGATATACCTTGATGTACCTCAAATCCAATATATTTGGACAAGAAGCACATGAAGTGTGTTATGTAAATTGTTACAATAAATGTAATGAGTTTGATATACCTTGATAAGCATAGGCTAATATACCTTGAGAATAAGGTTGAGCCAAACTAATGAGTATGATGTAATCATACCATGATAAGGATAAGGAATGAACTCATACCTTGTACTGAGAATCATTTAATGATAAATGTTAAGAGTAATGAACATGACTGAATTCTAAAGATGTGTAATGGCCTTATGAGTCATGTGGTTAGATGTTTCCTAGTGAGAGGTGACAAGGTGTTTTATGGGTCTTATGAGCGATAAGGATGGTTGTTACCTAGTGAGAGGTAACAAAATGTTTTAAAGGTTATACATGATTGATATAGTTCAATACCTGGAATAGATGCACATGATTAGCATAGTCTAATACCTGGAATAACAACTGCACAGGATGGGTTAAATTCCAATACCTGGAATAATATCACAGGATTGATATAGTTCAATACCTGGAATAGATGCAAAGGATCAGCATAGTCTAATACCTAGAATAACAACTGCACAGGATTGGTTAAATCCCAATACCTGGAATAATAACACAGGATTGGTTAAATCCCAATACCTGGAATAATAACACAGGATGGGTTAAATCCCAATACCTGGAATAATAACAGAGGATTGGTTAAATCCCAATACCTGGAATAATAACACAAGATTGGTTAAATCCCAATACATGGAATAATAACACATGATGGGTTAAATCCCAATACCTGGAACAATAACACAGGATTGGTTAAATTCCAATACCTGGAATAATGTCACAAGATTGACATAGATCAATACCTGGAATAATTGCACAAGATTGACATAGTTCAATACCTGGAATAATTGTACAGGATTGACATAGTTCAATACCTGGAATAGTTGCACAGGATTGACAGAGATCAATACCTGGAATAATTGCACAGGATTGACATAGTTCAATACTTGGAATAATTGCACAGGATTAACATAGTTCAATACCTAGAATAGTTACATAGGATTGGCGTAGTCCAATACTTGGAATGGATACACAGAAATTCTGTGAGTCTAATGCTTGTACTAGTTTCACATGATTGGTATAATCCAATACCTGGAATGTTTATACAGGATTGGTATAATCCAATACTTGGAATGTTTATACAGGATTGGTATAAACCAAAGCCTGAGTAAGACAAGATGATGTACATTCTCATATCTAATATAATAAAAAATCTATTTAGCAGATTGGCTAAGGCCAACAGGTTAAAAGAAGAATGTTTCATGGGTGTCATTTCAAGATAATGAGTGTTACAAGAGAAGTGTGACATGATGGTATAATATGATGAATAAATGTTATACATGTTCTTCCTATTCCTTATTAAGAGAATAGTAGATCTATTGTTCTATCATAAATAGTTACAATGCTTTAAGATGAGAATGCTTTAAACTATTTATCCTCTGCCCAGTTTTATATCTTTCACTGCAATAATAATGTTTTGGCGGAGAGTTATATCTCCCACAGGGACAATTTACAATTGTCTCACCCCCGTGGAATCCAATGTTTTTAGGTGGACGTGGACAGGGAGGCAGGAAACCTTTAGCAGAGAAGGAACAACGACAACATCGGGGACAATAGTAATATCTCAGGTGGAGATACTACCTGTCTAGTCTTATAGTTAGAGTCCTATGTGTCGTATCTGTACTCTCATGTCCTCAGAGTCTGTAGTCAGTGTTTTTATTGAATTGATCTGAGATTTTGACTTGATGCCTCAAGGTTTTTATGTTGTTTGTATATAATGTTGAATAGGACAGCTGGTGTTGTAATCATTGAGAAGAGATAGTACAGGTTGTGTACTTATGGAACAGAATGTAAATATTATACTTTGGTTCTTGATAAAAAAAGATTTCCTAAGTGTGGATCTCTTTGCAAAAAGTTTTAATTTTTAGTGATTTTTAGCAATCCGCTGCAAATGATTCGCTTCCACTTAAGTAAATTTCATTTCTATAAGTTGGATGCCATAATACTGTCTGTCATGTCTTGTAGATAGAAGTCCTATGTGTCGTCTCTATACTCTCAAGTCCTTGGAGTTGGTTTGTTATGGTTTAATGAACAATATGAGATTTTGGCTTGTAAGCCTCAAGGTTTTATGTTTCTCTAGTATGTGATTTGATAGAGCAATGGTTATATGTTGTCCTTGAGAGGAAATGAAAAATGTTGTACAATGTAAATATTGATATGTATGAGTTTTGGATCTTTCAGTAAAAGTTTTCTAGACAACGATCTCCTTGCAAAACGGTTTTAAATTTTAGTATTTTTGTTAATCCACTTTTTATGTTTATTCTGCTTAATTAGTAATGATTTGTTTGTCGGTTTGGCGACTATCGTCACAAGTTTTGGTATCAGATCTTAAGGTTCACTGAGTCTACATAGACATAGGACTAAGGTGTTGAGTTTGTTTTAGTGTCCTCCAATATACCCTATAGTGACTTCTTCTTATGTAGAAGAAAGGGTAAAGTTTATAAATGAGTGGGGAACACGAGGAACCCATTGCTGAGAGCAATGTTGTTGCACCAGGAGAGGGTGCAAGAGATCAGGCAAGAGAAGGACAAGTGCCTATGAATTCCCATCTTGACCCAATCAGGATAGAGAATCCTATGTTTATTCTCTTGATAGGCAGGTTAAGATAACAATGATACATATAGCAGACTAGATACTAGCACTACAACCTAGGTTACCAGTTCTTAATGCTAAATATTTGAGCTTTAAAAAGGGTTCCTGAATGACATGGTCATGTTGGAACAGTGGAAATGTGGGAAGGATTAACATATGGCAAGAAAATAGACTCTGCCATAAGTATATATAGATAGTACATCTGTGATGGTAGAAGGGGCAATAAGTTGAGAATTAAGGCAAGGTCTCTATAATTTTGGAGACATTTGCCTAGTTGTTCTAAAAAGCCAAAGTTTTTGGTGCCATTAGTGTAATAAATGCCTAGTGCACCAGAGCAGTAGTCACTAAGTAAAGGCAAAACTCCTAACTTTCCACCTATAAGAACCCATGGCTTAGTTTTTACATTGGTAATAAGACCGATAAGACCATGGTTCGAGGATAAGACATGTTATATGTAAGGACATGTTGAGCATACTAAACTCTTTTTGTAATGACCCTGACCTGGGTTATGAGGTAACCCTATTTGTTTTGGATAATAAGTTGCTTATAACTCTAATATAATCCTCTAATGGGTTTTTTTATCATGTGACACACTTATATTTCAAGTTTGGTCCCGATTGAATGTTGTTTGAGTAATTTTCCTTTATTTTGGACCAAAGTGAAAATTACCCAAGATGAGGGGTTATATTGCAGTATGTCACATGTTGAACATTCCTTAAGTGTTTTAGCATCATAAGAGAGAGAATGATGCAAGGTGGTGGCTTGTGGAAAGCCTAAATTACGAGTTGCAGCTTGTTTGAATAATGTTAGTGCATTGTGCACCAATTTTGGTACATATTGTAATTTACCCAAAATATAGGGTTAATATCCAAATTACCACCTCTAGAGTGTCCCTAATCCCTCCTAGTATCATGTATAGGAGAGATAAAGAAGGATACACCATGTTTGAATCAATTATGAGTGATGGTAATCTTGGTGATGGAATGACCAAGAAAAGAGGTTGAATATGAAACCCTAACTTGAGTTGTATCAAGTTGAAAAGCTTATATATGAGTGCTTATCGGAAAAGGAGCCATAGGACAAGACTCATATCATTTTTCGAACACTTAGAAAAGGCCATATCATGCAAAGCACCTTAAGGAGGTGAGTTGTGTTGGGTTACAACTTCCTTAGTAAAGTTGTGACGAGTTGTGAATAAAGTGATGAATGAATTGATATATCTTATTCAAAAGGATATGTAATGGAGGAATCCTTATCCATAAATGATCCTCAACCATTTTGCATGATAGGATAAATGTTTATGCATGCTTTTACACGTGTCACCCATGCATGGACATGTGGCACCTACTATCTCAAATAGATGACACCTCATTTTTACACTCCTTCGTGAACAACAAGTATATATACCCCTAGTTTCACCCCTTAGTGGAGTTTTTCGACCCTTACCACCCTACATTCCTAAGGTATCGTGCATAGAGATCTTGTATTGTGTATCATTGATGTGGTATCATGCATAGGTCCTTGGATATCACCCATAGCAAGAGCATATCGGCCAAGAAGGGTGATATCGGCCATAGTGAAGTGTTTTTGGCCCCAAGTGAGAGGGATATCAGCCACAAGTGGTGGCATATTGTGCAAGGGTTGCAAGGTATCATGCAAAGGTGCTGGAGTAAGAAGGAGCTCAAGTCTTAACCCTAAGGTGAGGCGATGATCATCTTCAACCTTGGATTGAAGCATGATTTTAGGGTTTTGATTTTCCTTTCTTGTCTTCTTCACCATTTGCTTATCCATGGTGATTCCTTGTATATGAAGGAGTTGTGAATGAGCCTTGGACTTTTGATAAGTCATCTTCAACCTTAGGAACGTGGAGCTTTGGAGCTTTGAGCTTTGAAGTTGTTCTTAAGGTGGGTTATATAACTTGAACTCAATCATGTTATTATTCATCATCTAAATTGCTATACTTAATGAATTACTTTTAATTCCAAAATTTCATGAAATAGTTAATGAAGTTATGAGATCTAGTAGTTTCTTAGACCTGTTTCCATGAACTATAACTATTCAGAACGAAGGTATAGAGCTTGAAAAAGATGGTATAACTTTGTAAAAGTGATATCGGGTTCAAGCATATACACAAGTAGCTCTAACCCGATATGGGTATGTCTTGCACGATATGACTTGCCCGATATGGCTTGCCCAATATGTTTGCATGATAGGAAATCAAGTATAGACTCCATACATGATACAAGGTTAAATTTATACTTGTAATTTGATATGAAACCCTAATTTGGGCAATCCGATATGGTAGCCGATACACAACTCTAGATGACGTGTAGCCCGTCACGACCAACCCTAGTTGATGTCTAGCCCGACATGGTAATGAGTTGATACCTCTTAAACATCATGGGAAACACATACATGTACCATGTGCCCATCACAATAAACCTTAACCCGACATAGGTGTTGTAACCCAATATTTGATGGTGTAGCCCGACATGTCTTGGTATCCTTTACTCCTATCGACTTGTATAATGGGTTGAGCCCGATATGGCAAACCCTAACCTGTCACGACCAACCCTAGATGGTGAGCCACCCGATATGGTGATTGAATATACCTTTATCCCGACATGGTGATGGTTTAATACTTCATGCACGACATAGGTCACACAAACAAACACCTCTAGTCCGATATGGATGTTGTTCATACAACTCTAGCCCAATATGGATGGTGTTCATACACCTCTAGCCTGATATGGATGGTGTTCATACACCTCTAGCCCGATATGGTGAGTGTTCCTACACCTTCAACCCGATATGGTGGTGTTTATACATCTACAACCCAATATGGTGAGTATATGCACAACTCCAACCTGAGACACTTTGTAAAGGTGAGAGCAAACACTTTTAGGAGTGATGAGTATAATACCAAGTAATGGTGTGGCTAATACCTTGATAGGTGAGACACCTAAAGTGATTTATAATGGACAAATTTATATCAATAATGCTTCAACCTGAGATAAGTCCATATCAATTGATGATGGTTGGACAATTCAAATGTGTGACTTATGGCCTATACACTACATGATAAATGTGATGAGTTAGCGCATAAAGTATTAGGAAGAGAAAATACCCTAATACAAGATAAGTTGATGAACTTAAGTAAGTTAAAAGGGATGAGGGAAGTGATACACTAAGACGATAAATGTGGCATCCAACTCACAAAAACAAGATTTACTTAAGCGGAAGCGATCATTTGCAGTGGATTACTGAAAATCACTAAAAATTAAAACCTTTTACAAAGAGATCCAATCATAGGAAAACTCTTTCAATGAGAACCAATGTATTACATTTACATCCTGGTTCATAAGTACATATTTGGCACCATCTCTTCTCGAGATTTACAACATCAACTGCCTTGTTAAAAGATAAACACAGACAACATAAGAACCTTGAGGCATCAAGCCAAAAACTCAAAATGATTCATTGAAAGCATTCACTATTAACTCCAAGGACCTGAGAGTACAAAGACGACACATAGGACATCTATCTACAAGACACGACAGATAGTACACTCAACCTAAACTATCACTGCTATCCCTACTGCTACTGAAGTTCTTCCCCAGCAAGAATGTTCTCAAGCTCCTCCGTGCTCGTCCACCTAAAAAAATGTTAGATCCCACAGGGGTGAGACAATTGAAAATTGCCACAGCGAGAGATATAACTCTCTTCCAGAAACATTATTATTGTTGTTTAATGATATAAAACTGGACAGAGGATAAGCAGTTTAGATCATTCACATCTTTTAATATTGCAACTATCTATAATAGAGAAGTAAATCATCTATTATCTTTATAAGGAATAGGAAGGACATGTGTATCATTTGTCTATTATATCAACTCAGCATCCCATGCTTTTCTCTTGATATTCATTACTCTGATATGTCACCCATGAGTCTTTCTTGATTATATCGGTTGGCCATTGATATTCATTACTCTGATATGTCACCCATGCTTTTCTCTTGATATTCATTCACATCTTATATCGGTTGATATTCATTACTCTGATATGTCACCCAACCTGCTAAACATATTTTGGTTTATACTGGACATGAGAGTGTACATCATCATGTCCTGTTTAGGCATTGGTCTATATCAATCCTGTATAAATATTCCAGGCATTGGATTATACCAATCATGTGCAAGTAGTACAAGCGTTGGACTTATATTATTCCAGTGTATCCATTCCAGGTATTGGACTATGCCAACCTTGTGCATCCATCCAAGTATTGGACTATGCCAACCCTGTGCATCCATTCCAAGTATTGAACTATGTCAATCATGTGCAACTATTCCAGGTATTGAACTATGCCAATCCTGTGCAACTATTCCAAGTATTGAACTATGCCAATCCTGTGCAACTATACCAGACATTGAGCTATGCCAATCCAGTGCATCTATTCCAGGTATTGGATTGTTACCAATCCTATGCAATTATTCCAGGTATTGGGTTGTTACCAATACTATGCAGTTATTCCATGTATTGAACTGTGTCAATCCTGTGATATCATTCCAGGTATTGAACTATGTCAATCCTATAACATTATTCCAGGTATTGGGAGTTAACCAATCCTGTGATATTGTTCCAGGTATTGGGTTGTTACCAATCCTGTGCAGTTATTCCAGGTATTGAACTATGTCAATCCTATGATATTATTCCAGGTATGGAACTATGTCAATCCTGTGACATTATTCCAAGTATTGAGAGTTAACCAATCCTGTGATATTATTCCAGGTATTAGGTTTAAACCAATCCTGTGATATTATTCCAGGTATTGAACTATGTCAATCCTGTGACATTATTCCAGGTATTGGGAGTTAACCAATCCTATGATATTATTCCAGGTATTGGGTTGTTACCAATCCTGTGTAGTTATTCTAGGTATTGAACTATATCAATCCTGTGATATTATTCCAGGTATTGAACTATGTCAATCCTGTGACATTATTCCAGGTATTGGGAGTTAACCAATCATGTGATATTATTCAAGGTATTGGGTTGTTACCAATCCTGTGTAGTTATTCCAGTTATTGAACTATGTCAATCATGTGATATTATTCCAGGTATTGAACTATGTCAATCCTATGACATTATTCTAGGTATTGGGAGTTAACCAATCATGTGATATTATTCCAGGTATTGGGTTGTTACCAATCCTGTGATATTATTCGAGGTATTGGGTTTTAACCAATCCTGTGCATCTTATTACAGATTACCACATCTTGTCACCTAACACTAGGCAATAACCATTCTCATGGCTCATAGAGAACATTTAAAATCTTATCACCTCTCACTAGATAACAATTAATATCATGGCCCAACCATCTTTGAACACACATTAGATTTGTCCAACCATCTTTGATGATATGGACTCATCTCAGATTAAGGCATTGCTCATTATTAGGATTAGGTCTCCCATACCATAATCCTTTATTAGGGTTTAGGATTTCACATACTATCATACTTCATTAGGGTTAGGATTTCATATACCATCACCTTTCATTAGGCATTCACATCACATTACCAATAATTAGGGTTTACTATTCATCCCAACTAGGGTTTCTCATGGCATCACCCTCAATTAGTGTTTCTCATGGAATCACCCTCAATTAGGGTTTCTCATGGAATCAACCTCAATTAGGTTTTCTCATGGAATCAACCTCAATTAGGGTTTCTCATGGAATCACCCTAAATTAGGGTTTCTCATGGAATCAACCTCAATTAGGGTTTCTGTGACAAAGTGAGTTTTCTGGCTTAATTTCGAGGACAAAACATCTTTTAAGGTGTGTCGAATGTGATGGAGTGGACTTTTAGAATCCTAAAATGTCCAATGACTTAAGTGAAAACATAAGTATGAGTTAGATTGCGGGTTCCAAGCCCTTGACAAAATAGGTTTGTTGATTGATGTTAATATCATCCTTAACTTTATGCCTTTTTGAGGAATTTAATTGAATGGTCTAATAATTGAGTTTTGGCACCAATTCCATTTACAAAATACCTTGAGTAGTGAGGAAGATATGGTTCAAATTTAGTGGAAATTGTGGCATTCCAGAGAGAGTTATTGAGGTTTAAAATTTGGGAAATAATGTTTTATTATTTGATGATTTGAGGACCCAAGTTGCTAATCAATATCAGTGTCACACGCCCTGTGTGTTGGTTGGGTCTGTGCGGCTAGTTCCCTGCCCTAGATCTGTGATCTAGTGGCCACACCCAACAGCCTTTAGATGCCATAGATTGGCCTATACTCAGCTTCAATCTGGGCAGTAGATTAGGGATCTGAGGGCGGTATGCTTGCCCTCAACCTCCAACGGTTTAGGCTAAAATGTGGGGGTAGACGAGGCCATGACTGCCTCCACCATCTCATGGATCATGGGTGTGAGAAAGACTTCAAACCAGGCAGTTGGTTTCGGACTGGGAGGATCTCCCTTTTGACCCATCTCTCATGATTTTTGGTGAATTATAGAGAGAGTGAGTCCCCCCATCTCTCGCTGCTTCTCCTCCACAGTGAGCTACTTCTCCTCCCCAGTGAGCCGACTAGTGAGGGGGAACATGGAGCAGCCTGCGAGGAGGAGAACCAGGTCATTGGTGTGTAGATGAATTTTAGAAAGAAGAGACGATGGGTGAGCGTCGAGGCCTGGTAGTCTACACAACGTGCGAAGGAGCCTACGATCTTTCCTGGCGGCTCAGTAGGTGAGGAGCAGGAACCCAGGGGCGCTGACTCTTGCATCTCACTCACCCACAAAGGTGAGTTACGATGGATACACCTCGACCTGGAGAGCTTCCTTGCTTTGGACGGCGGCGACTCAAGCCCTGGAGGTCTGTAGGTGGGAAGCCGTTTTACTCGTTGGAGAAGAGGCCAGTGATGGAGGCACCACCGATCCCTATCACCGCGGACTCACATGGATAGACTCATTGACCTCCCTTACAGTCGGTGGAGGAGGGCTCCTCGGCGGTGGCCATTTTCCAGGAGGCGACACACACCTGGCGACACACACCTGGGTTGCGGGTGTCGTGCGGTGTCGAGAACGGATGCACACATGCATCGTGCGAGGAAGAAAGAGACGTGCGGAACCGGTTGGTCCAAGGTAACAGACTGGGCTCATGGGATGTGAACCGGCGGTAGTAAGCAAAGGAGATGCACCCAACCCTGAATGCCACATGGCAGCACATAGTTGGCCCAAAAAGGTAAAATGCTCAGATCTTCTTTAATTCCTAGTAATTAGCTCGAGCATCAGAAAAATACAAGTAAGGTATCAAAATTCTCAGAAAAATGCATACAATAATATGGAAGCATAATATCAGCCTTTTAATGCTTTAATATCAATGATATCATGTAATATGTGTAGTGCTTGTTTAATGGATAAGAAATACCAAATGTTGGCCAAAAATTTTGAGAAAATACTAGTGAATCATAAATCATGTTTTTAGTCCATATAAGGTCAGTAATCATGATGTTGATGCATGAAATTATAAAATTTTCTTAGAATGGCTATCTCAAACTAATAACCCAAAATAAAATGTAATAAATGCATACATGCTCAATAAATGATGAAATTCACAGAACACCCTCATATCAGCAACTGGATGTTAGTATGTAACTTTGATTTCAGTCTTATGCACGAAATCCTTGTTATATGAAGTTGACCCTTAATACATGGTTTAAAAGCCTAATTTAGGTGAAGGCATGTAACCTATTATTAATATGTTCACATAATAATGTGAAGCAAAATTATCAGTAAATGAAATATATTACATAACATGACATCCATAAGATGATTGTAAGACAAGAATGCAATTAATGATGTACACATCCTAATGAACTAAGCTAAACCCTAATATGGATATAATTATGGTTAATAAGAGATGTATGATGATGAGAACCTGATGATAGTATATGGTCTTGTCTTATTCAGGGTTTGACCAAGTTATAGTTGATATGAGGATATGATGATTAGGTTTGTCTCTTGATCAAGGTACGCTATTACCTCTTACTCGACTTATTATACAATATGCTTGTGTTATATGTGTAGTAGAATACTTGGCATATGGTATTGGATGAAGTGATTGTTCTCGTATGATATCTTGCTTGATTTTCTATATTTATGGCTATGGACACTTTAAACATAATATATTTGTTCCATTATATGAAAGAACTATATCTCTTTGGTAAGCATAGTGCTAGTGAGTGATCTATTTCTTTGGTAAGCAGATCACATGTACAATGATCTATCTCTTTGGTAAGCAGATCATAAGGCCTGAATGCATCTATCCCATTGGTAGGTAGATGCACGAGCATATAATGGAAAATGTGCTTAAAATATGTGTTCTCTTTTGTTAATGAATATCTTTGTGCAAGTATACGCTTTTCTTATATTCTTCTATTACTGCCAAGTATTAGTTTTATCTTATTGCCAAGATATGATGAGAGGTATATAAAAAGACACATAGGCGTACTCAGTACAATATTCATGAAATATTCTGCTCACGTGTACTGCATGTAATATTTTGTTTAGGTCGTGGTTATGCTCTTGTAGATCCAGGATAGTTGAGAGTTGTGTGGCGAGTTAATGTACAGGTGGACCTGTTGTCTTAAGATCATGTAGTTTAGTGGTAGTACATGTATATGTTTAAGTTTTCTGTTCAATATGTAATATCAAATGTTGTAACCATTCATTATGTAATTATATGTTGAATGGTGAACATGTGTGTATGGTTTTATTATTGTTCATGTACATGTGCTACTGATTGTTTCCTTCCGACTCCATTTATTTTCTTCTTCGTAGCCTAGTGTGCGGCGTTTAAATTGGGATTCTCGCTGAGGTGAGGGTTACAATTTAGATGTTTCACATTAGATTAAGTTTTATAAAATCCGGGGACTTCACAGGTTGTATCAGAGCATGAACAATAGCAAAGCCTGCCATTTTCTCATTATGCAACTCAAAACTAAAGAACCCTGAACCTTAATAATCTTTAGGGTTAGATTAGTTATCTTTTAGAGACTAGATCTGACCTAGCCTCTAGGTTAGCACCTAGATGTCCGAGAACTAGGTCTACACTGGTGCTTGTTGAGTAGCAAGTCCTTAGATGTCGTTCTTTCCTTGTAGTGTAGCAGTATGGGACGTTGCATTATTTGGAAATGACGTGCATCAAGGGAAGAGAAACCCTAGACATATTGCGCACATTGTCTAGAGTAGCTACACTAGTCTACACCATGTTCTCACCCCTTTCCCTAGTTTTCATGACACTGGACTCTCTACTATGTGTGGGGCACTCATTTTCTGGATTTGGTTTTGGATTCCAATCAGATCGAACCTTGATAGTTTTCTTTGACGCTTGTTTTATCGGAGAAAAACTATATAATATTTTATTATGTATATGTATTACAAAAATGTGTCCCCACACATGTAAGAGTAGGAGGTGGTCATGTAACCTAAGTGAAAGTGAATGACATCAGTCTAGAAGAGAGAGTACTTCTATATTAGATGTCTAGAGCCTTTTTGATATATATGATAGATGGAATAGATGATGTAAGTTTTGATGATGTGATGTAAGTCTTACAGAGATGGCATAAGATGGTTACGATGATATATGTTGTCTTTAAGGATTAAGGTTCAGTTTGAAGTTTTGTGATAAGTTTTGATGATGTAAGTAAATAGGCTTTTATGAGATAAGATGTCTTAAGTTAAGACAGGGTTGTGAGTCAGCATGAGCCTCAAGCTCTTTTACAAAGGAGGACATCTAGTGTTAGGACCAGTTTTAGGGTTAACTCTAGAGAGAGTGAGACCCATTGGGAGAAGGTCAGAGAACCTAAACTCCAAGATATGAGAATTTTGAGATATGTGATATGATATGTCCTAAACAAGACTACTCCTAAGTGATTGAGTTGAGTCACTTTATGCATGATTTCTGTAGTACTTTTGAACCCTAGATGTCCTTGGGAGGACCAAACCCTAGAGACACAGAGAGGTTGGTTATATGTGTATGTGCGAACATGAATATGAGTGCCTACCATCTGGGTGAGGGAGAGAGCCCAAGACCCTGGAGGAGGTAGCTATGTTAGTTTCTGTGAAGCCTCATGCTCGAGTTGGTGGTTTCCCACATAGGAATCTAGTGGTGTATATAAGAAAGTTTTGGGTAAGATGTTTCATGGGTAGAAGACATATGAAGAATATGTCATAGAATGTTTTGGTTTGTGCTTATGTGGCTAGAGCTTGTAAAGATATTGCTAGTACCAATGAAGTAGACCCGGAAACCCTAAACCAAGGAGGGAGGATAAAGTATGTGCATATGAGTTACTCATAGAGTTGAGTTAGCTTAGAGAGACTGAGCATGGCACTACCCTCAAGTATGGGTTAGGGGAACCTCAATTGGACTTGTTGATGCATGTTGATAAGCCACTTCTACAAGTTTGTTTAGCACAACCATGATATTTTTTTATATGTAAAAAATGTGATCCAATCTTGAGATATGATAGTGGATATGACATGATGGAAAACTTAAAGATGGGTTAATAGATATTAATGCATAAATGGTTAACCATGTACATGGATAATGATGATAATGTAATAATGTTGTTTAATCTTGTGATGAAATCACTAGTAAATGTTACAATGTATTATGAGCAATGAAAGAAGATCATATGAATGAAACTTGTTACATGAGGTGTTAATCTTAGTGCTTATATATATATATATATATATATATATATATAGTTTGATAGTTAGCGCCACATAACGATTATTACACCTTGTTATGATCTATATGGATATAGTGGGTTAACTTTAGTTAGCTCCTGTGGAACATGGTAATATGATGTGGGAACGCTAATGCTTAGCTAAAGATAAAGATGCAACCTTAATATATGAGATATTTAATGACCTAATCAGAGTTTCTAAACCCTTGTTTGAGCTTCTATGGAGTGATGTTTCACCCTAGATGTTGTAAAGCATTCTGGTAGCTTGGATATAGTTATAGAGCTTTTGCTTATGGATATGTTGCACCTAAGGTAGTATCCTAATATTGTTGAAGGCAAGATAAGGTTTTCCCTGGAAATATGAGTATGGTTTGCTTTCGAGGATGAAAGTTCTTTAAAGATGTATATGATGTGACAAAGTGAGTTTTCTGGCTTAATTTCGAGGATGAAATATCTTTTAAGGTGTGTAAGATGTGGAGTGGACTTTTAGAATCCTAAAATGTCTAATGACTTAAGTGAAAGCATAAGTATGAGTTAGATTGAGGGTTCGAAGCCCTTGATAAAATAGGTTTGTTGATTGATGTTAATATCATCCTTAACTTTATGCCTTTTTGAGGAATTTAATTGAATGGTCTAATAATTGAGTTTTGGCACCAATTCCGTGTACAAAATACCTTGAGTAGTGAGGATGCTATGGTTCAAATTTAGTGGCAATTGTGGCATCCTAGAGAGAGTTATTGAGGTTTAAAATTTGGGAAATAATGTTTTATTATTTGATGATTTGAGGACCCAAGTTGCTAATCAATATCAGTGTCACACGCCCTATGTGTTGGTTGGGTCTGTGCGACTAGTTACTGGCCCTAGATCTATGATCTAGTGGCCACACCCAACAACCTTTAGATGCCACAGATTGGCTTGTACTCAGCTTCAATCTGGGAAGTAGATTAGGGATCTGAGGGCGGTATGCTTGCCCTCAACCTCCAGCGGTTTAGGCTAAAACGTGGGGGTGGACGAGGCCATGACTAGCTCCACCATCTCACGGATCGTGGGTGTGAGGAAGACTTCAAACCAGGAAATTGGTTTTGGACTAGGAGGAGCTCCCTTTTGACCCATCTCTCGCGATTTTTGGTGAATTATAGAGAGAGAGAGTCCCCCATCTCTCGCTGCTTCTCCTCCATAGTGAGCTACTTCTCCTCCCCAGTGAGCTGACTAGTGAGGGGGAACATGGAGCAGTCTGTGAGGAGGAGCACCAGGTCATATGTTCATAGATAAATGTGAGAAAGAAGAGATGATGGGTGAGCGTCGATGCCTGGTAGTCTGCACAACGTGCGAAGGAGCATGCGATCTTTCCTGGCGGCTCAGTGGGTGAGGAGCAGGAACCCAGGGGTTCCAACTCTTGCATCTCACTCACCCACTAAGGCGAGCTATGATGGAAACACCTCGGCCTGGAGAGCTTGCTTGCTTTGGAGGAGCCTGCGATCTTTCCTGGTGATTCAAGCCCTGGAGGTCTGCAGGTGAGCAGCCGTTTTACTCACTGGAGAAGAGGCCAGTGACGACGGCACCACAGATCCCTATCACCGCGAACTCACACGGATAGACTCATCAAGCTCCCTTGCAGTCGGTGGAGGAGGGCGCCTCGGCGGCGACCGTTTTCTAGGAGGCGACACACACCTGGGTTGCGGGTGTCGTGCGACGTCGAGAACGGATGCACACAAGCATCGTGCGAGGAAGAAAGAGAGGTGCGGAACCAACCAGTCTAAGGCAACAGACCGGGCTCATGGGATGTGAACCGGCGGTAGTGAGCAAAGGAGATGCACCCAACCCTGAACGCCACATGGCAGCACATAGTTGGCCCAAAAAGGTAAAATGCTCAGATCTTCTTTAATTTCTAGTAATTAGCTCGAGCATCAGAAAAATACAAGGTATCAAAATTTTCAGAAAAATGCGTACAATAATATGGAAGTATAATATCATCCTTTTAATGCTTTAATATCAGTGATATCATGTAATATGTGCAGTGCTTGTTTAATGGATAATAAATACCAAACGTTGGCCAAAAATTATTAGAAAATACCAGAGAATCATAAATCATGTTTTTAGTCCATATAAGGTCAGTAATCATGATGTTGATGCACGAAATTATGAAATTTTCTTCTAATGGCTATCTCGAACTAATAACCCAAAATAAAATGTAATAAATGCATACATGCTCAATAAATGATGAAATTCACAGAACACCATCATATCAGCAACTGGACGTTAGTATGTAACTTTGATTTCAATCTTATGCATGAAATCCTTGTTATATGAAGTTGACCATTAATACATGGTTTAAAAGCCTAATTTAGGTGAAGGCATGTAACCTATTATTAAAATGTTCCCATAATAATGTGAAGCAAAATTATCAGTAAATGAAATATAATACATTACATGACATCCATATGATGATTGTAAGACAAGAATGCAATTAATGATGTACACATCCTAATGAACTAAGCTAAACCCTAATATGGATATAATTAGGGTTAAGAAGAGATGTATGATGATGAGAACCTGATGATAGTATATGATCTTGTCTTAATCAGGATTTGACCAAGTTATAGTTGATATGAGGATATGATGATTAGGTTTGTGTCTTGATCAAGGTATTCTATTACCTCTTACTTGGTTTATTATACAATATGCTTGTGTTATATGTGTAGTAGAATACTTGGCATATGGTATTGGATGAAGTGATTGTTCTCGTATGATATCTTGCTTGATTTTCTATACTTATGGCTATGGACACTTGAAACATAATATATCTGTTCCATTATATGAAAGCACTATATCTCTTTGGTAAGCATAGTTCTAGTGAGTGATCTATCTCTTTGGTAAGCAGATCACATGTACAATGATCTATCTCTTTGGTAAGCAGATCATAAGGCCTGAATGCATCTATCCCATTGGTAGGCAGATGCACGAGCATATAATGGAAAATGTGCTGAAAATATGTGTTCTCTTTTGTTAATGAATATCTTTGTGCAAGTATACGCTTTTCTTATATTCTTCTGTTACTGCCAAGTATTAGTTTTATCTTATTGCCAAGATATGATGAGAGGTATATAAAAATACACGTAGGCGTACTCAGTACAATATTCACGAAATATTGTGCTGACGTGTACCGCATGTAATCTTTTGTTTAGGTTGTGGTTATGCTCTTGAAGATCCAGGATAGTTGAGAGTTGTGTGGCGAGCTGATGTACAGGTGGACCTATTGTCTTAAGATCCTATAGTTTAGTGGTAGTACATGTATATGTTTAAGTTTGCTGTTCAATATGTAATATCATATGTCATAACAATTCATTATGTAATTATATGTTGAATGGTGAACATCTGTGTATGGTTTTATTATTGTTCATGTACATGTGCTACTGATTGTTTCCTTCTGACTCCATTGATTTTCTTCTTTGTAGCCTAGTGTGGGGCGTTTAAATTGGGATTCTCGCTGAGGTGAGGGTTACAATTTAGACGTTTCACATTAGATTAAGTTTTAGAAAATCCGAGGATGTCACAGGTGGTATCAGAGCATGAACAATAGCAAATCCTGACATTTTCTCATTATGCAATTCAAAACTAAAGAACCATGAACCTTAATAATCTTTAGGGTTAGATTAGTTATCTTTTAGAGATTGGATCTGACCTAGCCTCTAGGTTAGCACCTATATGTCTGAGAACTAGGTCTAGACTGGTGCTTTTTAGTAGCAAGTCCTTAGATGTCGTTCATTCCTTGTACCTCAAACAGTCTTGAGACCGTTTGGTCCAAACCATCTCAAAACCGAATGGACCAAAAAGTCCTTTCAACACTTACATGATTCATGTTTTCAATGGATGGACCAATTATCAATTGAGTCTTTGATTTATTTATCACTTTAACTATTGAATTAACCTTCAATTAGACCATCAATTAGGGTTTTGAACCCAATTGATCTAGGATTTCAACTCAAGGAACCTTCAATTAGGGCTTGAATCTAGTAGCCATCAATGTTCAACATTGTGGAATTGGTTCAATTGAAACCAATGAACCATCATCAAACTTTTGACATGACCTGACCCCAAACGGTCTTGAGGTCGTTTGGATGACCTCCAAATGGTCTTGAGACCGTTTTCTTCATCCTAACCTTGTAATTTGTGAAATTCCATTAGGGTTTAGGTCATTGGATTGATCATCAAATCAACACTCAATTGCATTTCAATTTGGTATCTCTGGACCTTAAATTACTCAACCATACTTAACCCTAGACCTCCAAATGGTCTTGGGTGACCCCCAAAAGGTCTTGAGACTATTTGGGAGACCTCCAAATGGTCTTGAGACCGTTTGGGATAATCAACCCAAAAATCTAAGTTAACCAAATTGAATTTCAACACTCATTTCGATTAGGGTTTGCTAATTGATCAACCTTCAACTGATGAACCCTTTAAAATTAATCAATCAAATTTGGTGGGTCATCAACCAGCATCATTAGCAGCAAATTTACCAAACGGTCAACCCTGGTCAACTCTCCCAAATGATTTGAAACCGTTTAGCTTCAAATGGTTTGATGAAACCGTTTGCTTTCAAATGGTTTTCTTGAAACCAAATGAGCAATTTTGTTGAAACCGAATGACATAGAATTTCTTTGGGAAATGTGTCCAAGATGATGTCATCATCATATAAATTTGTCCCTATAGTTCTTAGTACTTCTGATTTCATGGAATTACCCATTTCAACCAACAATTAATCAAGAAGATGAAGGAATCAATGAAATTGCAAGATTAATAGTTGAATAACAATGTAAAGGGGTTCAAGTTATATAACCCGTCTCTAATTGAGCTTAAAAGCTCCAAGATCCACGTCATTAATGGTGGAAAAGCTTTCTCAACTATCCCAAGTTCATCCTCAAGATTTTGTAGTGAAAAGGAATGGCTAGGATATAAGATTGCATGGAGAAAAGAAGAAATCCATCATTTATTTTTTTATTTCCACCATGAAATCATCGTGAAAGGAGGTCAAGAAGCTTACCAATAGGTTGGGGGTCGTCCTCCTGTTTCTCCAAGCTCCCGTGGTCGTTTTTGCAAGAAAGAAGTGAAAGGCGTTTCGAAATTACCCTTTCAACTCATGGATAAAGGAGCATATATGCATTTTATTAACAATTCATTTTAGGAGAGAGAAAGTAGGGATTATCTCCTCCATTTCCTTGCCCTTTTCCCCCTTCACTTCCTTGGTCACGAGATATCTTCTTTGCCTCTTATTCCTCTCAATTATCCATGATTTAAAGAAAAGCAAATTAAGCACCTTAAATCATATAATACTAATATCTATAAGTGAGTGGATATTTCTTTTTCTTATAATAATGTGTGTGAGTTATCCACTTCCTTTGGATATTTTCCTGCCTTTGCAAAGAAAATGGTCGACCATTCTCTTGCAAACTCATCCCTCACCTTTTGTTTCAAAGGGGGCTTTAATTAATATATTTATTTTTGCATTAAATTGAAGTAAAGTTCCAATTGTGCTTAAATCTTGATTATTTTAATATCAAGATTCTCTCTCCTCCAAAGAGATACAAATGAGGCCCCCCTCTCATTTTATTTGCTCTACATGATGGCAATAAATATTAGGGACTATTTTGAAATGGTAAATTGCATATTGAACCCTGGGTTTTGGGTAAATTGCACATTACACAAAAACTAGGTTTTAATGCACAAACATTACTCAACAAGCTCTTCCTTGTTACTCAGGCTACCACAAGCTATACTACTGCATCATCTTCATCCTTATGATGCTTCAACACTTTAGGAACATCCTATCATGCAAAATTTGCAATTTAACCCCTCAACATGGGTAATTTGCACTTTAGTCCAAAACAAGAAAAACAATGTTTCAACATTATTCAAAAAGGACTAAAATTGAAACATAAGTTCCTCTTGAGCCTTAATTAATTTTCAAAAATTAAGAGCAAGAATATAATTAACTTTATTAAGAAAAACACCTAGGATTAAGGCATAACCCATGTCAGGGATGTTACAAATTATAAACCTTTAACAAGGATTTTGTCCCCGAAATCCCAGATAAAGGGAGACAGATATTATTCATATATCATCTCATAAAGTCTTCATATAACATCTCAATGTCATGTTTATTCAAGGCATAAACCCCTAACATATGATATCCATGCTATATTATGTAACCAATCTGATTCCACAATTAACCATTCTATGTGGTCAACATGAATTATCTGATACCAAAATTCCTTACCTTGGTATCCATCACATGTACTGAAAACAAATTACATTTTCATCTTTCTTTCATCCTGGGACATTTCTTGTTATACATATCAATTTCTTGGAACCCAAGTCCAAGAAAAATTGATATTCTTCTAAGTATCCATCAAATAAACAATTTTAATTTATGCACACCAAGTGTCCTAAGACCTACTTGATTGCCATGTCCCAGAAAGAATAAAAAACAAAGGATCATATTCCTCTTATCACCCTATTATTATCAAGGGTTGTTTATTCATGAGAAGAGATTATCCTCTCCTCTAAACATTACATGAACCTTCTATTGTTCATGAGTTAATTATTCTTATTTCTTTCTTGGTTCCTTGCCATCAACATAGGAATTATATGGATGATTACTTGTCATCCTTTCTGAATATCATTTTCACCATGATTACTAGATATCGATACTCAAACCTTTAGTTCATCACTAATTATTGTTACCTTCCATTAGGTAACTATTACCTCTAGGTCTTTATACCAGGGTATACATTATACTAAACATCTTCTTTTTTTTATAAATTGATTAATAATTAAATCAAATTCCTTCATATATCAATTAGAATGTGGTAGAAATATCCATGCCACATCTCCTTCTTCATTAGGCTTCTTTGGATTGTTTCAGAATGATTACTTGATCAGAGTAATCATAAAGATAACAATCTAGGTATGTCATACTTACCTTGCCTTTAGTAAATGAATACCTGGCCAGGGTATTCAAGAACTGAAATTAGGTAGTATGTATTTGTATTATATTATGTTTCATATTCTTAACATATCTTTAAATTTCACTACTTAGTATCTCAGATTTTCTCTGAGTGTTTCTTTTACATCTTTT
The DNA here is from genome assembly GCA_963693085.1 of Alisma plantago-aquatica. NCBI lineage: Eukaryota > Viridiplantae > Streptophyta > Magnoliopsida > Alismatales > Alismataceae > Alisma > Alisma plantago-aquatica. The sequence continues at coordinate 830,527,357 of OY856413.1, read as the reverse complement.
CCCTTTCTACATGAAAAGAGAAATTTTAAAACATATAAGAGAATATTGGATTGGACATAAGTTTTCATTCTACTTATCTCTTCTTTATATTCTCAAGGGTTCATACAGATGAACTAAACAACAACTACCCTTCTTGTAGTAGAGAGTGCAAGATAATTCAAAATAAAAAGTTCTATCTTGACAAGTCTACCTTTTACAAGTTATCTAGCATCTAATCTGTCCCAAAACATGGACTCAATTGTTATCTGTTATTGCCTTTGTCCTCTATTACCAGAAGTAGATGGACCCAACTATGATGATTGTCTTCGTCCTCTACCATCTGCTCCACTAGACTGAGGTCCTTGTGGGTTTTGCAGATTGTACCCTGACTGTTGGGTCACCTCATTGTTTCTTCTTGGACATTGTTGTCTAAAATGTCCTATTTGTCCACATTTATGACAAGCTCGACCTTGACTTGATGACCTCTGCATTGGTGTACTATATTGAGGTTGAACTGAGGAACATTTTGGTTGTTTAGTACCACTAATCATTGGTCCTTATGATTGTGTAGACTTTCTTTTGAGGTTTGTCTCATGTTTCTTTATCATATACCTTCCTATCCTCTGTATGGACTCCACAAATGTGGAAAACCTCTCTCTACTTTCTAGGGAAGATGTCGGGATAGACATCTCAACATTCAATCCCTTTTCAAAATAGTGTATCTTCTCCTCCTCAGTAGCTGCCATTTGAGGACTAAAGCGCAAAAGTTCCATAAACTTAACCTCATATTCATTTATCGACATGGCTCCCTGTCGAATGTTCTAAAACTGTGAGATCTTTTCATCAAAGTATGTCTTTGGAAAATACTTATAGATGAATTCTCGACGAAATTCCTCCCAACCAACCTCTTCATCATTCCTTTTTATTTCTTCTATAGCCCATCAATGTCCAGCACTACCCTTCAAAAGGTATACAACATGTTTGACTTTGTCAACATCTGGGATACTAAGGATCTTAAAGGCTTTTTCAAACTCAGTGAGCCAGAGATCAACATCTGTTGGTTCAGATGTACCAGCATATTCTATGGGTCCTACATGACGTAGTCGTTCAAAGGTCTTTCCAGATCCATATCCCTCATTGGGAGTTGGTGTCGTAGGTGTCGGTGCTAGCATTCGGTCTATCATATGCGTAACTGTAGTCATGAATTGCCTAAAAAGTGTAGAAAAAATTGGGTTTCTCATCATGGCTTCATCAACAGGGGGATTCTCATGCACTATTTCTTCTCTTGACTGATCCCTGGCACCTTCTACTAGTGCAACACCATTGCTCTCAGCAACATATTCTTCATGTCCTCCAGACATCTTTGAGTTATATATCTTCTTCTATATAAGCAGAAGGCACTATAAAATACACTGTGTACACTTAGAACAGACTTGATAACTTAGTCTTATGTCTCTGTAGAATTAGTGAACCTAGAGCTCTGATACCACTAAATTGTGGCATCCTACTCACAAAAACAAGATTTACTTAAGCGGAAGAAATCATTCGCAATGGATTACTGAAAATCACTAAAAATTAAAACCTTTTTCAAAGAGATCCAATCATAGGAAAACGCTTTCAACGAGAACCAATGTATTACATTTACATCCTAGTTCATAAGTACATATCTGGTACCATCTCTTCTTGATATTTACAACATCAACTACCTTGTTAAAAGCTAAACACAGACAACATAAGAACCTCGAGGCATCAAGCCAAAAACTCAAAATGATTCATTGAAAGAATTCACTATTAACTCCAAGGACCTGAGAGTACAGAGACGACACATAGGACATCTATCTACAAGACACGACAGACAGTACACTCAACCTGATCTGTCACTGCTGCTACTGAAGTTCTTCCCCTGCAAGAATGTTCTAAACCTCCTCCGTGCTCGTCCACCTAAAAAAATGTTGGATCCCATGGGGGTGAGACAATTGAAAATTGCCCCAGCGAGAGATATAACTCTCTGCCAGAAAGATTATTATTGTAGTTTAATGATATAAAATTGGGCAGAGGATAAGCAGTTTAGATCATTCGCATCTTTAAATATTGCAACTATCTATAATAGAGCAGTAAATCATCTATTCTCTTTATAAGGAATAGGAAGAGCATGTGTATGATTTATCTATTATATCAACTCACCATCCCATGCTTTTCTCATGATATTCATTACTCTAATATGTCACCCATGAGTCTTTCTTGATTCTATCGATTGGCCTTAGCCAACCTACTAAACATATTTTGGTTTATACTGGACATGAGAGTGTACATCATCATGTCTTGTTCAGGCATTGGTCTATACCAATCTTGTATAAATATTCCAGGCATTGGATTATACCAATCATGTGCAAGTAGTACAAGCATTGGACTTATATTATTCCAGTGTATCAATTCCAGGTATTGGACTATGCCAACCCTGTGCATCCATTCCAAGTATTGGACTATGCCAACCCTGTGCATCCATTCCAAGTATTGAACTATGTCAATCCTATGCAACTATTCCAGGTATTGAACTATGCCAATCCTGTGCAACTATTCCAGGTATTGAACTATGCCAATCCTGTGCAACTATTCCAGGTATTGAACTATGCCAATAATGTGCATCTATTCCAGGTATTGGATTGTTATCAATCTGGTGCAGTTATTCTAGGTATTGGGTTGTTACCAATCCTGTGTAGTTATTCCTGGTATTGAACTGTGTCAATCCTATGATATTATTCTAGGTATTGAACTTTGTCAATCCTGTGAAATTATTCCAGGTATTGGGAGTTAACAAATATTGTGATATTATTCTAGGTATTGGGTCGTTACCAATCCTATGCAGTTATTCCAGGTATTGAACTATGTCAATCCTGTTATATTATTCCATGTATTGAACTATGTCAATCATGTGACATTATTCCAGGTACTGGGAGTTAACCAATCATGTGATACTATTCCAAGTATTGGGTTTTAACCAATCTTGTTATATTATTCCATGTATTGAACTATGTCAATCCTGTGACATTATTCCAGGTATTGGGAGTTAACCAATCCTATGATATTATTCTAGGTATTGGGTTGTTACCAATCCTGTGTAGTAATTCCAGGTATTGAACTATGTCAATCCTGTGATATTATTCCAAGTATTGAACTATGTCAATCCTGTGACATTATTCCAGGTATTGGGAGTTAACCAATCCTGTGATATTATTCCAGGTATTGGGTTGTTAACAGTCCTATGCAGTTATTCCAGGTATTGAACTATGTCAATCCTGTGATATTATTATAGGTATTGAACTATTACAATCCTGTGACATTATTCCAGGTATTGGGAGTTAACCAATCCTGTGATATTATTCCGGGTATTGGGTTGTTACCAATCCTGTGATATTATTCCAGGTATTGGGTTTTAACCAATCCTGTGCATCTTATTACATATTACCACATCTTGTCACCTCACACTAGGCAATAACTATTCTCATGGCTCATAGAGCACATTTCATCTCTTATCACCTCTCACTAGATAATAATTAACATCATGGCTCACAAGACCCATAAAACATCTTGTTACCTCTCACTAGGTAACCATTAATAACATTCTTAAAGAGTTGGATGTGATATCTATGATGTCTCGAAACATTACTTTCCGTATTACTTTTAACTTACTTAAGTTTATCAACTTGTATTGTATTAAGGTATTTTCCCATCTTAATACTTTTATCCACTAACCTATCACCTTTATCATAAAGTGAATAGGTTATAGAACACACATTAGAATTGTCCAACCATCATCGATGATATGGACTCATCTCAGATTAAGGCATTTCTCATTATTAGGATTAGGTATCCCATGCCATCATCCTTTATTAGGGTTTAGGGTTTCACATACTATCATACTTCATTAGGGTTAGGATTTCATATACCATCACCTTTCATTAGGCATTCAAATCACATTACCCATAATTAGGGTTTACTATTCATCCCAACTAGGGTTTCTCATGGAATCACCCTCAATTAGGGTTTCTCATGGAATCACCCTCAATTAGGGTTTCTCATGGAATCAACCTCAATTAGGGTTTCTCATGGAATCAACCTCAATTAGGGTTTCTCCTAGAATCACCCTCAATTAGGGTTTCTCATGGAATCAACCTCAATTAGGGTTTCTCATTGAATAACCCTCAATTAGGGTTTCTCATGGAATCAAGCTCAATTAGGGTTTCTTATGGGATCACCCTCAATTACGATTTCTCTTGGAATCAACCTCAATTAGGGTTTCTCATGGGAACACCCTCAATTAGGGTTTCATCCTTTCCCTATATTAGGGTTACACCTAGCATTGCCCTAAATTAGGGTTTAGGCTCAACAACCTTCTTGATTAGGGTTTCATGATCACTTCATCAAAGGTCATACTATAGAATCTTAATTTATTCATATTGTAGGTATTTGAGGCTTATCCATTACATGATTACCCTACATGTATAGATTCCTCACTCTCTCATCCTCTCTAGGATGTTAACTATGTCAAACTTGGATAAATTAGGTCAACCAACCCTTTAATTAAATACATTCAATTAGGGTTGACACATTGTATTAAACTATTGCTTACTTAAGCTTCAGGGATTAACTCATCTAGGGATACCAATTACTTAGTACTTTAAAGGTAGAACCCTAGTTATTATTTTTGAGATAAATCAGTAGCAACCATAGGGTCATTTCATCTTTCATCACCTTAGGTTCGTCACTAATTAAATCATATTGACGCATCCAAACATTCTTGACCATTGATGCTCCAAACAGTTTGAAACCAAATGGGATTGGGTCTCCAATGGTTTGAGACCGTTTGGTCTCAAATGGTCTTGAGACTGTTTGGTCCAAACCATCTCAAAACTGAATGGACCAAAAAGTCCTTTCAACATTTACATGATTCATGATTTCAATGGATGGACCAATTATCAATTGAGTCCTTCATTTCTTTATCACCTGAACTATTGAATTAACCTTCAATTAGACCATCAATTAGGGTTTTGAACCCAATTGATCTAGGATTTCAACTCAAGGAACCTTCAATTAGGGCTTTGAATCTAGTAGCCATCAATGTTCAACATTGTGGAATTGGTTCAATTGAAACCAATGAACCGTCATCAAAATTTTGACATGACCTGACCCCAAACGGTCTTGAGGTCGTTTGGATGACCTCCAAACGGTATTGATACCATTTTACTCATCCTAACCTTGGAATTTGTGAAATTCCATTAGGGTTTAAGTCATTGGATTGATCATCAAATCAACACTCAATTCCATTTCAATTTGGTATCTATGGACCTTCAATTACTCAACCATACTTAACCCTAGACCTCCAAACAGTCTTGGGTGACCCCCAAACGGTCTTGAGACCATTTGGGTGACCTCCAAATGGTGTTGAGACCGTTTGGGCTAATCAACCCAAAAATCTAAGTTAACCAAATTGAATTTCAGCACTCATTTTGATTAGGGTTTGCTAATTGATCAACCTTCAACTGATGAACCCTTTAAAATTAATCAATCAAATTTGGTGGGTCATCAACCAGCATCATTAGCATCAAAATTCCCAAACTGTCAACCCTGGTCAACTCTCCCAAATGGTTTGAAACTGTTTAGCTTCAAACGGTTTGATGAAACTGTTTTCTTTCAAACAGTTTTGTTGAAACCGAATGAGCAATTTTGTTGAAACCGAATGAGCAATTTTGTTGAAACCGAATGACATAGAATTTATTTGGGAAATGTGTCCAAGATGATGTCGTCATCATCTACCTTCGTCCCTGTAGTTCTTAGTACTTTTGATTTCATGGAATTACCCATTTCAACCAATAATTAATCAAGAAGATGAAGGAATCAACAAAATTGCAAGATTAATAGTTGAATAACAATGTAAAGGGGTTCAAGTTATATAACCCACCTCCAATTGAGCTTCAAAGCTCCAAGATCCACGTCATTAATGGTGGAATATGCTTTCTCAACTATCCCAAGTTCGTCCTCAAGCTTTTGAGTGAAAAGGAATGGCTAAGATAGAAGATTACATGGAGAAAAGAAGAAATCCATCATTTATTTTTGATTTCCACAATGAAATCATGGTGAAAGGAGGTCAAGAAGCTTACCAACAGGTTTGGGGTCGTCCTCCTATTTCTCCAAGCTCCCTTGGTCGTTTTTGCAAGCAAGAAGTGAAAGGGGTTTCGAAATTACCCTTTCAACTAGTGGATAAAGGAGCATATATGCATTTTATTAACAATTCATTTTAGGAGAGAGAAAGTAGGGATTATCTCCTCCATTTCCTTGCCCTTTCCCCCTTCCCTTCCTTGGTCACTATGCTATCTTCGCCTCTTATTACTCTCAATTATCCATGATTGAAAGAAAAGCAAATTAAGCACCTTAAATCATATAATACTAATATCCATAAGTGAGTGGATATTTTTTTTCATATAATAATGTGTGTGAGTTATCAACTTCCTTTGGATATTTTCGTGCCTTTGCAAGGAACATGGTCTTCCATTCTCTTGAAAACTCATCCCTCACCTTTTGGTTAAAAGGGGGTTTTAATTAATATATTTATTTTTGCATTAAATTGAAGTAAAGTTCCAATTATGCGTAAATCTTGATTATTTTAATATCAAGATTCTCTCTCCTCCAAAGAGATACAAATGAGGCACCCCTCTCATTTTCTTTGCTCTACATGATGCCAAGAAACATTAGGGACTATTTCGAAATGGTAAATTGCATATTGAACCATGGGTTTTGGGTAAAATGCACATTACACCAAAACTAGGTTTTAATGCACAAACATTGCTCAACAAGCTCTTCCTTGTTACTCAGGCTACCACAAGCCATACTACTACATCATATTCATCCTTATGAGATCTTTTCATCAAAGTATGTCTTTTGGAAAATACTTATTGATAAATTCTTGACTAAATTCCTCCCAACCAACCTCTTCATCATTCCTTTTTATTTCTTCTATAGCCTACCAATGTCTAGCACTACCCTTCAAAAGGTATACAACATGTTTGACTTTGTCAACATCTGGGATACTAAGGATCTTAAAGGCTTTTTCTAACTCAGTGAGCCAGAGATCAGCATCTGTTGGGTCAGATGTACCAGCATATTCTATGGATCCTACACGACATAGTCGTTCAAAGGTCTTTCCAGATCCATATCCCTCATTGGGAGCTGGTGCCCTAGGTGCCGATGCTGGCATTCAGTCTATCATATGCGTCACTGTAGACATGAATTTCCCAAAAAGTGTAGAAAAAACTGGGTTTCTCATCATGACTTCATCAACAGGGGGATTCTCAGGCACTGTTTTTTCTCTTGCCTGATCCCTGGCACCTTCTACTGGTGCAGCAACATTGCTCTCAGCAACATATTCTTCATGTCCTCCAGACAACTTTTAGTTATATATCTTCTTCTGCATAAGCAGAAGGCACTATAAAATACATTGGGTACACTTAGAACAAACTCGATAACTTATTCCTATGTCTCTATAGACTCAGTAAACCTAGAGCTCTGATACCACTAAATTGTGGCATCCAAATCACAAAAACAAGATTTACATAAGTGGAAGCGATCATTTGCTGTGGATTAGTGAAAGTCACTAAAAATTAAAACCTTTTTCAAAGAGATCCAATCATAGGAAAACTCTTTCAACGAGAACCAATGTATCACACTTACATCCTGGTTCATAAGTACATATCTGGTACCATCTCTTCTCCAGATTTACAACATCAACTGCCTTGTTAAAAGCTAAACACAGACAACATAAGAACCTCGAGGCATCAAGACAAAAACTCAAAACAATTCATCGAAAGCATTCACTATTAACTCCAAGGACCTGAGAGTATAGAGACGACATATAGGACATCTATCTACAAGACACGACAGACAGTACACTCAACCTGAGTTGTCACTGCTATCCCTACTACTACTGAAGTTCTTCCCCTGCAAGAATGTTCTCAAGCTCCTCCGTGCTCGTCCACCTAAAAAAATGTTGGATCCCACGGGGGTGAGACAATTGAAAATTGCCCCAATGAGAGATATAAGTCTCTGCCAGAAACATTATTATTGTAGTTTAATGATATAAAACTGGGCAGAGGATAAGCAGTTTAGATCATTCACATCTTTAAATATTGCAACTATCTATAATAGAGCAGTAAATTAACTATTCTCTTTATAAGGAATAAGAAGGACATGTGTATCATTTGTCTATTATATCAACTCAGCATCCCATGCTTTTCTCATGATATTCATTACTCTGATATGTCACCCATGAGTCTTTCTTGATTCTATCGATTGGCCTTAGCCAACCTACTAAACATATTTTGGTTTATACTGGACATGAGAGTGTACATCATCATGTCTTGTTCAGGCATTGGTCTCCACCAAACCTATATAAATATTCCAGGCATTGGATTATACCAATCTTGTACAAGTAGTACTAGCATTGGACTTATATTATTCCAGTGTATCCATTCCAGTTATTGGACTATGCCATCCCTGTGCATCCATTCCAAGTATTGGACTATGCCAACCATGTGCATCCATTCCATGTATTGAACTATGTCAATCCTGTGCAACTATTCCAGGTATTGAACTATGCTAATCCTGTCCAACTATTCTAAGTATTGACCTATGCCAATCATGTGCAACTATTCCAGGTATTGAACTATGTCAATCTTGTACATCTATTACAGGTGTTGAATTATTACCAATCATGTGCAGTTATTCTAGGTATTGGGTTGTTACCAATCCTGTGCAGTTATTCCAGGTATTGAACTGTGTCAATCCTGTGATATTATTCTAGGTATTGAACTATGTCAATCATGTGACATTATTCCAGGTATTGGTAGTTAACCAATCCTGTGATATTATTCCAAGTATTGGGTTGTTACCAATCTTGTGCAGTTATTCCATGTATTGAACTATGTCAATCCTATGATATTATTCTAGGTATTGAACTATGTCAATCCTATGACATTATTCCAGGTATTGAGAGTTAACCAATCCTATGATATTATTCCAGGTATTGAGTTTTAACCAATCTTGTGATATTATTCCAGGTATTGAACTATGTCAATCTTGTGAAATTATTCCAGGTATTGGGAGTTAACCAATCCTGTGACATTATTCTAGGTATTGGGTTGTTACCAATCCTGTGCAGTTATTCAAGGTATTGAACTATGATAATCCTGTGATATTATTCCAGGTATTGAACTATGTCAATCCTGTCACATTATTCCAGGTAGTGGGAGTTAACCAATCCTGTGATATTATTCCAGGTATTGGGTTGTTACCAATCCTGTGCAGTTATTCCAGGTATTGAACTATGTCAATCCTGTGATATTATTCCAAGTATTGAACTATGTTAATCCTGTGACATTATTCCAGGTAGTGGGAGTTAACCAATCCTGTGATATTAATCCAGGTATTTTGTTGTTACCAATCCTGTGATATTATTCCAGGTATTGGGTTTTAACCAATCCTGTGCATCTTATTACAGATTACCACATCTTGTCACCTCACACTAGGCAATGACCATTCTCACGGCTCATAGAGCACATTTAATCTCTTGTCACCTCTCACTAGATAACAATTAATATCATGGCTCACAAGACCCATAAAACATCTTGTTACCTCTCACTAGGTAATCATTAATAACATTCTTAAAGAGCTGGATGTGATATTTATGATGTCTTGAAGCATTACTTTCCATATTACTTTTAACTTACTTAAGTTTATCAACTTGTATTGTATTAAGGTATTTTCCCATCTTAATACTTTTATCCACTAACCTATCACCTTTATCATAAAGTGCATAGGTTATAGAACACACATTAGAATTGTCCAACCATCTTCGATGATATGGACTCATCTCAAATTAAGGCATTGCTCATTATTAGGATTAGGTCTCCCATACCATCATCCTTTATTAGGGTTAGGGTTTCACATACTATCATACTTCATTAGGGTTAGGATTTCATATACCATCACCTTTCATTAGGCATTCACATCACATTACCCATAATTAGGGTTTACTATTCATCCCAACTAGGGTTTCTCATGGCATCACCCTCAATTAGGGTTTCTCATGGAATCACCCTCAATTAGGGTTTCTCATGGAATCAACCTCAATTAGGGTTTCTCATGGAATCAACCTCAATTAGGGTTTCTCATGGAATCACACTCAATTAGGGTTTCTCATGGAATCAACCTCAATTAGGGTTTCTCATGGAATCACCCTCAATTAGGGTTTCTCATGGAATCAACCTCAATTAGGGTTTCTCATGGGATCACCCTCAATTAGGGTTTCTCATGGAATCAACCTCAATTAGGTTTTCTCATGGTATCACCCTCAATTAGGGTTTCATCCATTTCCTATATTAGGGTTACACCTAGCATTGCCCTAAATTAGGGTTAAGGCTCAACAACCTTCTTGATTAGGGTTTCATGATCACTTCATCAAAGATCATAATTTAGAATCTTAATTTATTCATATTGAAGGTATTTGAAACTTATCCATTACATGATTACCCTACATGTATGGATTCCTCATTCTCTCATCCTATCTATGATGTTAACTATGTCAAACTTGGATAAATAAGGTCAACCAACCCTTTAATTAAATACATTCAATTACGATTGACACACAATATTAAAATAGTTCTTACTTAAGATTCAGGGATTAACTCATCTAGGGTTACCAATTACTTAGTACCTTAAAGGTACAACCCTAGTGATAATTTTTGAGATAAATCAGTTGCAACCATAGGGTCATTTCATATTTCATCACCTTATGTTCCTCACTAATTAAATCATATTGACTCATCCAAACATTCTTGACCATTGATGCTCCAAACGGTTTGAAACCGAATGGGCTTGGGTCTCCAAATGGTTTGAGACTGTTTGGTCTCAAATGGTCTTGAGACCATTTGGACCCAAACGATCTTGAGACCATTTGGACTCAAACGGTCTTGAGACCGTTTGGTCCAAACCATCTCAAAACTGAATGGACCAAAAAGTCCTTTCAACACTTACATGATTCATGATTTCAATGGATGGACCAATTATCAATTGAGTCTTTGATTTCTTTATCACTTGAACTATTGAATCAACCTTCAATTAGACCATCAATTAGGGTTTTGAACCCAATTGATCTAGGATTTCAACTCAAGGAACCTTCAATTAGGGCTTGAATCTAGTAGCCATCAATGTTCAACATTGTGGAATTGGTTCAATTGAAACCAATGAACCATCATCAAACTTTTGACATGACCTGACCCCAAACAGTCTTGAGGTCGCTTGGATGACCTCCAAAGGTCTTGAGACTGTTTTCCTCATCCTAACCTTGGTATTTGTGAAATTCCATTAGGGTTTAGGTCATTGGATTGATCATCAAATCAACACTCAATTGCATTTCAATTTGGTATCTCTGGACCTTCAATTACTCAACCATACTTAACCCTATACCTCCAAACTGTCTTGGGTGACCCCCAAATGGTCTTGAGACCTTTTGGGTGACCTCGAAACGGTCTTGAGACCGTTTGGGCTAATCAACCCAAAAATCTAAGTTAACCAAATTGAATTTCAGCACTCATTTCGATTAGGGTTTGCTAATTGATCAACCTTCAACTAATGAACCCTTTACAATTAATCAATCAAATTTGGTGGGTCATCAACCAGCATCATTAGCATCAAAATTTCCAAATGGTCAACTCTCCCAAATGGTTTGAAACCGTTTAGCTTCAAAATGGTTTGATGAAACCATTTGCTTTCAAACAATTTTGTTGAAACCGAATGAGCAATTTTGTTGAAACCGAATGACATAGAATTTCTTTGGGAAATGTGTCCAAGATGATGTCATCATCATATACCTTCATCCCTGTAGTTCGTAGTACTTATTATTTCATGGAATTATCCATTTGAACCAACAATTAATCAAGAAGATGAAGGAATCAACAAAATTGCAAGATTAATAGTTGAATAACAATGTAAAGGGGTTCAAGTTATATAACCACATCCAATTGAGCTTAAAAGCTCCAAGATCCACGTAATTAATGGTGGAATATGCTTTCTCAACTATACCAATTTCGTCCTCAAGCTTTTGAGTGAAAATGAATGGCTAGGATAGAAGATTGCATGGAGAAAAGAAGAAATCCATCATTTATTTTTTATTTCCACCATGAAATCATGGTGTAAGGAGGTTAAGAATCTTACCAACAGGTTGGGGGTCGTCCTACTATTTCTCCAAGCTCCCTTGGTCATTTTTGCAAGCAATAAGTGAAAGGGGTTTCGAAATTACCCTTTCAAGTCATGGATAAAGGAGCATATATGCATTTTTATTAACAATTCACTTTAGGAGAGAGAAAGTAGGGATTATCTCCTCCATTTCCTTGCCCTTTTCCTCCTTCTCTTATTTGGTCACGAGGCTATCTTATTTGCCTCTTATTCCTCTCAATTATTTATGATTTAAAGAAAAGCAAATTAAGCACCTCAAATCATATAATACTAATATCCATAAGTGAGTGGATATATCTTTTTCTTATAATAATGTGTGTGAGTTATCCACTTCCTTTGGATATTTTCGTGCCTTTGCAAGGCACATGGTCTTCCATTATATTGCAAACTCATCCCTCACCTTTTGGTTAAAAGGGGGCTTTAATTAATATATTTATTTTGCATTAAATTGAAGTAAAGTTCCAATTATGCTTAAATCTTGATTATTTTAATATCAAGATTCTCTCTCCTCCAAAGAGATACAAATGAGGCGTTCCTCTAATTTTCTTTGCTCTAAATTATGCCAAGAAACATTAGGGACTATTTTGAAATGGTAAATTGCATATTGAACCATGGGTTTTGGGTAAATTGCACATTACACCAAAACTAGATTTTAATGCACAGACATTGCTCAACAAGCTCTTCCTTGTTACTCAGGCTACCACAAGCCATACTACTGCATCATATTCATCCTTATGATGCTTCAACACTTGAGGAACATCCTATCATGCAACATTTGCAATTTAACCCCTCAACTTCGGTAATTTGCACTTTAGTCCAAAACAAGCAAAACAATGTTTCAGCATTATTCGAAAAGGACTAAAATTGAAACATAAGTTCCTATTGAGCCTTAATTACTTTTCAAAAATTAAGAGAAAGCATATAATTAACTTTATTAACCGAAACACCTAGGATTAAGGCATAACCCAGGTCAGGTATGTTACAATAAATATCACATCCAGCACCTCAAGGTTGATATACCTTGATGCATTTTAAGTCCAATATACTTGGATGAGTAACACATGAAGTGTGTCATGTCAATTGTTACATTGATATGTAATGAGATTAATGCAATTTGATAAGTGTAGACTAAATGCCTTGCTAAAGGGTCAAGTCAAGTTAATGAAGTATGATGTAATCAATATCCTAGTGAGGATGACAGAGAAACTCATACCTTGTGTTTATAAACATTCGATGATAAATGATGAGAATAAATACGTATGATTGAATACTTATGACATCAATGTAAACTCCTAGATGTGTGGAGAAATGAATTAGGGTTTGAATTAATAATATGAACATGAAACCCTATTCAGCTATAATGGAAAACTCTAACTGTAATGATGGGAAGGTTGTAATTCCCTTATTGCATAAGCCTTATAAGGCATGTTAAATACTTATATAAGAAGTATAATGATTAATGACCTTGTGAGACATAAGAATAAGTTGTTGCCTAATGAGAGGTGACAAGATGTGTAATGGGCCTTGTGAGCCATGTGATAAATTGTTGCCTAGTGAGAGGTGACAAGATGTGGAATGGACTTGTGAGCCATGTGAATAATTTGTTGCCTAGTGAGAGGTGACAAGATACTTAATGGGCCTTGTGAGCCATGTGATAATTGTTACCTAGTAAGAGGTGACAAGACACTTAATGTGCCTTGTGAGACATGTGAGATACTTTTATAACAAGTATCATGTATACCTTGATCTGATTACCTAGAGGTAATAGTTACCTGATAAGTGGTAATAGTGTTCAGTGATGAACTAAGGGTTTGTATACCCAAATCTAATAATCATGATGATGATAATATTGAGGGATGACAATTCCCAGTAATGAGATAAAAGGTTGAGATCCTAAATGTTATATGTGTTCTAAAGATTGGAAAAGTACTTGGTAGATGTATTACACCTTTTTTGTAGCATTTGTCATAATAATTCATGTTTGAAAACTAGACTGATGCTAAAAGAATATGGTAATGTACTTAAATTAATCAAGTGGAATCTCATCATGTAGTGCCCTGACCATAGATCCATTACCGTCATGATTTGTTGAATGGTGAAACGGGTTGCTCCGCGGCATAAACCAGAGACCCCATATTTTGTAATATGCAGGGGTGATGGGAAAAAATATTCGTACGCCTCAAATGAGGGATTGATGGTAGATAAACACGAAATCTCTCAATCCTTCATTATTGGTTGGGTTCGATGTAGATAAACACGAAATATATCGACCCTTCCTAAGGTTTGATGGTAGATAAACATGAGATCTCTCAATCCTGACAAGAGTGCAGCTACCCCTGCAACTCTATAGCAAAGTTGCCAGTATACCATGGAAATATATTTAGCAGTGACACAAGATGTCCTTCCTGTGGTCTCGAACTGATTGAGACAAGGGAGGTCTTAGCAGCTGGCTCTGTCATTGACCCTGTATGGAACCGATTTTGACTTTGCAGTGGTCGGTTGGAGTATGAACGGTATACCTCATCTCCTTAGGGCATAAGTGTGATTGTAAAATGTAACCAGCCGTGTAGCATATCTGCTTAAGGATCGAATATGGAAAACATTGATTGATGTGTACTTCAGTTATACATCTTAGTTGATAGATGTTATGTATGATCTTTACATTCCTTGTAAAGTAGATAGATGATTTATAACTCTACCATGGGTAGATGCAATGTTGTCCTTAAGAAAGGAGATTACTTCATTATGTTCATACAGTGAATTATCCTACCTGTTAATATATACAGAACCTCTTCTTAGTTTGTAAATGCTTAATATGGGATAATAATATGATCGGCAGAGAGTTATATCTCTCACTAGGACAATTGTCTCACCCTGTGGGATCCACATTTTTTTAAGTGGACGTGCACAAGGTGGCGAATATCTTTCTGCAGAGGAGTGACAACTGAGGTAGCAGTGACAACTCAGGTTGAGTGTACTGTCTTTCATGTCTTGTAGATAGAAGTCCTATGTGTCGTATCTGTACTCTCAGGTCCTTGGAGTTGGTTCGTTATGGTTTCATGAACAATATGAGATTTTGGCTTGTAAGCCTTGAGGTTTTATGTTGCTCCAGTATGTGCTTTGATAGATCAACTATTATATATTGTCCTCGGGAGGAAATGAATAATGTTGTACAATGTAAATCTTGATATGTATGAGTTTTGGATCTTTCAGTAAAAGTTTTCTAGACAAGGATCTCCTTGCAAAATGGTTTTAAATTTTAGTGATTTTTGTTAATCCGTTGTTTATGTTTATTCCGCTTAATTAGTAATGATTTGTTTGTCAGTTTGGTGACTGTCGTCACATGTTTTGGTATCAGAGCTTAAGGTTCGCTGAGTCTATAGAGACATAAGATTAAGGTGTTGAGTGTGTGTTAGTGTCCTCCAGTATACCCTATAGTGGCTTCTACTTGTGCAGAAGAAAGGGTGAAGTTTAAAAATGACTAGAGAACACGAGGGACACATTGTTGAAACAATGTTGTTGCACCAGGAAGAGGTGCAAGGGATCAGGTAAGAAAAGAATGAGTGTCTGAGAATTCATATCATGATCCAATTGGGATAGAGAATCCTACTTGTTATGCTCTTGATGGGCAGGTTAGGACAACTATGATGCATATAGCAAACAGGATACTAGCATTACAACCTAGGTTACCAGTCCTCAATATAGAAAATTTGTGCTTTGAAAGGGTTCCTAAATGACATATTCATGTTTGAACCGTGGAAAATGTGGGAAGGACTAACACATGACAAGAGAATAGACTCTGCCATAAGTATAGACAGATAGTACATCTGTGATGGTAATTCCCAAGAAGGGGCAATAAGCTAAGAGTTAAGGTAAGGTCTCTATAAATTTAGAGACATTTGCCTAGTTGTTCTAAAAAGACAAAGTTTTTGATGCCACCAGTGCAATAAATGCCTAGTGCACCAGGGTAGTAATCACTATGTAAAGGAAAAAGTCCTAACTTTCCACCTGTAATAACACATGGCTTAGTTTCTACATTGGTTATAAGACTGATAAGACCATGGTATAAGGATAAGACATGTTATAGATGTGGACATGTTGAGCATAATAAACTATTTTCTTTGAAAAGTAGGGAGGAAATGACTCAACAACCGAGGTAGACTCGGCAGGTCTTACGAAAGTTAAAACCCAATAACGTAAAAAGGCAAGAGTATTAACATGAAACAACTAGACTCTATGTGTTGAGTCAACTTGGAGCGGTAGATGACCGCGAGGGGTAACAGTCAGATAGAGCTTTTTCATTTTGATATACCTTCTCTTAATTTTATTTGATAATCATAAGAAGGATTGATGTTGTTGACTTCCCTTTGGTTGCCCTATGGGAACATAGGGAAGAAATGATGAGAACTAGAATTTATATTATGTTCAGTATTCTTTTAAATGCTTTATAATTTCTCTTATCTATGTGAAAGAGGATGAGTTGTAGAGGTGATACTTGGAGAAAATCCAGGGATGCTAAATTCTATGTTTTTGATGACATGAAAAGTAAGGAACATGATAGTAAATAAAGTGCATACTACCTAATCTCAGTACTTATATACTCTGGCCAAGTATTCAACTATTGAAGATAAGGTGAGTATGGAACTCTTAGATTGTTATCATTCTGATTACTCTGATCAAGTAGTCATTCTGAGACAATCTAGTGAGCATAACGAAACTAGAAATATGGCATGTATATTTTTATCACATCCTAAGTGCAATAAAATTAAATCTGAGATGATCTCATATCAATTTGTGTGCATGAGGAAGTAAAAAGTATAATCCTCATGATAAAAGAATGAGAACAAGGGAGATGATCCCTGTCTGATAAAACATGTGTGAATAGTAAAGATATTTTACCATGATGTGGAAATGGGAAATGTAATAAAATCACAAAATACTCATGAACATGTTAGACAATAACAAAAAAAGGAATGATGACATGTAATCATCCTTATAATTCCTATGTTGATAGCCAGGAACCTAGGATGAAACAAGAGTAAGTGACTCATTAACAGTTAAAAGTTCATGCAATAATCAGAGGAGATGATAATCTCTTCTCTTTGATAAACAACCCTGGGTGATGATGGGGTGATAAGAGGGATATGTTTCTTTGTGTTCTCTCCTTTTAGGGACATGGAAATCAAGTGAATACTATTACACTTGATGTGCATGGATTTGAAATAATCCATTGATGGACACTTAAAAAGTATCAATTCGTCTTGGACTTTGGTTCCAAGATAAAGATATGTGTAATAAATAATGTCCTAAGATGAAATAAAGATCCTTTTATATGTGTGGTCTTGGTAATAACAATAGAGAAATGGAATTGACGAGGGTGTGATGTGTTTTGAACATATGTGACAGATACCAAGATAAGGAATTCTAGTATCCAAGAAGTGTCATGTGGCATGAGAAAATGAGAACATGACTCCTGATAAGATGATTAATGTTTGGTTACCTATAAGGGCCAACTTTGAGATCATTCTAGTTACATACTATAGTATGGACATCATATGTTAGGGGTTTATGCTCTGCATAAACATAACATCGATAAGGATGTACTAATTGAAGGAACAATTGTAAAATCGTTGTGGGAAAAGCTTATCAAGCTAAAAATAATTCCATAGAATACCCCTACCTAAATCTGTTAAGGCAGCTTATACATAACATCTAAAGATACCTCTAAGATAAGTTCTTAATTGATAAGTAACCTCCCCTTATGAAAAGAGAATGTACAACTAGTGAGATAGTTGGTACAAGTAGTAAGAAAGTTTAGTGTTGTGTTTGTAGATTGGATGGCACAACATATGTATGATAAGACTTGTAGTCCCAAGAGGGTGACAAAACGTAACTCTGGTATTTCCTTGAAAGTGAAATGCTAAGCTGAATTAGGAGTATGGAAGACTCCCCATAATCAAGAATCTTGTCACATAAAGTTGTAAGTTAAGAAAGGTGACAAATAAGTGAGGTTTGACACTTGAGTTAAATAAGGTATGTATAATGTTTCTCTGACTAAGAAAAATGTTACCTGACACAGAGTTGACTCTATAGTCAATAATGAAAAGGATAATGGAGTATGTGTCCTGTATGACAGATTCTATGATAACCCTGTGTGGAAGAACTATGTGTTGATCAAAATTCTATGGCATCTCCATGACATTAAGATGTTATGTGGAGACTTGATGATATAATGAATAAATAATATTTGTCTCCCTGTACCTGGGATTTTGGGGACGAAATCCATGTTAGGGGTTTATAACTTGTAATGACCCTGACCTGGGTTATGAGGTAACCCTATTTGTTTTGGCTAATTAAGTTTCTTAGAACTCTAATATAATCCTCTAATGGGTTTTGTTATCATGTGACACACTTATGTTTCAAGTTTGGTCCCGATTGAATGTTGTTTGAGCAATTTTCCTTTATTTTGGACCAAAGTGAAAATTACCCAAGATGAGGGTTATATTGTAGTATGTCACATGTTGAACATGCCTTAAGTGTTTTAGAATCATAAGATAGAGAATTATGCAAGGTGGTGGCTTGTAGAAAGCCTAAATTACGAGTTGCAGCTTGTTTGAATAATGTTAGTGCATTGTGCACCAATTTTGGTATGAATTGTAATTTACCCAAAATGTAGTGTTAATAAGCAAATTACCACCTTGAGAGTGTCCCTACTCCCTCCTAATATCATGTAGATGAGAGAGAAAGAAGGATACACCATGTTTGAATCAATTATGAGTGATGTTAATCTTGGTGATGGAATGACCAAGAAAAGGGGTTGAATATGAAACCCTAACTTGAGTTGTATCAAGTTGAAAAGCTTATATATGAGTGCCTATCGGCCAAGGAGCCATAGGACAAGACTCATATCATTTTTTTAACTCTTGGAAAATGCCATATTGTGCAAAGCACCTCAAGGAGGTGAGTTGTGTCGGGTTACAACTTCCTTAGTAAAGTTGTGACGAGTTGTGAATAAAGTGATGAATGAATTGATATATCTTATTCAAAAGGATATGTAATGGAAGAATTGTCATCCCTAAATGATCCTAAACCATTTTGCATGACAAGATAAATGTTTATGCATACATGTACATGTGTCACCCATGCATGGACATGTGGCACCTACTAGCTCAAATAGATGACACCTCATTTTTACACTCCTTCATGAACAACAAGTATATATACCCCTAGTTTCACCCCTTAGTGGAATTTGTCGACCCTTACCACCCTCCTTTCCTAAGGTATCATGCATAGAGATCTTGTAACGTGCAGGAGTGATGTGGTATCGTGCATAGGTCCTTGGATATCGCCCATAGAAAGAGCTTATTGGCCAAGTAGGTTGATATTGGCCAAGAAGGGTGATATCAGCCATAGTGAAGTGTTTTTGAACCCAAGCGAGATGGATATCGGCCACAAGTGGTGGCATATCATGCAAGGGTTGTGAGGTATCGTGCAAAGGTGTTGTAGCAATAAGGAGCTCAAGTCATAACCCTAAGGTGAGGCCATGATCATCTTCATCCTTGGATTGAAGTATGATTTTAGGGTTTTGATCTTCCTTTCCTTTCTTCTTCACCAATTTCTTATCCATGGCGATTCCTTGTATATGAAGGAGTTGTGAATGAGCCTTGGGATTTTGATAAGTTATCTTCAACCTTAGGAACATGGAGCTTTGGAGCTTGGAGCTTTGAAGTTGTTCTTAAGGCAAGTTATTTAACTTGAACTTAATCATGTTATTATTCATCATGTAAATTGCTATACTTAATGAATTACTTTTAAGTCCAAAATTTCCTGAAATAGTTGATGAAATGATGAGCTCTAGTAGTTTCTTTGACCTGTTTCCATGAACTATAACTGTTAGAACGAAGGTCTAGAGCTTGAAGAAGATGGTATCACTTTGTAAAAGTGATATCAGGTTCAAGCATGTACACAAATAGCTCTAACCCGATATGGGTATGTATTGCACAATATGACTTGCCCGATATGACTTGCCCAATATGCTTGCATGATAAGAAGTCAAGTATAGACTCCATACATGATACAAGGTTAAATGTATACTTGTAATTTGATATGAAACCCTAATTTGGGTAATCTGATATGGTAGTCGATACACAACTCTAGATGACATGTATCCCATCACGGCCAACCCTAGATGATGTCTAGCCTGACATGGTAATGAGTTGATACCTCTTAAACATCATGGGCGACACATATATGTACCATGTGCCCATCACAATCAACCCTAACCTGACATAGGTGTTGTAACCCAATATTTGATGGTGTATCCCAACATGGCTTGGTGTCCTTTACTCCTATCAACTTGTATAATGGGTTGAGCCTGATATGGCAAACCCTAACCCATCACGGCCAACCCTAGATGGTGAGCCACCCAATATGGTGATTGAATACGCGGATCTTTAGCCTGACATGGTGATGGTTTAATACTTCATGCATGACAGGGGTCACACATACAAACACCTCTAGTCTGATATGGATGGTGTCATACACCTCTAGCTCGATATGGATGGTGTTCATACACCTCTGTCCTGATATAGATGGTGTTCATACACCTCTATCATGATATGGATTGTGTTCATACACCTCTGGCCCGATATGGTGAGTGATCATACACCTCCAACCCAATATGGTGGTGTCTATACATCTACAACCCAATATGGTGAATATATGCACACCTCCAACCTGAGACACTTTGTAAAGGTGAGGGCATGCACTTTTAGGAGTGATGAGTATAGGTGAAACCCCTAATGTGATTGATAATGCACAACTTTATATCAATAATGCTTCAACCTGAGATAAGTCCATATCAATTTATGATGGTTGGACAATTCAAATGTGTGACTTATGGCCGATACACTACATGATAAATGTGATGAGTTAGTGCATAAAGTATTAGGATGGGAAAATACCCAAATAAAAGATAAGTTGATGAACTTAAGTAAGTTAAAAGTGATGAGGGAAGTGATACACTAAGACATGATAAATATCACAACCAGCACCTCAAGGTTGATATACCTTGATGCATTTTAAGTCCAATATACTTGGATGACTAACACATGAAGTGTGTCATGTCAATTGTTACATTGCGATGTAATTAGATTAATGCACTTTGATAAGTGTAGGCTACATGCCTTGAGAAAGGGTCAACCCAAGTTAATGAAGTATGATGTAATCAATATCCTAGTGAGGATGAGAGAGAAACTCATACCTTGTGTTGATAATCGTTCAATGATAAATGATGAGAATAAATAAGTATGATTGAATACTTATGACATCAATGTAAACTCCTAGATGTGTGAAGAAATGAATTAGGGTTTGGATTATTAATATGAACATGAAACCCTATTCATCTATAATGGAAAGCTCTAACCGTAATGATGGGAAGGTTGTAATTCTCTGATTGCATAAGCCTTGTAAGGCATGTTAAATACTTGTATAAAAAGTATAATGATTAATGGCCTTGTGAGCCATAAGAATAAGTTGTTTCCTAATGAGAGGTGACAAGATAATTAATGGCCTTATGAGCCATATGAATAAGTTGTTGCCTAGTAAGAGATGACAAGATGTGTAATGGGCCTTGTGAGCCATGTGATAAATTGTTGCCTAGTGAGAGGTGACAAGATGTGGAATGGCCTTGTGAGCCATGTGAATAATTTGTTGCCTAGTGAGAGGTGACAAGATACTTAATGGGCCTTGTGAGCCATGTGATAATTTTTGCCTAGTGAGAGGTGACAAGATACTTAATGGGCCTTGTGAGCCATGTGAGATACTTGTATAACAAGTATCATGTATACCTTGGTCTGAGGATCTAGAGGTAATAGTTACCTGATAAGTGGTAATAGTGTTCAGTGATGAACTAAGGGTTTGGATACCCAAATCTAATAATCATGATGATGATAATATTGAGGGATGACAATTCCCAGTAATGAGATAAGGGATTGAGATCCTAAAAGTTATATGTGTTCTAAAGATCGGAAAAGTACTTGATAGATGTATTACACCTTTCTTTGTAGCATTTGTCATAATAATTCATGTTTGAAAACTTGACTGATGCAAAAAGAATACGGTAATGTACTTAAATTAACCAAGTGGAATCTCATCATGTAGTGCCCTGACCATAGATCGATCAGCGTAAGGATTTGCTGAATGGTGAAACAGGTTGCTTCGAGGCATAACACGAAGACTGCATATTTTTGAATATGCGGGGGTGATGGGTGAAAATATTTGTACGCCCTGAATGAGGAATTGATGGTAGATAAACATGAAATCTCTCAATACTTCATTATTGGTTGGGTTCAATGTCGATAAACACGAAATCTATCAACCTTTCCTCAGGTTTGATGGTAGATAAACACGAGATCTCTCAATTTTGACGAGAGTGCAGCTTCCCCTGCAACTCTATAGTGAAGTTGCCAGTATACTGTGGAAATCTATTTAGTAGTGACACAAGATGTCCTGCCTGTGGTCTCGTACTGGCTGAGACAAGGGAGGTCTTGGTAGCCGGCTCTGTCATTGACCTTGTATGGTACCAATTTTGACTTCACTGTGGTCGGTTGGAGTATGAGCGGTATACCTCATGTCCTTAGGGCATAAGTGTGATTGTAAATTGTAACTAGCCATGTAGCATATCTTCTTAAGGATCGAATATGGAGAACATTGATTGATGCGTACTTCAGTTATACATCTTAGTTGATAGATGTTATTTATGCTCTTTACATTCCTTATAAAGCAGATAGATGATTTATAACTCTACCATGGGTAGATGTAATGTTCTCCTTAAGAAAGGAAATTACTTCATTATGTTCATACAATGAATTATCCTGCCTGTTAATATATAAAGAACCTCTGCTCAATTTATAAATGCTTAATCTGGGATAATAATTTGATCGACGGAGAGTTATATCTCTCATAGGGACAATTGTCCCACTCCGTGGGATCCACATTTTTTTTAGGTGGACGTGCACGAGGTGGCGAAGGTCTTTCTACAGAGGAGTGACAACTGAGGCAACAATGATAGCTCAGGTTGAGTGTACTGTCTATCATGTCTTATAGATAGAAGTCATATGTGTCATCTCTATACTCTCAAGTCCTTGGAGTTGGTTCGTTATGGTTTCATGAACCATCTGATATTTTGGCTTGTAACCCTCGAGGTTTTATGTTGCTCCAATATGTCCTTTGATTAAGAAACTATCACATATTGTCCTCCAGAGGAAATAAATAATGTTGTACAATGTAAATCTTGATATGTATGAGTTTTGGATCTTTCTAGTAAAAGTTTTCTGGACAAGGATCTCCTTGCAAAACGGTTTTAAGTTTTAGTGATTTTTGTTAATCTGCTGTTTATGTTTATTCTGCTTAATTAGTAACGATTTGTTTGTCGGTTTGGCGACTTTTGTCACACTTTTCTTTGAAAAGAAGGGAGTAAATGACTCAACAACCGAGGTAGACTCGGTAGGGCTTATGAAAGTTACAACCTAATAATGTTGAGTCAACTTGAAGCGGTAAATGATCGCGAGGGGTAACAGTCAGATAGAGCTTTTTAATTTTGATATGCCTTATCTTGACGTTATCTGATAATTATAAGAAGGATTGTTGTTATGGATTTCCCTATTGATTTTCCTATAAGGACATAGGGAAGAAATGATGAGAACTAGAATTTATATTTTGTTCAGTATTCTTTTAAATATTCTATAATTTCTCTTATTTGTGTGAAAGAGGATGAGATATAGAAGTGATGCCTAAATCCAGGAATGTTAAATCCTGTGTTTGTGATGATACAAAAAGTAAGGAATATAATAGTACACAAAGTGCATACTACCTAATCTCAGTACTTGTATACCTTGGCCAGGTATTCAACTATTGAAGATAAGGTGAGTATGGAACTCCTAGATTGTTATCTTTCTGATTACTCTGATCAAGTAGTCATTTTGAGACAATCTAGTAAGTATAATGAAACTGGAAATATGGCATGGACATTTATATCACATCCTAAGTGAAATAAAGTGGGATCTGAGATGATCTCAGGTCAATCTGTGTGTATGAGAAAGTAAAGAGTATAATCCTCATGATAAAGAGAATGAGGACAAGGGATATGATCCCTGTCTAATAAAGCCTGTGTAAATTAGTAAAGATCTTTTCCCTTGATGTGGGAATGGGAAATGTGATAAAATCACAAAATTTTCATAAACATGTTAGACAATAACAAAGAAATGAGTAATGACATGTAATCATCCTTATAATTCCTATGCTGATGGCAAGGAACTTAGGATGAAATAAGAGTAAATGACTCATGAACAGTTGAGAGTTCATGCTATCATTAGAGGAGATGATAATCCCTTCTCTTTGATAAATAACCCTGAGTTGTGATGGGGTGATAAGAGGAATATGTTTCTTTATGTTCTCTTCTTTTAAGGACATGTCAATCAAGTGAGTACTATGACACTTGATGTGCATGGATTAGAAATGATCCATTGATGGATACTTAGAAGAGTATCAGTTTGTCTTGGTCTTTGGTTCCAAGATAAAGATATGTGTAATAAATAATGTCCCAAAGATGAAATAAATATTCTTTATATGTGTGGCTATGGTAATAACAATAGAGAGATGGAAATGATGAGGATGTGATATGTTTTCAACACATGTGACAGATACCAAGGTAAGGAATTCTGGTATCTAAAGAAATATCAAGTGGTATGGGAAAGTAAAAGCATAACCCCTAATCATATGATTTATGTTTGGTTACCTAGAAGGGGAACATTGAGATTAGTTTAGTTATATAATAAAGTATGGACATCATATGTTAGGGGATTATGCTCTGCATAAACATAACTTTAATAAAGATATATTAATTGAAGGAGAAAAAGCTTCTCAAAGCTAAAAATGTATGATAATACCTGTAGTCCCAAGTGGGTGACAAAACGTAACCATAATATCTCCATGAAAAATAAATGTTAAAACTAAGTGGGGTTTTACACATGAATCATTCAAAATATGAATAACACTTCTTTGATATAGAAGGTGTTACCTGACACGGTATATATACTGTAAGTCAATAATGAAGAGGCAGATGAATATATATATATATGACAGATTCAAATGATAACCTTGTGTGTAAGAACCTTGTGCTAGTCAATGATCTATGACATCTCCATGACATTAAGATGTTATGTGGATACTTGATGATATAATGAATGAATAATATCTATCTCCCTTTACCTGGGATTTCGGGGATGAAATACTTGTTAGGGGTTTATAACTTGTAAGGACCCTGACCTGGGTTATGAGGTAACCTTGTTTCTTTTGGTTAAGTAAGTTGCTTATAAATTTAATGTAATCCTCTAAGGTGTTTTTTATCATGTGACACACTTATGTTCCAAGTTTGGTCATGATTAAATGTTGTTTGAGCAATGTTCCTTTGTTTTGGACCAAAGTGCAATTTACCCAAGATGAGGGGCCATATTGCTAAATGTCACATGTTGAACATGCCTCATGTGTTTTAGCATCATTATAGATATAATTTTGCAAGTTGGTGTCTTGCGGAAATCCCAAATTCCAAGTTTGAACTTATTTGAATAATGTTAGTACCTTGTGCACCAATTTTGGTACAAATTGTAATTTACACAAAATGTAGGGTTTATTTGCAAATTACCACCTCTAGAGTTTCCCTACTTCCTCTATGTATCATTTATAGGAGATAGAATGAATGATACACCATGTTTGAATCTATTGTGAGTGATGGTGATGAAATGACCAAGAAAAGGGGTTGAATAAGAAACCCTAACTTGAGTTGTATCCAGTTGAAAAGCTTATATATGAGTGCCTATCGGCCAAGGAGCCATTGGAAAAGCCTCATATAATTTTGTGGACTCTTAGAAAAGGCCATGTAATGCAAATCACCTCAAGGAGGTGAGGTGTGTCGGGTACAACTTCCTTATAAAAGTTTTATAGGGTTGTGGATAAAGTGGTGATTTAATTGATATATCTTACTCAAAGGGATAAGTAATGGTCAAATTTTAAACCCTAGCTTATCCTCAACTATTTTTCATGTCAAGATAAATGTTTATGCATGCATGTACACGTGTCATCCAAGCATGGACATGTGGCACCTACTAGCTCAAAATTGATGACACCTCATTTTTACACTCCTTTATGAACAACGAGTATATATACCCCTAGTTTCACCCCTTAGTGGAAGTATTCGGATCTTACCACCCTCCTTCCATATGTTATCGTGCATAGGGTCCCTGTATCGTGTAGGAGTGATGTGGTATTGTGCATGGGCCTTGGGTATCTCCCATACCAAGATCATATCACCCAAGTAGAGTGATATCGGCCAAGAAGGGTGATATCGGCCATAGTGAAGTGTTTTTGGACACAAGTGAGGGGGATATCGGCCACAAGTGGTGGCATATCGTGCAAGGGTTGTGAGGTATTGTGAAATGGTGCTAGAGTAAGAAGGAGATCATATCTTAACCCTAAGGTGAGCCCATGATCATCTTCAACCTTGGATTGAAGCATGATTTTAGGGTTTTGATCTTCCTTTCTTTTCTTCTTCACCAATTGCTTATCCATGGTGATTCCTTGTATATGAAGGAGTTTTGACTGAGCCTTGGACTTTCAATAAGTCATCTTAAACCTTAGGAACGTGGAGCTTTGGATCTTGGAGCTTTGAAATTGTTCTTAAGGCGTGTTATATAAGTTGAGCTCAACCATGTTATTATTCATCATCTAAATTGCTATTCTTAATAAATTACTTTTAATTCCGAAATTTCCTGAAATAGTGGATGAAATTATGAGTTCTAGTAGTTTCTTAGACCTGTTTCCATGAACTATAATGGTTAGAACAAAGGTCTAGAGCTTGAAGATGATGATATCACCTTATAAAAGTGATATCGGGTGCAAGCACACAAGTAAGCACCTCTAACCCGATATGATGATGCACCTACTTCACTAAAATGATATGGATATGATTGTATACCTTCTTGCACAATATGGTGGTTTAGTATACACCTCTTGCCTGATATTTTTTCATGATTGGAAGTCAAGTATAGACTCCTTACACGATACAAGGTTAAATGTATACTTGTAAGTTGATATGAAACCCTAATTTGGGTAACCCGATATGAGTGAAGAATAGTAACTGTTATTGCATGATATGGTAGCCCAATACACATCCCTAGTTGATGTCTAGCCCGACATGTTAATGAGTTGATACCTCTTAAACACCATGGGTAACACATACATGTACCATATGTCCGTCACAACCAACCCTAACCCGACATGGGTGTTGCAACCCAACATTTGATGGTGTAGCTCAATATGGCTTGGTGCCCTTCACTCCTATCGACTTGTATAATGGGTTGAGCCCGATCTGGAAAACCCTAACCCATCACGACCAACCCTAGATGGTGATCCACCTGATATGGTGATTGAATACACCTTTAACCCGACATGGTGATGGTTTAATACTTCATGCACGACATGGGTCACACATACAAACACCTCTAGGCCGATATGGATGGTGTCCATACACCTCTAGCCTGATATGGATGTTTTCCATACACCTCTAGCCTGATATGGATGGTGTTCATACAGCTCTAGCCCGATATGGTGAGTGCTCATACACCTCCAACCCGATATGGTGGTGTCTATACATCTACAACCCAATATGGTGAATATATGCACACCTCCAACCTGAGACACTTTGTAATGGTGAGGGCAAACACTTTTAGGAGTGATGAGTATAATACCAAGTAATGGTGTGGCTAATACCTTGATAGGTGAAACACCTAAAGTGATTTATAATGGACAACTTTATATCAACAATGCTTCAACCTGAGATAAGTCCATATCAATTGATGATGGTTGGACAATTCAAATGTGTGACTTATGACAAATATACTACATAATAAATGTGATGAGTTAGTACATAAAGTATTAGGATGGGAAATACCCTCATACAAGATAATTGATGAACTTAAGTAAGTTAACTGTGATGAGGGAAGTGATAGATCATGACATGATGAATATCACATTCAATACCTCAAAGTTATTATACCTTGATGTACCTCAAATACAATATACTTGTATGAGTATCACATGAAGGGTGTCATGTCAATTATTACATCAAGATGTAATAAGTTAAATATACTTTGATAAGCGTAGGCTATATACCATGAGAAAGGGTTAAGCCAAGTTAATGAAGTATGATGTAATCATATTCTTGTAAGGATGAGAGAGAAACTCATACCTTGTGTTGATTATCATTTAATGATAAAAGATGATAATAAATAAGTATGATTGAATACTTATGAAATCAAAGTATGCTCCAAATGTATGGAGCAATGAATTAGGGTTGGATTAATAATATGAACATGAAACACTATTCAGTTATAAAGGAAAAATATAACTCTAATGATGGGAAGGATGTAATTCTCTTATTGCATAAGCCTTGTAAGGCATGATAAATACTTGTATAAAAAGTATAATGATGAATGACCTTGTGAGCCATATGAATAAGTTTTTGCCTAGTAAGAGATGATAAGATGTGGAATGGCCTTGTGAGCCATGTGAATAATTTGTTGCCTAGTGAGAGGTGACAAGATACGTAATGGGCCTTGTGAGCCATGTGGTAATTGTTTCCTAGTGAGATGTGACAAGATACTTAATGGGCCTTGTGAGCCATGTGAGATACTTTTATAACAAGTATCATGTATACCTTGGTCTAAGGACCTAGACGTAATAGTTACCTGATAAGTGGTAACAGTATTCAGTGATGAAGTAAGGGTTTGAATACCCAGATTTGATAATCATGATGATGATAATATTGAGGGATGACAATTCCCAATAAGGATATAAGAGATTGAGATCCTAAATGTTATATGTGTTCTAAAGATTGGAAAAGTACTTGATAAATGTATTACACCTTTCTTTTTAGCATTTGTCATAATAATTCATGTTTGAAAACTTGACTGATGCTAAAATAATACGGTAATGTACTTAAATTAATCAAGTGGAATCTCATCATGTAGTGCCCTGACCATAGATTCATCAACGTCAGTATTTGCTGAATGGTGAAATGGGTTGCTCCACGACATAACCCAAAGACTGCATATTTTTGAGTATGCGGGGGTGATGGGTGAAAATATATGTACGCTCCGAATGAGGGATTGATGGTAGATAAACACAAAATCTCTCAATCCTTCATTATTGGTTGGGTTTGATGTAGATAAACACAAAATCTATCGACCCTTCCTCAGGTTTGATGGTAGATAAACATGAGATCTCTCAATCCTGACAAGAGTGCAGCTGCCCCTGCAACTCTATAGCGAAGTTTCCAGTATACCCTGGAAAGCTATTTAGCAGTGACAGAAGATGTCCAGCCTGTGGTCTCGTACTGACTGAGACAAGGGAGGTCTTGGCAGCCGGCTGTGTCATTGACCTTGTATGGTACCGATTTTGACTTCGCAGTGGTCGGTTGGAGTATGAGTGGTATACCTCATCTCCTCAGGGCATAAGTGTGATTGTAAAATGTAATCATCCGTGTAGCATATCTGCTTAAGGATCGAATATGGAAAACATTGATTGATGCATACTTTATTTATACATCTTAGTTGATAGATGTTATTTATGCTCTTTACATTCCTTACAAAGTAGATAGATGATTTATAACTCTACCATGGGTACATGCAATGTTCTCCTTAAGAAAGTAGATTACTTCATTCTGTTCTTACAGTAAATTATCCTACCTACTAATATAAAAAGAACCTCTACTCAGTTTATAAATGCTTAATCTGAGATAATAATGTGGTTGGCGGAGAGTTATA
The DNA here is from genome assembly GCA_963693085.1 of Alisma plantago-aquatica. Classification (NCBI taxonomy): domain Eukaryota; kingdom Viridiplantae; phylum Streptophyta; class Magnoliopsida; order Alismatales; family Alismataceae; genus Alisma; species Alisma plantago-aquatica. Next base: position 830,497,214 of record OY856413.1, on the reverse strand, counting down.
TCTCTCGCTGGGACAATTGTCTCACCTCGTGGGATCCACATTTCTTTTAGGTGGACGTGCACGAGGTGGTGAAGATCTTTTTGTAGAGGAGAAGTGACAACTGAGGCAGTAATGCCAACTCAGGTTCAGTGTACTGCCTATCATGTCTTGTAGATAGAAGTCATATGTGTTGTCTCTGTACTCTCAGGTCCTTGGAGTTGGTTCGTTATGGTTTCATGAACAATATGAGATTTTGGCTTGTAAGCCTCGAGGTTTTATGTTGATCCAGTATGTGCTTTGATAGAGAAACAATTATATGTTTTCCTCGAGAGGAAATGAATAATGTTGTACAATGTAAATCTTGATATGTATGAGTTTTGGATCTTTCAGTAAAAGTTTTCTGGACAAGGATCTTCTTGCAAAATGATTTTAAATTTTAGTGATTTTTGTGAATCCACTATTTATGTTTATTCCGCTTAATTAGTAACAATTTGTTTGTCAGTTTGGCGATTGTCGTCACATCTATGAACACATCAAACATAATATATATGTTCCATTATATGAAATCACTAAACTCTTTGGTAGTACAGTGCTTGGAAGTGACCTAACTCTTTGGTAGTCGGTCACATTGTACATATGATCTAACTCTTTGGTAGTCGATCATAAAGGCCTTAATCTTGAGCTCCTTGAGAGTTAAGAGAATGCATAAAAACCTTCGACGATCAATGCATGGATATATAATGGAAAGTGTGCTTAAACTATGTGTTCTCTTTTATTAACGAACATCTTTGTGCAAGTATATATCTTTTTATTTTTTTTCCTTATAACTACCAAGTATTAGTTTTATCTTATTGCCAAGTTTAGTAATGAGAGGTATATAAAAGACACGTAGGCATACTCAGTACAATATTCTTGAATATTGTGCTGACATGTACCACATGTAATCTTTGTTTAGGTTGTGGACATATGATTTTGAAGAACCAATATAGTTGTGAGTTGTATAGCGAGCCGATGTACAAGTGGACCTATTGTCTTAAGATATTTTTGTTTAGTGGTAGTGCATGTATATGTAGAATTTTGTTGTTCAATATGTAATATCAAATGTTGTAACAATTCATTATGTAATTGTATGTTGAATGATGAACATGTGTTGTATGGTTTTATTATTGTTAATGTGCATGTGCTACTGATTGTTTCCTTCGGACATCCTCTGATTTTCTTCTTCTTAGCCTAGTGTGGGTGTTTAAATTGGGATTCTCACTGAGGTGAGGGTTTCTATTTGGACGTCACACATCAGATTAAGTTTTAGAAAATCTGGGAAAGTCACAACTCACCCACCAAGTCTATGGTTCCCACTGCGATCATGGCAATTGACCATCCAAAGTCCCAATTTCACCTCTGAATTCAGTCACATCCACCTCATCCGTGCCACTCCAGCATGACCAAGTTTATCTCCATACACCACATCCGTGGTGACAACCAAAACCCTATCATTTTTTCCTCAACATTTCCATTACTACCCCCACTTAATATAGTTCTCCCCCACCAGGTATATATACTAGGGTGACAACTGTAGCACAAAGATTACCCATTTCTACAAACCCCTAGTAGTCATTTCCACCTCTCTTAGAATTCTTGAACTCTCACCTACCCCCATTCATAGTCCACTCCATTTCCACATTCCACTACCTCATGACCCAAGTTTTCTAGGGTTTCCACCACAAAATCTAATCTTTTCATAACATCTACCTTCCTTGGATGGAGGTGCTCAACCTACAACAGCTAGGAGGTGAAGACAGGAGTGGCTACCGCCAATTACTATGGATATCTTCTTCCTTCTTGTTTCTCTTTTTCTATTTTGTTTGATCGTGTGTAGATAAGCCCCTTGTGGTAGGCTATTTGTGTTTAAAATGTTACTATGATACCATGTCAGGGGAATATGTCTTGTAAAACTCTTTGTTTTCATTATATGATGCTTTCTTTCTACTTCTATCTCATTTTCCATGGTTTGACTTGTGATAGTTTCTTTTCTTGCAATGACAAAGATGACAATCAGCGTTAGGCGATCTGACCGTTTCATGTGACGGGTAGACCGGCTGGAGGACCAAGGAGGCAGATCACAAGAGGAGTGAATTGACCAACTGGTAGGTCCAACCAACCATTTGGATGTGTCTAGAAATCAGTTGAATCGGAGGTCAGAAAATCGTTTTAGATGACCAACCGTCTGGCCAAGAGGAAAGTTGACCAGTTCAACGGTTGAACCGATCAACCTAGATTGGCAAGCAAAGATATACACCAACAATAGGTTCATGCATGTGATGTTGACATGTGTGGTAGTAATTCCTTGTGGATTCAAGAAATTACATTAGAATGGCCATAACCATCACTCTCTGTGACCCAGATTGGCAAGCAAAGATATACGCTAACAACAGGTTCATGCATGTGATGTTGACATGGGTGGTAGTAATTCCTTGTGGCTTCAAGAAATTACATTAGAATGGCCATAACCATCACTCTATGTGTTATATTTCATGTTTATGTTATGGGATATGACATGTATATGATACATACTAGTATGTGGTGATTGGAATGTGTATAAATAAATAAATAAATATATATATATATAACCCCTCAATAAAGAAAATTAAGTATTAGATGCTTTCCATTACAACACACATGAAAATCGTGATCGACTAAGCATAGGTTACGCCCCAGTGTGGTGCATCATCCATCTCGTGGAAGTGTGATGGTAGTAATGTAGGTTCCTCACAAGCGGGGTGGATTATTAACGTGTTGGCTTTTGGGTTGGTCTAAACTATGTGTCCTTAATGAGATTAAACACCATAAGCATATAGATTATTATGGAAAGGATTTGTGCATATCATCTATCTAAAAATTGCATCAGATGTAATTGACGACCGTTGCCTACCTTAATGATTGATTATGGACACTAGTGTTGGCAAGTATTAATTGAATCATTTTGGTTCTTGGATCATTAGATGTTTATTCTCTGCAATCTTTCTAATTGATAATTGAGGGTTTCCAATTTGATCAAAATCAGAGAGCATTATCTAATTAAAGAACTAATAATATTGTCAATTTTTAATCAAATAAAAAATGAGTTTTTGATAAAATTGGAAATTCTTGTGTAGAATGAAATGGAAACACACAACAACAACTTTTCTCTGCGACCAGTCCTTGAGAATGACAAGTTAAATGGAAATAACTTCGACGACTTGTTCAGGACATTGAGAATTGTTCTTATAGATGAGCGCAAGCTCTATGTCCTAGAGACAACAAAGCTAGAAGAACCTCTTCCCAATGAACAAAAGGTTGATAGGGATGCTTACAAGAAGCATACTGAAGATGATGTTGATGTTAAGTGTTTTATTCTATGCTCCATGAAGTAGGACTTGTAAAGGTAGCATGATAACGTGGAAGTTATTGAGTTGATCACACATCTTAAAAACATGTTCTAAGATCAGGCGAGATAAAAGAGATATGATGTCTCTATGTCATTGGTCAAATGTAACATGGCAGAACGAGATCCATTAGGTCCTCATGTAATCAAGCTCATTGGGCATGTAGAGAACCAGGCTAGATCGGGATTCCCTTTGGTTCAAGAGTTGACCAATGATGTGATTCTATAGTCTCTACCAGTGTCATACAGTTAGTTTGTCATGAACTACAACATGAATGACTTTGACATGACATTGACACAAGTTATAGGCATGTTGAGAACGACCGAAGAACAAATGAAGAAAGACAAGCCCAACTCTTTGATGATGATCATAAAGACAAATGGAAAGGCTAAAGGTAAAGGAAAATCTATAAAGAGTTCTAAAGAAGGGCAGAAGCCCAAATCTTTAAATCTCAAAGCAAAGGGAAGAGTAAAGAAGGGAGGCAATTTTCACGATTGTCACCAGGCTCAACATTGGAAAAGGAATTTCCCTCTCTTTCTAGAGGAATTGAATAAGAAGGAAGGGGAAGAGACATGTACTTTGGGTATAAACATTATAACATAAATTTGATTACTTCTTCATCTTGGTATGTGATACCGGATGTAGATCTGACATAGTGCAGGATCTGATAAGAAGTAAAACCTTTATGAAAGGACAAATCTAGACTATGATGAAGCAAGAGTTGCTGCAACTTCAATCTACATTTAGAATTTATCTTATCCCATTAGACATGTAATAGTGTTAGTTGAAGTACTATTTCATTATGTCAATAAATATAATCATTTTACTTTATGCATCTTGTATTACAAGGATGATAAATCAATAAAGAGTTGTTAATGCTTCTATTTCAAAGATGTGATGTTGTATGGAATTCCCCAAACATCTAGTGATATTTATATGGAGGGATATAAAGATTAATATTTATGATGTAAATACCTAAAAGATTATAATTTGACAACTCAAACAATCAATATCTATAACATAGTTATCTAGAGCACATACATGTGAAATGCATTTCTAGAATCCACATTGATGTTTTTACTTAGACACTTTTGATTATTGAACCATTAAGAGACATGCAAATATTAATGATGAGAAATATGAAAAAATACCCTTGACTATATGTAGTGGGAGGATGATTATTCTATTGAAATTATACATGTTGATGTATGAAGATCTTATAAAATTAATACTAGAGGTAATTCTTTCTACGTCATTATATTCATTGATGATCTAAGTTGATATAGGGACTTTGATATTATCAAAGTATTAATACACTTTAATATGATCAAATGTTGAAATATTGTACATCAATAGTTTGAGGACCTCTGGATAGATGCGATAGTGTATCACAAGTGAAATCGACCTGAAACATGATGACATATCAGAAAGAAGGAATTACATCCTGATGTGTCATGATGTGATTATCATTTATTCTAATCTTATAATCTCTTCAAAGATACATAACACTAAAACTAGTACCGTCTAAAATGGTTTAAAAGACATCATATGTGATATGATATGGGAGTGTCCATATATGTCTTAAGGATTGAAACTTATACAAATAAAGTAGTTTCTTGAAAAGGTTTATCCACAAATCATGATTGTGAATGATACCTTTAATCCCAATATGATAAGAAACATCTTTTGTTACTAGGATAACTGAGATCCAAAAGAATGAGTGGGAATAAAAGTAGAACACAAAATGTTCATGATAGACATGGAGGTACAAATAGAACAATTGGGAATTAGAAGTTGTTGTGGAATCTCAAGTTCCATATGTAACACAAAACATCATAATTCTAGTAGAACGAATCTGATATTAAAAGATTGTGTCCAAAAATTCAGATAGGTTGGTCATAAGATGATGAGATAATGAATCGACTAGAATCTATTGAGAACTAAAATATGAGAAGTGGGTTAAAGAAATTAGGGAGTCCATGTTAACTAATAAGGTATGACCTTGCTAGTACCGCCTGAAGGGGTAAAACAAAAGGGTGAAATAGGGTTTTCATTGGAAGATGAACATGGATAACCTAAAAGGATATATTGGTTTCAAAGGTTTTCAATTTAGCTCAAATTGTTGAACATGAAGAAATTCCTTTACCAATTGTCATAATTGTTGTTTCATCTTGTATAAACTATGATATTTGACATATGAAGATCAAAATTGGATTCCTTAAAAGTAATATTTTAGAGGATGTGTACATGACACAGCCCAAAGGTTTTATAACTCCATTAATGGAAATAAATTCTATAAGCTACAAAGTTCTATCTGAGAGATTAAAACTTGCATCTCAGAGTTGGGATCTTTTGACTTGACAAGATAGTCAAAGAGTTTGACTTGAATTAAGATAAAAGTTGAAATCCAAGATTACAAAAGATTTAGTTAGAGCATGTATGACTATTTCACATATTGATGAGGAATAACATCTCAGTGCTATTAGTATTGAGACCTGGCATTGAATACACCTTCAACAATGAAGGATTAGGTGAAACATCCTATGTGATAGGGATTAAGATCTATAGAGATAGTTCTTGAAAGTTTCATGATGACGAAAGAGTTCAACATGAAGGATTTAATGAGAGAGAATCTAACCATGATTCATTGGATACTCTCTCTTGAGCCCTATACCCAATTCTTGTGAAGAATAAAAAGGCATGAGTGAGATTCCATGTGCACCAACAAATGGATCTATCTTGTATGCTAATGTATTCATCCCATAATCTTATATTTATTGGACATGACAAGATGATATTAGTTTCCAATGAGGGTCATTGGAATGTCATTAAAATGAAATCCATTGGTACTTGAGAAGCACTAAGTATTTGTTTCTAGTACACAACAACAAGGAAGATTTGGGTGCAAAGGGTTACAATGATGCAAGCTTCCAAAATGAAAACAAGTTTTCACAATATAAAAATATGTTTAAAATAAAAAAAGAGTTATTAGTTGGAAGAGTTTTGAACTACATGTAATTCTATTCTACATTAGAAACTGAGTATCCTGCTATTATGAACAATGGAGTGGATACTATATGGGTCTAGAAGTTCATATGGATGAACATAAAAATGTTCCCACCGTTAATGACACATTAGAGATATTGTGACAAAAATGGAGCTATTGGTTAGGCAAGGAATATCAAATTCCATATTACGATAGTTCCATCTCATACAAAATGTCATAAAATGAAGAGATGAGGAACATGTAGTATATAGACAAATAGAAAAATGTTGCTAACCCGTTGGATTAGCACTTGCATAGCAAAAACATGATGGACATGATTAGATCACTAAGAATGAAATTCATATGTATTTGGCTCTATGTGAAAGTGGGAGTCTGTTGGTATGTATGCCTAGAGAGACAATCATAAGATGATTGTGATGGCATATTATATAAAGGATGTGTTTGATAATATTAAAGGCAAGCTTCCAATTTATTCTGTTTCACTTAGTTATGAGATGATGTGGAAACATAATGAATGTCTGAAGAATGACAATTCTCAATTATGTATGTCTTCAAGTATGTGAGTTGAACAATAAGATGATACACTACGTTAAGAGTATGTTCATTCTTATTATATCCATAGTCATATGTTACTATGGAATAAGGATAGACAACAATAATACTTAAGACTATAGTATGTCTTGGTTGATGACAAAAACTCATCAATCATGATATGTGTTATCAAACCAATCACATACATACTTGTTGGGGAACAATGTATCAAGCATGCCCAACTTGAGAGTGGCACATTGAAACCATATATGGTGGTCATAATCATCTCTCATAGTGAAGGTGGTGATTGTGGTTCATAGATCTAAAGTCACTAAACTCATCACATGTCGTTCAGTATACTTTGACATTGTTGACTTGAGAGTTATACATTGTCCATATTTTGATACTGACTTAACCATTCCATTCCTGTATCTAATATGTATATTCAAGATTGATTTCAGGCTTTAAGTACACGAAAATCATCAAATTACATAATCCCTAGCATGTCCAAGTTCAATTCGAAAGCAATGCAAGTGTAAAATTTGGGATTTCACTATGAAAGAACTTATAATATTTATGCAATCACTTGTTTTGATGATATGACTTGTAACTAAAATGAGCAAAAATTAGGGACACTAAATTCCAACTTTTGGTCACTCTAAAATCATTTTGAAAAATTTGTCACAACAACTTTGTCAGTTGAATTTGAATCTCAATAGATCTATTATGGATTTTTGGAAATTGATCAATTGGTCGAATTGCACACTCACATAACTCAACCAACCGACTCATTGACCAAAACTTATTTTGAATCATTGGTCAAGTTTCCAAAATCAAACTCGACCAATGGTTTGAAAAATTAGCTTTGTTGATTAGTGGATCAGTGAGTTAACTTTATTGAAACTCAACCAAATGTATTGTATGAAAAATGTAGAAAAAGTGATTATAACTGTTGGAGAGTTGTTGTAAATGAAAATAGATCAATTGCAAGTTTTAAAATAGCTATTTTTCATTATTAAGTGATCCCACACTCCAAGGAACACCCCCATCTATAAATAGGATCCCTTCGAGTTCATTACAAGTTTGCTCATTCATGTTATCCTTGGTCCTTGCTATAGTTGAGTGTGTTACAACCATTTGAGCCCCTTTCTCTCTCTCTCTCTCTCTCTCATTACAATGAATTTTGTGATTATGAGTGAGTTAGGTATGTTGTAAGAGATCTACCTCCACGTTATATTATAAAGCTCTCATTCCTTCCATCTTCCCAATCCCCTTTCTCAAAGAGCAAAGGTTGAAGTGTCTGTCTTTGAGTGAAGGTGAAGATGTTGTTCTTCTTCAAGGTTGAAGAAAGTGTGAATATCTTCTCCAGGTGAAGGAGAAGGGCAAGGCAAAGATTCAAGAAGAGTGGGTAAGTCCTTCAAGGTCAAAGACTTGACGTAGGTGTGAGTAAGTCTTTATTGAAGGCTGAAGACATCTTGATCAAGTGGGTAAGTCCTTGTATAGGTGAAAGAGTCTTATCTTGAGTAGGTAAGTCCTTGGATCTATGGTGGTCTCCTTGTATCTCTTATGATGGAATATAAGTAATCATGGGTTGTAAAGTCCTAGAGGTTGACCTCTCTAGGTAGTGGATTGATGGTCTCCTAGTTTGGTGATTGGAACAACTCTAATCACCTTGTCTAAGTATATGTTTCAATCTCTCTCATCCTTACTATGCTTGCTTAGATAGGACTTCAAATTGTCTTAAGAATTTGGTTTCAATTGATATAATTTGAAGGTCTTACTATTCATGTGAGAATTTTCAAGTTCTATTCCCCCCCTCTAGAGCCCTAGATCGAAGAAGTGGTATCATATCTAAGGATCTTCTACAACAAATATCCCATGAGATGAGAAGATGGGTGAGAACCTACTTTGTTCATTCAACCTAGAGGGAGGCTTCTCCATGTGTCCCCCGGTCTTCGATGGCACCAAGTTCCTCTATTAGAAGAGGTGTATGCAGTTGTACATTAAAGAACTTTGATATGTGGAAGGTGATTATAACACCCTACATGGAGCCAATTGGAGCTATGTCAACTTGGAATGAAGCTACCCTAAAGAATGCCTAACTCAATGCCAAAATAATGAGCATGCTCTATGCAACCCTCACCCCAACTGAGTTCAATCACATCTCCTCATGGGATACAACCTATGAGATATGAAATAAGTTGTGCATCACATATGAAGGCACAAAGCAAATGAAGGAGGAAAAGATGTTCACATTGAACAACCTCCTAGACAACTTCAAGATGTGGAAGAAAGGAGTTGTCGAGATGTACTCTAGGCTCAACATCATCATCAATGGCCTAGCTGCTTTGGGACACACTTTGGATAGAGGAGAAATCAACTAAAAGATCTTGAGGTCTCTTCCAAAGTGATGGGAGTCAAAGGTGACCTTCATTGAAAAAGTGAGAAGTCTTGGTGACATTCCAACTGAGGAGCTTATTGGAAATCTACAAGCTCATGAGCCAAGACTTGACAAGAAAGAAGAGGAAGCCAAGCAAGAAGATAAGGAAGCAAGGAAGAATAAAGATAGTGCCTTCAAAGCTCAAGTGGAGGTTGTCATCCTTCAACAACAACTTGCTTGACAAACCTCTCCCTCGTCTTCTAATGAAGATGATGGCCCTAGTGAGTCTAAAGACAACTACTCCAAGGGAAAGCACTTCAAAGGAAAACAACCTTCTTCTTCTACTCTAAGGTGCTGCAAGTGGTAAAAAAGGACACTACAAGAGTGAATGCCCTAAAGCAAGAAAGTCGCACCTGAAGAGTAGCTCAAAGAGGGAAGAAGAGTACAAGAAAGTTATAAAGTACAAGAGGAAGGATAAGAAGGAGAGGGGACACAAAGATGCAACTCATGCAACTTGAGAAGCATCATCCTCTAGTGGCTCAAGATCCAATGAAGATGGAGAGTGCTACCTTGCACTCATGGCCTATACAAATGAAGATATTGGTGAGGTGAATGAGGTAAGTGAGGTAATCTTTCATGAGTTAGCTAAAGAAACTCTTTTTGATATGCTTGTTTCTAATCATTATTCTTATTCTAATGCAAATCTAAAAAGAAGATGTTAGGAAAAATCCTTGATGACTTTTATGCTAAACTTGAAATTTTGAGCAAAATGAGAAAAATCATCTTGAGAGCATTGATAACTTGCAAGGCCAATTTCTTGATCTTGAGCTCTAATACAATGGAGTTGAGGTAGAGAATGGAGTTTACATTAAGAACATTGAATCTCTTCAGGAAGACAACCAAAAGTGCCTTAATGAGCTTGAAACACTTAAAACTTAAAATGCTGAATTTAAGCTTATTGTTAATGCTCGTATAGATGAAAGAGATGTTTATCTCAAAAAAATTCAAATGCTAAAATCTGAAAATGCTAGGTTCCTTGGTCAAGTTAATGATTTATCTTCTAGACCTATTTTCCCAAGTAATGATGTTGCGTCTATTTCTCTTGAAAAAGATTCTTATTTGACTAAAGCCCTTTATTTAAAGACAAATATTGTTCATGCTAGAGATGATCTTTCTAGTTTATCTTCTACTATTATATCTCTCACTGATGAGAATCATAGACTTAGAGACCTCTCTGCAGAAATTACTCAAAGGGAAAAACTCCCAAAATGAAATCTTTAACCATTCTACCAAACAAAGCGGTACTAGTGGTTTGGGATTTGTAGGGGGAGAAACTAAGGGAAAGAACAAATCCAAAGGTAAGAAAAAGAGTAAGGAGACCTCCTTTTTCATTTGAGAAACTTCTGGCACTAAGAACCCTATGATTTGTTATCGTTGCAAAAGTGATGATCACTATTCTACTTATTATCCTTACAAGCTTAAGGGGACCGACCCAAAGATGAAATTGATCCCCAAGATAACTTTAGATCCCAAAGTTTGAGTTGGGAACCGAAACTCTCCTTTCTTACAGGAAAAAGGAAGTTGGATTATTGATAATGGCTGCACCAAACACATGACAGGTGATATAAACCATTTCAACAATTTCACCAAGAAGAAAGGAGGTTCAGTTACTTGAGGGAACATCGAGAAAGGTAAAATAAAAGGTGTGGGTGATGTAGGTCAATCCTTGTATATCAAGAATGTTCTCTTTGTGGATGGCCTACTTCATAATTTAATATGTGTAAGTCAATTATATGATAATGGTTACCTTGTGCTATTCACATATTTTGAATGCTTGATTCTAGATTCCCTCACCTATGATGTTATATATAAGGGAACTAGAAATGGTAATCTTTGTGTAATTGTGCTTGACTCTATAAAGAATATTATTGGTAGATGCCTAGTAGTCAATTTTAATGATATTTCTCTTTGGCATCGTTGGCTTGGTCATGTAAATACGCATCAATTAAATAAGTTAAACAAAAAGGGCTTGGTCAATGGACTTCTCAAACTGGATTTTGAAAAGGATGAGGAATGCCAACCTTGTACCCAAAGAAAGCAAACCAAGTCCTCCTTCAAATCCAAAGGAGTCCTTAGTACCAATAGAGCACTTGAACTTCTCCATATTGATCTATTTGGACCAATGAGAACTCAATCGCTTCGTGGTTCCAAGTATTGTCTTGTTACTATTGATGATTTCTCTCGATATACTTGGACCTTCTTTATCATTTCAAAGAGTGATATGCTTGATGTTTTATCCAGTTTTTGCAAATAAGTGGAGAGCAAAGCTTCATGCCAGATTGTTTCCATCCATAGTGATCATGGGGGAGAATTTGAAAATGATCTTTTAGAACATTCTTGTGAAGAATATGGATTTGCACATAATTTCTCTTCACCTCGAACACATCAACAAAATGGGGTTGTAGATAGGAAGATTAGGTCACTATAGGAAATGGCTAGATCATGCTTTTAGACTAAGACACTCCAAAAAAGTTTTGGGCCGAAGTTATTAGTACCTCATGTTTTTTGCAAAATCAAGTTTTGATGCATCCTTCTTTGAATAAAACCCCCTATGAGCTATGGCCCGGGGTAGTAAGCCTTATATCGAGTATTTCCACATTGTTGGATTCCCTTGTTTTATTTTGAACACAATATTTTCTTGAAAAGTATGATCCAAAATCTTACAAGGATTTCTTTCTTGTCTATAGTACTACTAGCAAAGCTTATAGAGTGTTTAATGTTGATCTTGCTAAAGTAGAAGAATCTATTAATGTTAAGTTTATTGAGACTAACCCCTCTATTCCCAAAGATATAGTTCCAAATGATGATGTTGCAGGTGAGGTGATTCCTATCTTAAAAGAACTCAACATCACCCAAAAGGGAAAAGAGGTGCCAAATCAAGAAGAAGAGAAATATGAAGAGAAGAAGGATCCAACTCCCTAGTTTGCAAAGAATCATCAAAAAATAGATGATTTTAGGTGACCCTATAGAAAGAGTGAAGACACGAGCTTCTTTCAACAAAGAGCAAGACAACATCACCTTCATATCACAACTTGAGCCAAAGAACATCAAAGAAGCTCTTGAGAATGATGAATGGATCCTAGCCATGCCACAAGAATTGGAGCAATTTGAGAAGAACAAAGTTTGGACCCTATTGCCAAGCCCATGTGATAGAAAGATCATTGGCAGCAAGTGGGTCTACCTCAACAAGCTAGATGAAAGTGTCAAGGTGGTAAGAAACAAAGCAAGGTTAGTGGCTCAAGGATACAATCAATAGGAAGGTATAGATTTTGATGAAACATATGCACATGTAGCTAGACTTGAGTCTATTTGTATGTTTCTTGCTTTTGATAGTAATATGAACTTTCTTCCTTATCATATGGATGTTAAAAGTGCATTTTTGAATGGTACAATCAAAAAGGAAGTGTATGTTGAACAACCCATGGGCTTTGAACATGATAGTTTAGCTAACCATGTTTATATGTTGCAAAAAGCTCTTAATGGACTCAAACAAACACCTCAAGCATGGTATGAGAAATTAAGGAAATTGATGTTAGATCATGGGTATATCATGGGAAAAGTAGGTTCTACCCTATTTCTCAAACATACTTCTAACAATTTTCTTATCATTCGAATTTCTGTTAATGATATCATTTTTGGTGAAACTAATCTTGATTTTTGTAAGGAGTTTAGTGATCTTATGCATAGTGAGTTTGAGATGAGCACAATGGGTGAGCTTACATTCTTCCTCGACTTTCAATTCAAGCAAACTAAATATGGTAACTTCATCAACCAAGGCAAGTACACAAGTGAGCTACTTAAGTGCTTCAGGATGGAGAACACCAAGCCGATGGACACACCCATGTCAAACACCGCCAAACTTGATAGATATGACGAAGGTGAGAAAGTGGATGAGAATCTCTATAGAGGTATGACTAAAAGTTTACTTTATTTAATTGCCTCTCGACCTGATATAATGTTTAGTGTTGGCTTGTGTGCTCACATTCAATCAAATCCCAAGAAATCACATCTTGTAGTTGTTAAGAGGATTTTAAGGTACTTAGCCAAAACTCAAAATTTTGGACTATGGTATCCCAAGTCAAGCGACTTTACTCTTATGGCTTATAGTGATGTGGATTATGCAGGATGCTTGATTGATAGAAAGTGCACAAGTGGCACTTGCTTTCTCCTAGGACCATGTTTGGTGTCTTGGTTCTCCAAGAAATAGAGGACAATAGATTTATCAACTACCAAGGCTGAATACATTGCAGTTGGGAGTTCTTGTGCCCAGGTTCTATGGATGAAGCAAATTCTCTAAGACTTTAACATTTATTTTGATGTTCTCGTATCTATTGTTATAATACTAGTGCAATCAATTTATCTTACAATCCTATATTGCATAGTAGAGCCAAGCATATAGAGGTTTGTCATCATTTTCTTCATGATCACATTGGTAAAAAGCATATCTATATCATGCATGTGGACACAGAGAATCAATTCACAGACATTTGAAGTAAAATTATAGCTAGAGAGTAGTTTAATTTTATTAGATCTAAACTACTCATAATTTCTTTGGATGAATCCGATATGCCTTCTACCTATTTTCTATCTATCCTATATGCTTTGCTGAAGTCTTTATTACCCTTTCTTGCTAAAGTTCTAAAATTCCATGTGCTTATGCCTTTATTTGGATATTTTTTGCAAACACTTGTTTTATCGCTAAATAGTACCCAATGATGAGTGATATGTGCCTAAGTATGTTTAAAGTGAAAAAATGCATCACCTCTTTGGTAGGGTTGTTAGGGAGGGTTAGGATGAGTACATGATAGGTTCATGGTAGACATGATCGCACAAAGATCCTGATGCATGTGCTCCTAAATCAGAAGGTTGTACGTCTGCTAATGTATCATGTAATCCATGAGGGTTTCATTTGATACATGTAAAGAGGCACATGTAGGTCGGGATGGATAAGGAGGTGGAGGTGGAGGCTCCAGTGTGGTAGAAGAAGGGGTAGGCATGCTCTTTTGAACTGTGGTCTCACTTATTCAAATTCTTGTTCGGGCAGGTTTGCAATGAAGGTCATGGAAAAGAGACTTGCTAGTGTCAGACTGAAACAGACCACAAATCAGGGTAGGGTGGGTGGTGGGTTCCATGGGTGTTCTTACTAGAGTCAAAGCATGTCATGTGGTGGAGAATATATATGGCCCAATTGACTCTGATGTTCTTTAGAAGGCAAAATATAATCACCGCGGTATTGTCTACAATTTTAGTTTGAGTTTTCTTTGGATGAATATTGCAGTTGACTACTAGGGCGAGTATACAATTCTTCAGGTGTAAGGTAGAGGAGGGAAGGGTAGATTTTTTCCTATAGGGAAACTAAGGCTTCTTCAAGAATCTATGTATGTCAAGGAGAGTGATATCATATTTCTTGTAGAAGGCCTCAGGGTCTAGTAGGTCAAAATGCTGAGGGAACTTTTTCCTCCATGTGTCAGTCACCTCAGTACCAGAGAAAAAGATATTCAAGGTATCCTTGAAGATTTGGAATTTATTTTTGGCAATCATAGAAGTAAGAACAACTTGAGTGTTTTTTGGGGGTACAAGAGTGTTGTCATTCCATTGTAAATTTGCATAGAACTCATGAATAGCTTTGGTGCTTGTGATGGAATTGTTATAGCACACACATTTAACACTTAGGGCAGAGAGGTGGTGGTCATACAACAACTCGACGACTTGATCAATGACTTTTTTTCTATGCGAGAATGGATCAAATAAGGAATGACAAGGAAAGGGGTTCCTAGGAAGAAGCTCTTCCTAGGAATAATTTAGAGCATAATTTGAGACAAAGAAGGTATCATCAAAAGGAATCAAGTGACAGTTGAAGGAGGAGGATGGTGCTCCATAGGGGGTGTCTCTCTTTCTCCAATTGGAAGCCATGGAGGTGAGATAAGAGTATTGAGAGGTCAAAAACATAGGAAACAACATCAAGAACTAACCAAACACCTAGGGTTGATGAGAAAGTGGTTTAGGGAGGTCGAGCAAGGTTGGAATAGGGCTAGGAAGAGGATGGTCGGGGCTAGGGTTGAGATCTTGAGGGAGCTAGAGAGTGAATCAATCGATTTTTCTCTAGTTGAGAGGGAGAAAAGTCAGTCAAACCACACTTAAGTTTTCTCCAGCATGGCCATCGATCAAATTTTGTGATTCGGAAACTCGACCGAATGGCATTTTACAAAAGCCCTCGGCCAGGGATCCATCCAGTTGGCAACTCGACCGATGGTCAACCTGAACCAAAAATAGAAAATTTAATTTCTAGCCATTTGAGTGGTAATTAAATTTATTTTTTATTAATGCCTACCAACTATTCCAATATAGTGGACATGACATAGGAGTTTGTTGTTGGTTGTTTTCGAGATGATGCTTCCACTTCTCTTCTTCCCATATAAAGGGGTTGTCTTTTCTACTCTTCTGCTATTTTTTGTTCAACCACATTTGTCTCGCTAACCCCGTCAAGAAGGACAGGGGCTCACTCTCTATAGCTTTCTCTCGGATTATCTTCCTCCCAATTCTCAATAATTCACTTAATCCCTCAGTGGGACTTACAATGACAAGGAGTGGGGATGTATGATAGGGCAACTGAAGATTGCATCTAGGGAAAAGAGGGTTGAAATCATACATCATTTTGGTACTATCCATATTGATCATTTAGGAGCGGATGAGATACTTCAAATCAACAAATTTATGTCCCTCAACCTTGGCAAGACCTGTCAAATCACATCTTAGGTCAAGGGCTATAGAGGTCACAATCTCTCCCTTGATAAAGGAAGTTTTACTTTTATATGAGATTGACCTTATGTGATCAATAAGAAGCATCAGTAGGTTGAGATATTTTTCCTTTTTCACCTAATGAATCACAAAAAGGCCTTTCTATGAACAACTTCCGTGATTTTCATACCGCCCATAATGGTAATATCAATTACCTTCTATAAATACTTGAGAAAAGGATTGTGGATTCCACTAGTCTTTCATTTCCCAGGTGTGGAGTTTCTTTGTCCTATCATGCTATACCTAATGGCCACATAGTCGATGTTTGTTTCTCTTTCATTGTGGCTCTTATGAAGTTTCTTGGCATCTATAGGGTCCTTGACGAAGATGATCTTCAACTATAAACAATGATAGTATGGATCTCATTTTGCAATCCAAATCAGATGCCCCCCCATACTTGACCTTCTCCAATGTGGTAATAAATTTCTACATCAGCTAAAGATATGTATTTTGCACTAAAAAGAGCACTTTATACAATCTAACAACTTGTTCCCATTTATTGTCTAATGTTGATGGCATCCACTAAATGCTGGAACATATAGTTGGTTGCAATCACCCTCATGGTAATACATTATGGGTAGAGAGGTTTCAACGTAATCTTTCACTTTCTCCCGCTCCCATAGGACACACACTTAGGAATCTTGTCAATACCTTACATCATGTCTACCTCAAGTGAAGCTACAATGTCAATCAACTCTGGACTCAACCCTCGAATCAATATCTTCATCCTCTTCTATTACAACCCCAACTTTTGGGTTCATTTGGTAAGAAATGTAATTTCTCATATTAAAAATATTGGAACAAATAATGATATAATTTGTTTTGAATAAATGACTTTCGTTTAGAATAGCCTTGTTGATTGTTTTGTGGGCTTTATTGGCTATTGGACCCAATAACAAGAAAAGACAAAAGAAACTCCATTATTTAGGTAAATAAGAAAATGAAGAAAAGAAATATGTAGAAACCTCTAGAAGGAAAAAGAATATAATCCAAAGTTGGATTTCGTGCCTCTTGGGTTCCAAGGAGTCCAAAGTTGCAAAGACAAAGCAATAAGAAAAGAAAAGAACAATTAAATATTTCTTTATTAAGAAAGAAATTGAAAATAATGATAAAATGTGGAAAATAAGTGGAAAGAGGTATAATTGAGTTATCTTTAGTGGATTTTCGTATCCAAAGGATTCCTATTGTTAAATGGAATGCCAATGAGGAAAATAAAAAGAAAGATAAAGAGAAATACCAAAAATGCAAAATAAGAGGATAATGTGATACATTATTAATGATTTTGGTGGCATTGCTAAAAAGGAAGTATTATCTACTAAATAAAAATATAATTTCGTGCCAATGGGTTAAAATTCAAGCAATAAAGAGAATAAGTGAGAGGAATTTCGAATTCTTAATATCTAAAGAACAAAGTATATTTAAAGGGATAATGAAGAAAGAGAAGTTGCTTCTTAATTAAGGAAAATTTCTTTCCCATTAGGAAAAGCCTTGTTTGCTTTGTGGGAAAGCATTTTGGGGCATGGATACCCTCCCCTATATAAAGGGGTAGAGCCTCGGGATCGATTTCCAGAGAAATCCCATGAAACTCTCTCTTCCTTCTTCATCTTCTTCTTCTTCTTTTGTGCAAACCCTAACCAAGAGGGTAGAGAGAACCCTAGTGCAAACAAAGGGCTAAGGAGTGGCCTGGATGGTGGCTTGACATTCCCACAATGACGAGGATGACTAACCATCATCCCTGGACTCTCACGTAAGAACTACACTCGTGGGAGGGCTCCACCAGGGCGTCGACTTGCAGATCGACCCAGCTCAGACTAGTTGTGCGAGTCGTGATCTAGGTGATGCCCCAAGGGCGGTGGAGGGAGACGAAGCCAGGGAAGGAATCGGTGGCAGCCATCAGGGCCCTGGAGGAGAGAGGATGTGACTGCAACCTGCTGCAGATCGGCGTTTCTTCTAGGATGCGTGAGGTTGAAGATGATTGTCTTCGTTGGATGGGAATACCCTCCGCGGGCTGAAGAAACCTCTACTTAAACAAGGGGCCAAATCAACTTTTTGTTATGTTTTCTAACCCACCAAGCAATGTTGCATGGAAACGACTACGTGGAAGCTTCAGATTGGTCCAATTAAGATTTTATTGCAAAAATCGTATTTAAATATCGATAGCTCGAATGGATACACATAAAATATGAAAATTGGTCAAAAAAATGAGAGGAATTCATTAAAAATGGATTTAGAGGCTAATTCATCTTGCTATTCCAAAAGTAGTGTATGTTATCAACTTTAATAAATTAAATATTAAGAAACCCTATTTTGAGATGATTAATGTATTTAGTAGGGTTTAATGGATGACAAAAGTTGATATTAATCTATTAATTGTAAAAAGGTACATTAAGATAAAAAATGATGAACTTTGCACATAATTAGTTTAATTTAGAGTTTCATGTGCATAAATATGCTTTAATGGGCCTTGAAACCCTAATATTAGTTTTTGGTGACTCTTAATGGCTTTAATTATTCAAAATCATGAATAAAGCTAAGATGTGATGATTTTGAGTATAAAGGTTCTTAATTGTGAATAAATACCCTTAATATGGAAATTAGGGTTTTCTAATGGATTAAGGTAGAATTAATGACAAATAGAGTTCATATGTATTTAGACCATAATTAACTATGAATTGATGATAAATGAGCATAATGATCTCATCATGAATTAAAAGGATAAAAATGGTAGTTTTAAAGTAAAAGAGGCATAATGGGCTTAATTGATGGTTAATTGTGCCTTTTATCCAAAATTAAGGTAATATGGTAACATTAACATCTTTTGTGAAGAATAGATGAGATAATTAGGGTTTGTGAGTAATTGTATAAAATTAGGGACTAAAAGAGTAATAATGAAGAGGAACCCTAATTGCAATGGAAACCCAAAAAGTGGACTAGAAACTCTAGGAAGCGAGCTAGATCTTGATGACATGATTAATGATAGGAACTTGGATGCCTATTTCAGGATCAACTTGGTGTGTGCTTGCTTGGTTTCTTAATTGGCTGAATTATTTCTGCATTTAAGATAGCTTGACAGGTATGTGGTTAATTATGCTTAATCACATTAGTTCCTAAAGGTTTCCCGGATGGTTAATCGCATTGACTGCAACTAAACAGTTTGGATTTTCATATTGTAATTATAAAGTCACTATGGTTATCACAATTATAAATAAATGTGTATTCTTGCACCTACATGCCACCCTGATGGATGATGCATAAAGGTCAAGCCCAGGAGTGAAGACCAATGGGCACCATGAGAGGTGACCCCAAACACCAAGCTTAGGAATGAGAAGGTGGTCTATATTGCATGACTATTGGGCACCATGAGAGGTGACCCCAAGAACCAAGATCGGGATTGAGAACGAGGCCTTAAGTCAATGGCAAAAGAGAAACCCTAAGGTGGGTATGCCAGGGTTTGGGAAAAAGTTGTGTAGAATGTTACATTGAAAGTGTAATTTGGCTTGTTAATTAACTGGATTGTGATATTTAAATTGTTAGCCATATTTGCAAAATTTTGGTTGTTCCCACATACTGGCATATTTTGATATGCAGACCGATGTTTTGTTCGTTGGTGTTTTAGGTACATGATTGAAAAGGACAAATAGTAAAGTGGCATATGTGGAATTAAATAAGAGTTAAAGTACAATGGAGGACTAGTTAGAATAGACTCCTGATAGAAGTAGGTATTCAATTTTTTGAAAAAGGTATGTCGAGTTTATTTTATTACAACCTTTCAGTTTAGTTGGTAGAATTTGATAATTGTTATTGATTATTTGTCGAACCTTTGATCCTGTTAATTGGGATAATGGCTCTGACCTCTTGGTCTCCCTTAATTGGGGGTTACCGGGAGGCGGGGTAATTACATTTGATATCAGAGCATATGTTCATCATTTAATCTGTAATAATTATTAAATTTTACAAACTCTATAGTACCCAAGGGAGTTATTAGAGGAATTTCTAAAAGACAGAGGTGTCTAGAAAAGGATCACGTCCGGGGGCTGGCAAGATTTTCCTCCGCACCGCTAGTCGAAATATGAGGACGCCCAGATTTGTGTGACTGCCTAGCCAATGTCTCAGGATTGGACTCCAAATAAGATACCTTTAGGACTCTCTCATCTTGTTCATCCCTTCTCAACTCAAATGTTGTTAAGGGTTATAAGGATTAGGGTTTTCTCTTTTTCTCACCCTCTTGAGGTATGGGTAAGGTTGATAAGGTTTAAGGAATCCTCCACCAAATTAATAAAAAGCATGTAAATAAGATGCATGGACATAAACTTAATAGATTAAGCATAAAGGAATAGATACATGCTTAGTTCGTATGACATAAGTTGTCATGAACTCAAGAGAGACCTCAGGCTAGACCTTCTTGTCAGGAGGATAAGTAATGAGAGTTAGTCTTGGAGGTAGAGATCTCCATTAAAAGTAGAGACCAGGAACATCCTCTGAGGATGATGTTAACCCTAACCCTAAGTGAAGGTTAGAGAGAGAGATGACATGATTAGTTTGATGTCATGGTTGACCAGGTGTTTGGATAGGCATGCCTTGGATGCCACATGAGCCATGAGAAGTTGGATGACCTAGTGCCTTTGGCGACCCAACCCTGGAAAGGGTTGTGCATGGTTAGAGAGAAGGATAACTCCTTCAATGATGAGGTTATAGAATAACCTATAGAAACCCTATGGACTTATGTAAGTAGGGCATAGCATGCACCTAGAGTACATTAGTAGTGCGAGCAGTAGATTGAAACCCTGGCTAAGGGAGTATGTTGGATAGATGATGAGATAAGCATAAAGGGCTAGGGATGACCTTGACCAACCATAAGTTTGAACATAGGCTTCTTCACGTAGAGGTATACTTGTGAGCTTGATCCATCTTCATGGAGAGAGGAACTTTAGTATAAGGCTAGTCGTGGAGTTATCTCTAGAGAGAGAGAGCAGGACCCAAGCAAGAAGGTTGGAATCATAGACTCTGAGATATGAGGAAAAGTGGGGAGTTGAGGATGATGCGACCTAAGTGGATGTTTGTGGTTGCCTCATGCTTGATCCCTGGAGGCTGATGATGTCTTGGTTGCCATAACAAGAACCAAACCCTATAGAGAGGATGAGTCTGATGGTACCTATGTGTCCATGGTGTTGGTGTTTACCTTCTGAGATAGGAAGTAGAGTTCCTTAGACCTGGCGAGGTTTAGTAACATGTTGTGAGGCCTTGTACGTTGTTGGTTGTCCTTGAGGAGGACTCCACTATGAAGTGTTTCTCAAATAAAAGGATCATAGGAAGTGCATGACATACCTTGGACATGTTTGGTTTGTGGTTGAAGGTTGAGGATGCAGTTGGACAACTGTTGCATAAAGAAATGAACCTAGGGTTCTTAGGCCTAAGAGGGGAAGTGGTGTACCTGATGCTCATGATGAGATTTGAGTTTCTATAGATTCGAGCATGGTACTCCTTATGGTTAGAGGAGAGAGAACCCCTTAAGTTTAAAGGTATGTTTGATGAACCCCTCACAACTAAGTGGATGACATGGAAAGGTATGATCTTGATCCAATGTTGAGGATGAGAACAAGTATGACCTAGCATGGTTTAGTAGGTGGTCGGCTTGTGCCTTAGTAGCTGCTGGGTTAAGCATGCTCATGTGAATATAAACCCTAAGGGTGTTTGTGACCTTTGTTGTTAAGGAGTAGTTTCCTCCCATCCTGGGAGAAGGACCCTTTGGTAGGGTGTATACCAATTTTGTTGGTTTTGAGGTAACCTTAAGAGGTCACATAGGATCTTGAGAAGCTAAGTGAAAAGTACATTGTATGAGAATGAACCTGTAGACCCATAGATAACCATCTCTAAGTGCATGTGGATGTGTTACCATGGAGGTAACCAGTATGGGGCCTGACCAAGGTAGGTAGGTTACCATGAACCCTATGAAAGGATGGAAGTCAACCCATGAATGCAGAGAGAGAGATGATGAAGGCTTGGGTAAGGTTCTAAGCTGGACATGTACTATAATAGAATCCTAAGTCTATCCTAGGGTCAGGTAAGGGTAAGACCGATGGAAGTAGGAGTTGCCTAATTCCCTAGTTGCACATGACCATAGGATCGGGAGGTAACAACTATCATCATATGAGGGCCATGGGTTAGGAGATTGATCACCTTCATGAACTCATGGGACACAAAGGGAGGATGCGTAGGGAACTCTCTGGATGCATAAGGTAAGAGGGATGACCCCAAAAGTGTCGGAACCCTATTGACCTAGAGGATGTGACCAAGGATTGCGTGGTGACCCAAGTAGGTTCAAAACCAATTTTCCTTGGAAGTAACCTTGATATCGATATGTTTGTGATATAGAGACATAAGTTGCACATTTCAACTTAGATTTGAAGATGTACTGTCAAGGTGGGATGTACCATCTCTACTCTTGGGACAGGAAGAACTTTGTATTTGGACTGCATCCAAATGCTTATTTCCTCTTGTTATGGGAGTGAGAGATAGGACAGTATGCGTGCCATACACCAAGGATAAAGATGATTTTGGTTGGAATGTTGCTATGAGGTATGAGGATAGATATGATAACATACCCTGGTGGAGTGAACGATATGTGGAAAATTTACAAGAAATAGGAGAGATAAGGTAGTCACCTTATAAGGATGTTTTATCATGAGCTATGAATTATACAAGGTTGAGTTCAAAAACTAAGAGGATGAGGTCAAAGTTTCTTGATGAAGATAGACTTAGAGTCCGAGATGAGATGATAAGTGGATTACATGGAGGTGTATGTCTTCAACATTACCTAACACCTAAGGATGTGAAGTGGTTGAGAAGCAATTTCCTAGTTTAGCTAGAGGCTAGAAGAGGCTTTTAGGTTAACCATAAGTTTTTTTTAAAGGAGATATGTTTGGCTAACACTCCGAGGTAATGAGATTGTTGATTAAGTTAATAGTTGTTTAGATTAGCCAACTGAGGCCTTGATGCAATGAAAGGATGGTGGTAGAACCTCAGATGCACTTCTTTGGAAAAGAAGGTGCAGAAACCCCGACTAGAATGGTTTATGGTTTCTGAGGAATCAATCTTGAGGAAGCATGACATACAGGAGATCATGATTTTAAGATCACCATACATCGTACCATGAAGATAGTAAGTGAAAGTAGTACTTTGGATGCCTAAGATAATGTTGCATGTGGCATGTTTCCATGCATGACGGGAGGTGAAGGATGAACACCAATAACCCAATGAGTTGATATAGAGGATGAAGAGTCCCCGAGAGAGAATGGGAGTTCATCACTATGGATGTGTAGTATGTTTCCCATGGACCAGATAAGGTCAAGATGCATTTTCGGTTATGGTAAGAATATTTTCAAGGGATAGATCCAGTTGAAAAACATATGAGAGAGAGATGGTTCAATTACACCATGATGCGAGTTCTTGAGTTTAATCTAAAGATGCACTACCATGTGGTAGAAGTAGGTGCATGAATAACTCGATGTTATTATAGTTTATCACCCCTAACTAATGGTTAGTATGATCCAGACTAGAGGGTCTAATAAGAGCATGTGTGCTCATTCAGGGTGATACATGGAGACAGTTCTTGTCTTCTATAAGATGTGATGATAACCACCATAGACAGTATCATGATGTAAATAAGCTCTGTAAGTGAGGTTGTGTCAGTCACCACTTCATTGAGACGATGTAGGTGAAGGGGCCTTGTGAAGTTCAGAAAAGAACCACAATGTGTGCAGATGAAGTCGCTTTGATCGTGCAATGTCTGAAAGAGAGCCCAGGGGCAACAGGAGTCATGAGCGGATGCAAAGAAACACTAACATGCAGTTCACTGTGGGAGAGTATGTGATGTGAAAATATGACCCCTCTAAGCTACAGCTGAGAAAGCTGAGTCCCCGATATATGGGTCCATTTGAGATGGATTGGTGGATATGGTTGTGTTTATCCTTACCCCTTAGGATAACATGATGCATAATGTGTTCCATGAGTCTGATCTAGAGCACTATGTGAGGTACGCAAGCCATGTGCTGAGCCCTAAACCTATTCAGCTTTTGAGTGGATGAAATGTCCTAAGTCACCTATGAGGGTACGATATACCAAGGTAAGAAAGAACTCAGATGGAAGAATATGAGATGATGAAGGTTCTTGGGAAGCATCATGAAAAGGGTGAAGCCACATGGGAGCCCTGATGGACATAAGAAAGGCTTATCCTATTTATTTGTGTGCCTGGTGGAATTTTGAGGGCAAAATTCCTATAAGAGGGGAAGGATGTTACAACCCCAACTTTTGGGTTCATTTGGTGAGAAATGTAATTTCTCATATTAAAAATATTGGAACAAATAATGATATAATTTGTTTTGAATAAATGAGTTTCATTTACAATAGCCTTATTGATTGTTTTGTGGGCTTTATTGGCTATTGGACCCAATAACAAGGAAAAGATAAAAGAAACTCCATTATTTGAGTAAATAAGAAAATGAAGAAAAGAAAGATGTAGAAACCTCTAGAAGGCAAAAGAATATAATCCAAAGTTGGATTCCGTGCCTCTTGGGTTCCAAGGAGTCCAAAGTTTCAAAGAGAAAGCAATAAGAAAAGAAAAGAACAATTAAATATTTCTTTATTAAGAAAGAAATTGAAAACAATGAAAAAATGTGGAAAATAAGTGGAAAGAGGAATAATTGAATTATCCTTAGTGGATTTTTGTATCCAAAGGATTCCTAATGTTAAATGGAATGCCAATGAGGAAAATAAAAAGAAAGATAAAGAGAAATACCAAAAATGAAAAATAAGAGGATAATGTGATACATTATTAATGATTTTGGTGGCATTGCTAAAAAGGAAGTATTTTCTACTAAATGAAAATAGAATTTCGTGCCAATGGGTTAAAAGTCAAGCAATAAAGAGAATAAGTAAGAGGAATTTCGAATTCCTAATATATAAAGAACAAAGTATAATTAAAGGGATAATGAAGAAAGAGAAGTTGCTTGTTAATTAAGGAAAATTCCTTTCCTATTAGGAAAATCCTTGTTTACTTTGTGGGCAAGCGTTCTGGGGTGAGGATACCCTCCCCTATATAAAGGGGTAGAGCCTCTGGATTGAGTTCTAGAGAAATCCCACGAAACTTTCTTTTTCTTCTTCTTCATCTTCTTCTTCTTATTTTGTGCAAACCCTAACCAAGAGGGTAGAGAGAACCCTGGTGCAAACGAAGGGCCAAGGAGTGGTCTGGATGATGGCTTGACATTCCCACAATGACCGAGGATGACTAACCATCATCCCTGGACTCTCATGTAAGAACTACACCCGTGGGAGGGCTGCACTAGGACATCGAGTTGCAGATCAACCCAGCTCAGACCAGTTGTTCTAGTCATGATCTGGATGGCGCCCCAAGGGTGGCGGAGGGAGACAAAGCCAGGGCAGGAGTCGACGCCAACCATCGGGGCCCTGGAGAAGAGAGAATGCGTCCGCAACCTGCTATAGATTGACATTTCTACTAGGTCACGTGAGGTTGAAGACGATGGTCTTCGTTGGACAGAAATACCCTCCATGGGCTGAAGGAACCCAACTTAAACAAGGGGCAAAATCGACTTTGCATTATGTTTTCTAACCCACCGAGCAATGTTGAATGGAAACGGCTACATGGCAGCTTCTGATTGGTCCAAGTAAGATTTTATTGCAAAAATTTTATTTAAATATAGGTAGCTCAGATGGATACACATAAAATATGAAAATTGCTTAGAAAAATGAGAGGAATTCATTAAAAATGGTTTTAGAGGCTAATTCCTCTTGCTATTCGAAAAGTAGTGTAAGTTATCAAATTTAATAAATTAAAGATTAAGAAACCCTATTTTGAGATGATTAATGTATTTAGTAGGATTTAATGGATGATAAAAGTTGATATTAACATGTTAATTGTAAAAAGGTACATTAAGATAAAAAAGGATGAACTTTGCACATAATTAGTTTAATTTATAGTTTCCTATGCATAAATATGCTTTAATGGGCCTTGAAACCCTAATATTAGTTTATTGGTGACTCTTAATGGCTTTAATTATTCAATATTGTGAATAAAGCCAAGATGTGATTATTTTGAGTATAAAGGTTCTTAATTGTGAATAAATACCCTTAATATGGAAATTAGGGTTTTCTAATGGATTAAGGTAGAATTAATGACAAATAGATTTCATATGTGTTTAGACCATAATGAACTATGAATTGATGATAAATCAGCATAATGATCTCGTCATGGATTAAAAGAATAAAAATGGTAGTTTTAAAGTAAAAGAGGCATAATGGGCTTAATTGATGATTAATTGTGCCTTTTATCTAAAATTAAGGTAATATCGTAACCTTAACATCTTTTATGAAGAATAGATGAGATAATTAGGGTTTGCGAGTAATTGTATAAAATTAGGGACTAAAAGTGTAATAATGAAGAGGAACCCTAATTGCAATGGAAACCTGAAAAGTGGACTAGAAACCTTAGGAAGCGAGCTAGATCTTGATGACATGATTAATGATAGGAACTTGGATGCCTATTTCAGGATCAACTTGGTGTGTTCTTGCTTGGTTTCTTAATTGGTTGAATTATTTATGCATTCAAGATAGCTTCACAGGCATGTGGTTAATTATGATTAATCGTATTAGTTTCCCAAAGGTTTCCTAGATTGTTAATCACATTGACTACAACTAAATAGTTTGGATGTTCATATTGCAATTATAAAGTCACTATGGTTATCACAATTATAAATAAATGTGTATTCTCGCACCTACATGCCACCCTGATGGATGATGCATAAAGGTCACGCCCAGGAGGGAAGACCAATGGGCACCATGAGAGATGACCCCAGACACCAAGCTCGGGATTGAGAAGGTGGTCTATATTGCATGACTATTGGGCACCATGAGAGGTGACCCCAGGCACCAAGCTCGAGATTGAGAAGGTGTCCTTAAGTCAGTGGCAAAAGAGAAACCCTAAGGTGGGTATGCCAGGGTTAGGGAAAAAGCGATTGAGAATGTCACATTGAAAGTGTGATTTGGCTTGTTAATTAACTTAATTGTGATATTTAGATTGTTAGCCATATTTGCAAAATTTTGGTTGTCCCCACATACCTGCATATTTCGATATGCTGACCGACGTTTTGTTTGTCGTCATTTTAGGTACAAGATTGAAAAGGACAAATATTAAAGTGGCATATGTGGAATTAAATAAGAGTTAAAGTACAAAGGAGGATTAGTTAGAATAGACTCCAGATAGAAGTAGATATCCAAGTTTTTGAAAAAGGTATGCCAAGTTTATTTTATTACAACCTTTTAGTTTAGTTGGTAGAATTGGATAATTTTTATTGATTATTTGTCTAACATTTGATCCAGTTAATTGGGATAATGACTCTGACCTCTTGGTCTCCCTTAATTGGGGGTTACCGGGAGGCGGGGTCGTTACATATTCTTTCTCCTTATAAGTACGTGATCCCGATCTTATGTCAAGATTCAAGGGCACTCTCTCCTAAGATTGCTCCTCTTGAAAATCTTCCTCCTCATCAATCATCAACTGTCGTCAAGCTTGTGTCTATTGTTGTGGCCTCTCAATGGCTGAAGAAGTGGAGTAACGGGCCAACATAGGTCGGGACAGACCACGTGAAGAAGAAGGGGAAGCTGCCCCCTTGCCTCATTGTGGAAGGGTGGTGACCTCAAGCTCCATGACATCAATCATCTCCTCTATGTTTGTATTTGATGCCTCCTCTTCCTTATATGTGGCATTAGAAGTAGAGGTGGCTCATAGATGAGCTGAGGAGCGAACCACTCATCGACGTTGAAAACCAAAGGTCGGAGATGGAGTTAGAGAGGTATGGAGTGGGTTTATGTGATGGAATGAAGATGTTAGTGGATGAATAAATGGTGCACACTTTTCCCCTAATGAGTACATCAACTACTTTCTTAATATCCTTGCCAATTATCTTCATTTCTTAGTGGAGAAAGTGGAGAAATGGCTAGGTTTTTTGGATTTCTGTGAATTGGATGAGATGAATGTGGGAATGGGTTGAATATGATGGATGGAGTTGTTGTGGAGGTATGGAACTAGTTGGGATGGTTTATTGGTGGTGGAAAATAGGTTGGAGAAGTTGTATTTAGGGCATAGGGTTTTTGGGAGTGGTGAGGACAGAAGGGAGATAGTGGCAATTTGGTGGAGATTTGATGGTAGAAAAAGAAAAGGGGAGGTGGTGGAGTTGAAGGAGAGGTTTGGGAGGCTGATTGGTGATGGAGTTGAGTTGGTGGAGGTGAACCAAGAAGGAAAAGGTCAATGTTGGTCCTCTTTCAGTTGCCATAGTCATATAGAGTCAGGGGAAGAATGGGGAGCAGTCATGGCAGAAGTGAAGTAATCCCACTTAATTCGACAGGGTCAACCCTCACCACAGTTGTGGGGATGGCTAGGACCAAGATGAGATGTTAGTGGCATGTTCATGACTTCCAGTCGGTCGCCACGGTCATGGTTATCCTCCCTCATTTCTCTAAAATTTCTCTATGATATTGGATAATTGCACCTCGATTGTGTAGTTGTACCATGGCTGGGTTTCCTTCTCACCGCCGCACCTTTGGCCAAGCCCAACCAGTGGTGGTCAGATGATGCCACACCTATGGAATGTACCACAACCGTTGTGTTTGTGGTCTTTTCTTATAACATTCACTAGACTCCTTGCATGTTACCACCATGGCCCTTTTGTTGCACCATATCTGTGGTGATTCATCTATATATGCACAACTTCACAAAAACTTCATGAATCTTCATATTTCTCAACACAAATGATTTTTGACATACATGATTCTCTCATTGCAGTTGTCACACTCATCTTCTCACTCTATCTAACATGTCACCCTGCCAAATCTCAAAATCTAAACAAAATTTATTAGTCACAAGTGTGTGTGTATTTCTTGTAATGTGTGAAGCTACAAAAGTATAAAAAATTGAAGGTTGGGTGCAAAAGCTCCAAAATCTAGGTCAGTTACCTCCCACTAGCACTAAGATTAATGCTTACATCTAGGTTTCTTCATTCCTGGATCTTTCATCACATAGAAAACTTTAAAGAATCCTTTTCATAGTAAATGGTCTTCTCTTGTGCATTCAAGCATATCTCTTCATAAACTAAGTTCTACTCTACTTACATGACAATATCAAAACATTGGTTTGCCTTTTATGGACAAACTTCAACTACAACCTTCAATCTTTGTCCATTGATAATGAATTCCTTTGCACCTTTCTTTTCACATACCACAATATCACCAGAGGGGTACACCTTCTTGACGTGATAAGGTCCTTCCCATCTAGAATAAATCTTTCCAGGAAAGATCTTCATCCTTGAGTTGTACAACCATACCCATTGTTCAGGCTCACATATCTTCATTTTGATCAACCTGTCGTGCAAGAAATTTGTTCTTTCCTTCTAGATTTTTGACAATTTATAGGCTTGATGCCTCATCCTCTCCAATTCACGGAGTTGTAGTTTCCTTCTTACCCCAGTGGTGTCAACATCCATGTCCATAGACATCAATGCCCATAGAACCATTTGTTGCATCTCCATGGGTAGATGGCAGCTCTTACTATCACTACTACAGAAATTGCTTATAAAGCCACTTTTCAAGGTGTCGGTTGTTTACAAAAACTGACATCTAATGTCTACAGTGTCGGTTGATAACATAAACCGACATCCAATCTGCTTAGGGAGCCCAGACACGGGTACCACTTTTAATAAGTGTCGGTTAATCAAAAAACAACCGACACCTAAACTCAACCGCCAAACCCAAAATTCCAGCGAAAAAATTGGCTCCAAAATTTTACATATGTCATCGGTTCATAACTAAATAACCGACACTATAGGTTTAGTTGTTGGTTTTCTTAAATAACTGACACTTAGTATAGGTGTCGGTTCATAACTAAATAACCGACACTATAGGTTTAGTTGTCGGTTTTTTTAAATAACTGACACCTATTGTGAACTTAATATCTCACCAGCGACCGATTCTTCCCATTTCCCTGTTTCATTCATTCCCAATCGATTTCCCTAACCACCTAATCTCCGGCGATTTCTTGCTGCTCCCTGCCGCCGCCGCCCCTCCCTGCCCGTCGCCGCTGCTCCTTCGTCGCCGTCGCTGCGAGAAGCTGTCGCCGCCCGCCTGCCGGCCGCCCTCTCTGCCGTCACCGGTAGCAGCTAGGACCGACCACTCCTCTCCTCGCCTCGCCGCCCTCTCCGCCGCTCCTCTCCTCGCCGCCGGCAGCTGCTAGGACCGGCCGCTGCTCCTCTTTCCTCAAGGTGCCCGCCCTAGCCTGCCTTCTTCTTCTTCCTCTGCTCCTCTTCTCTCAAGCTGCCTGCCCTGCTGCTGGGTGTTTTTTTTTAATTTATTTACTTCTCTCAAGGTGCCTGCCTGGTCATACACATATTGATGTACATAGAATAAATGCTAAAAAGGGTGTGATTTTAGGGTTTAGGTACTGATTTTGTGCTTCTACTGAGATGAATCCTCTATTGTCTATACAATATATACATGTTCTATGTAACTAATCATGACATAGATTTTAGAATGCATACTTTGGTTAAATGTACTGCTGTAATTTTTGATCAAGTGATGATATGTAAATGTAGCAATAAGTTAGTAAGGTATCAATGATAAGTCTGTTGTAATGTGATGCAAAATAGTTATTGTATCATGCATATATACTAAATAATTTTTTGTTTTATAGTTGTATATGGTGTTTGATGTGTGGCAAGTCTATTGTTTAATAGTTTAGCTATAATCATTGTTTAATAGTTTAGCTATATTCTTGGTGACAATCCTAATCACCCTTCTTTTGCTTAATGATGAACTGTAATGCACACATGTGACATGCTTGGAATGTAAATGATGAACTTTTCCCTAAATTTCCAATCATGCTTTTAAGGACATCAATAATCACCCTAACTTGAAGAACTAGGATTTTAGGTATAAGAATGACAACACATTATTTGTTGGCCTAGAAACCCATCCAAGATTTACTCATTAGGAGTAAATCTTGGATAGTCCCCGGTTTGGGACTATTCTTGAACACCTAATCTCGCTTAGGATGTAAGTGTATATAATGTGTGTTGGGTTTTCAAGAAAATTTCCGCAGCATTTCCCAGTTTGTTCTCTAAGTACATATGTACTTGGAGAACAGCATGGAAATGCTGCCGAAATTTTCTTGAAAACCCAATACACATTATACACTTACTAGTGAGATTAGGTATTCAAGAATGGGATAGGTGGCACACATTTATTATATATAAGAATGACATCACATGTATTTGTTAACCCTAGACCCTAATCTTGTCCTAATATATACTTGTTTTCTCTTTGATCATAGAATGGATAGATCATGGATGTCCATTCGCAATCGTTGCACCCCATAGTTTATTTCTGGTCTTGACCAATTTATTAGATTTGCCAAGGAACATAGGAAACAACCTGGAGATAGGTTCTACTGTCCATGTAGGCATTGCGGTAACCACTTGAAAGTCAAAACTGGTGACGAAATCAAAACTCATGTCAAGTGCAACGGGATTATACAAGGCTATACAGAATGGCACTGGCATGGAGAGATTTCAAACCTGAAACCAGTGGATGTCGATAGCAATGCTTGTATGGAAGAAGAAATTGCCTACGATGACGTAGATGTGAATGAACCATTTCCAGTAGACATCGTTGATGCGATGCTGGATAGTTGTGGGGTAGAGCACACCGATCCACCTCCCATTTTTAGAAACATTGTGCATGATGCTGAGATGCCGTTATACACAGGTTGTACTAAGTTTACGAAGCTTAGCGTTGTGTTGAGATTGTATAAGTTGAAAGCTAACAATAGATGGAGCGACAAAAGCTTCACGTCATTACTGTCTTTGTTGAAAGAAATGCTTCCTGAAGGAAACGAGCTTCCAATCTCAACATACCAGGTAAAGAAATTATTGTGCCCAATGGGAATGGATGCCAAGAAGATACACACATGCCCAAATGATTGTGTATTATTTCAAAAGGACTATGCGGATTTGAAAGATTGTCCAAAATGTGGTGCGTCACGGTATAAATTGATGACTTCGGGGGAGTCCAAAACTGGTTCTCCTTCCAAGTTGATGTGGTATCTACCTATAATATCACGGTTTCAATGCTTGTTTGCCAATCCGATAGATGTGAAGAATTTGAGGTGGCATGCAGATGATAAGAAAAATAATGATGGGATCCTACAACATGCGTCTGATTCCCCACAGTGGAAGAGGATTGATCTATTGTACCCTGAATTTGGTGAAGAAGTTAGGAAACTAAGACTTGGGCTTTGTACAGACGGGATGAATCCGTACGGGACATTGAGCAGCCAACATAGCACTTGGCCAGTCATGCTTGTTATATACAATCTTCCTCCCTGGCTGTGTATGAAAAATAAGTATGTAATGTTGTCGTTGTTGATATCGGGCCCTAAACAACCTGGAAATGACATCGATGTTTATCTTGAACCTCTGATTGATGACTTAAAGAAACTCTGGGGTGAAGGTGTGATGACCTATGATGCTTCACGAAGAGAGACATTTCATTTGCATGCTATGTTGTTTTGTACTATTAATGACTTTCCAGCATATGGGAATTTGTCTGGATATAGTGTCAAAGGAGCTAAAGCGTGTCCTATATGTGAAGAGAACACTGATTCAACAAGACTAAAACATGGCGGTAAGAATGTATATCTCGGTCATCGAAGGTTTCTTCCAAAATTCCATTCGTATCGTAGGAAGCGCAAAGCATTCAATGGATTGAATGAGGAATGGAGTGCACCTAAACCTATACCAGGGGAGGTTGTTTATGAAAGAGTAAAAGACATTGTCAATGAATTTGGTAAGAGATCACAATGTACTACACGGAGTGACAATTCTTCATTCAAGAAGAAGTCAATATTTTGGGATCTTCCTTATTGGAGTTCTTTGACAGTCAGACATTGTATCGATGTAATGCACGTTGAGAAAAATGTTTGTGATAGCATCATTGGTACTCTGTTAAATATACCAGGTAAGACTAAAGATGGGATAAAATCCAGACTGGACCTACGTGAAATGGGAATAAGGTCAGAATTAATAGAATTACGTGAAATGGGTAATAAAAGAACATACTTACCTCCCGCTTGTTACACGTTGTCTAGAAAGGAGAAGAAAGCTTTTTGTGAATGCTTGGTAAATGTTAAGGTGCCACATGGTTACTCATCCAACATCCGTAGTTTGGTATCAATGAAAGATTTGAAGTTGATAGGTCTTAAATCTCATGATTGTCACACTCTAATGCAACAAATATTGCCCGTGGAAATTCGATCTATATTGCCGAAGCATGTAAGGTTTGCAATCACCAAACTTTGTTTCTTTTTCAACAGTCTCTGTAGCAAAGTTATTGACCCTGAGACTCTCGATAATTTCCAAAGAGAAGTGGTTGTTACCCTATGTCAGCTTGAGATGTATTTTCCTCCTTCGTTCTTTGATATCATGGTACATCTTGTTGTCCACTTGACTAGGGAAGTGAAAATCTTGGGACCGGTTTTCTTGCATTGGATGTATCCCTTTGAACGATACATGAGCGTTTTCAAAGGTGATGTTCGAAACCGCTATCAGCCTGAAGGGAGTATAATTGAAGGTTATGTGGCAAGAGAGGTTATGGATTTCTGCAATGACTTTCTCAGTGGTAATGACACTCTTGATAATGACAAGAATATTGACGAGCTATTTGGCAAAGGAATTTTGGGTTCACGTGTGAAAGTAATCAGTCGTGAGCAGTTGGAACAAGGTCATTTGTATATTTTACACCACATGGACGAAGTGAACGTTTATATCGAGGAACATACCAATTTCATCAAAAGACAATATCCTCGAGCGAATACAATGTGGCTTGCTAGAGAGCATAACAAGACTTTTATTAAGTGGTTTGAAGATAAAGTCTTACATCAACTATCTCGAACACCAGATGATATTACTGAAACTATCAAATGCCTCGCCTTTAAACCAAAGTTGACTGTTATGTCTTATGAAGGGTATGACATTAATGGATTCACATATTACACAAAGCGCCAAGATGATAAGAGTGTCGTCCAAAACAGTGGGGTCACCCTTCAAGCATCGACTATATTTTTTGCAAGTGCAAAGGATAAGAGTCCACGTGAAGCTAAAATGTCATATTACGGTGTCATTGAAGACATATGGGAATTTGACTACATAGATTTCAGAATTCCACTCTTCAAATGTAATTGGGTTGATAACACCAAAGGAGTTATAGTGGATGAATTGGGTTTCACTTTAGTGAACTTTGAAAAGATTGGTGAGAAGGCTGAACCATTTATATTGGCATCACAGGCGAAATAAGTATTTTATATCAATGATCCTGCAAATGATAAATGGTCGGTTGTTCTTCATGGTAAAAGACAGTTCGTTGAAGATCCTATAGATGAAGAACAATACTATGATAAGTATGATGACTCCAGTCCAACACCAACAAATATTGAAGCTAATGATGACTTGTATGTGCGCGGAGATCACAATGAAGGATTGTTAATTGATAAAAAATCACAATATTAGAGGTATATATGTTTTGTTTTATACGTTTTTTTTTTCTGAATATGTGAACTTTACAATGTGAGCTTAATTTATAATGTGCGCTTAATTTTTCTCTTTGATCATAGAATGGATACTTTACAATTTGAATTACTTTACAATGTGAATGTGAACTTTACAATGTGAGCTTTAATGTGGATATATACTCATTAGCCTAGAACCCCGTCCAAGATTTACTCATTAGGAGTAAATCTTGGATAGTCCCCGGTTTGGGACTGTTCTTGAACACCTAATCTCACTTAGGATGTAAGTGTATAATGTGTATTGGGTTTTCAAGAAAATTTTGGTAGCATTTCCCCGTTTGTTCTCTAAGTACATATGTACTTGGAGAACAGCGGGGAGATGCTGCCGAAATTTTCTCAAAAACCCAATACACATTATACACTTACTAGTGAGATTAGGTGTTCAAGAATGGGATAGGTGGTACACATTTATTATATATAAGAATGACATCACATGTATTTGTTGGCCTAATCTTGTCCTAATATATACTTGTTTTTCTCTTTGATCATAGAATGGATACTTTACAATTTGAATTACTTTACAATGTGAATGTGAACTTTACAATGTGAGCTTTAATGTGGATATGTACTCATTAGCCTAGAACCGCGTCCAAGATTTACTCATTAGGAGTAAATCTTGGATAGTCCCTGGTTTGGGACTATTCTTGAACACCTAATCTCACTTAGGATGTAAGTGTATAATGTGTATTGGGTTTTCAAGAAAATTTCAGTAGCATTTCCCCATTTGTTCTCTAAGTACATATGTACTTGGAGAACAGCAGGGAAATGCTGCCGAAATTTTCTCAAAAACCCAATACACATTATACACTTACTAGTGAGATTAGGTGTTCAAGAATGGGATAGGTGGTACACATTTATTATATATAAGAATGACATCACATGTATTTGTTGGCCTAATCTTGTCCTAATATATACTTGTTTTTCTCTTTGATCATAGAATGGATACTTTACAATTTGAATTACTTTACAATGTGAATTACTTTACAATGTGAGCTTTACACTTTGAATTACTACTTTACAATGTGAACTTTACAATTTGAATGTGAATTTGCAGATGGCTGACCATTCTCCTGATGACCATGCTGATGACTACCGTGAGGGTGAGGACATCAATGCGCCGCCTCACAATGTATGTTTTAAAAATATATCATATATTTATATCTATATGTCCATTTATAGTTATATCTTGTAAATGTGAATTATTTTGTCAAATTTTAGGTTGAGGATGCACAGGTACCAGCTGAAGCACTTGAGGCACTTGATCAACAACACCAAAAAGTTGATAAGAGAAGGGGCATCACTATGCTGAAGAAGTTAATTTTGCAAAAGGGCAATGGACCCAAACTTGTTGTGGATTTCGATAATGCAGGAAATGCATGTGGTGTGAATCGCAATTCATTTATTTCATATCTTGGGTTTGTTACTCGTAGCCATTGCGGTTGTCACTTAGATTCTTGGCATAAAGTTTCTAAGGAGAAGAAAGACTTAATATGGAGGGATTTATGTGTGAGTTATTATTAATTTGCAATTATATTTTGTAGATTACTAAATTTTTGGATACTAGTTAATAGCAATTCTATTTTGCAGAGTATATTTGAATTGGATGAAAAGCTGCATCGTAAATGTGTGATGCAACGCTGTGGGAGAGTCCTAAGGAACTATAGGACAAATCTCACCAGAGAATACATAAAAGAAGACGACAAGAGGAAGAAGACAACCACTGAATAGTGGAACTTCCTGGACAAAGAAGAATGGGATGCGTTTGTCGCTTCAAGAGAAACTGATGAATTCAAGGTATTAGGCGTCAATCTCATTAATTAATATATGTTGTATTCACTTATTCAAGATTAACATTTAGTGTTACTAACCAAATCATTAATTTGCATACTAACTAGGCCCTCAGTGAGGCACAAAGATCAAGGCGTGCACTGAATGTGCATGACCACACAATGGGTCCAAAGGGGTATGCAGGCGTTCGCCAAAGACTACAGGATGAGGCTACTGCTGCTCAGTCTGCTGCTACTCAGGAGTCCTCTACCATAGGTACCACACCTCTGCCTCGCCATGATGTCTGGATAGCTGGGAGGCAAAATAAGAAGGAAGAAATACCTATGGCTTCAACTGCTGAGGCGGCTGCAAAAATGGTAAAATACAACTCTTACAACAATCATTCGAATATTGATTATTTGTGTTGTTTACTTAAGTACAAATTTTTGTTTTGGCGATTAGCGGGAGCTGCACGAGCTGAGGAAACAAGGAAAGTTCATCCCTGAGGGAACAAAGGATGAATTGACAGTTGCTCTGGGTAACCCAGAGCATCCTGGACGTGTTAGGGATGCAGGCGCTGGTGTGGGCATCAAATCATTTTTTGGGTCATCCCAGCGCAAACATGTCCCAAAAGTGTGACTTTCACAAGAAGAGGTACAATATTCTTTCTTTATAATGTTACTGTAAAAGAGAATTCAAAAATTAGAATTTGACGTTTCTTTTATCCATGTATAGGTGGATAAGCTATTTGATAGGAAACTTGAAGAAAAACTCGAAGAAGCAATGAAAAAGTGGCAGGCATCTCAGACTGCTACTTACCAGACAATACCTACTGTAGACTCTACTCCTACTCCTACTGCAGAGGTTGGGAGTAATCTTGTAGAACGACCACCTAGCACATCCACTGTAAGTATTTTTATGACATAGTAGCTAGTTTTTTAATTCAAGATGATACATATATATGAAATTGTAGTCGTTTAAGAAAAAGATGATATGTATATATGTATATATCATTCTTTACACAAACATTTGTAGGGGTTGAAGCCATGCTGTCTAAAAAGTAAAGAATATGTCGTGGCAGAGGCGTCGGCTTACCCATCCCTACCAGGGGAAACGTGTCACGGGTCTCCAGTACCAACTGGTTGGATTCGGGTGAGCCCGATACATATATTCCCCCAGTGGATGGATCTTCCACTGCCATATGCCCACTCCGATTGTGAAACACTTAGTGAGGCAGTAGGCGGAGTGATATTGTGGGAAAAAGCATATGTCTTCTTTACTGAAAAGGTGCGGTAAATTTACATTACGTTCAATTGTTAGTGTGTGTATATGCTGGCAGTTGATCTGGAATTATATATATATATACAGGTTAAAAAGAAGACACCCACAACATCTAGGCCTCCACCTCCACTTCCTGCATTACCTAGTTGGGTTCCACAAGACCTACTTGTCCCGTTAGGTCATAACTGTAGGGGTATGGCAGTATGGTTGGGGGAACATGATATAAACTCCCCTATAATTGTTTCTTCTGATTCAGATTCTACAGGTCAGTCATACGAATCAAACCTATTTATACAAGATATTTTGGAGTTGTTTCGATATGATTGGCTAAATACATCTGTGATAGAGCTATGGATAAGATGAGATATTCTTTATACATCCATATACCTTGTGTATGATCTGGTGATCTGGTTTCTTATTTATTAATGCATGCGTAATTAATACATATGTTGCAGCTACTTAGACAACATATGTGCATATTTTGGATTCAAACATGTAGGGTTTTTGATTCCATCCTTGATTAGTCTAGTAGCTAAAGACCCTACATCAGTTCAACAATACTGCTGTGAGGCTTTTTCAATTTTTGCTGTAAAAAAGAAGACGGTGATAATGGCTCCATTCAATGTAGAGTAAGTTTACTTTGCTTATTATAATTTGGACTTAAGAAAATTACATTTTATTGTGGATTTTGAGTTATTAATTTTTAACTTTTTTTCCTCTAGGGGTAGGCATTGGGAGTTATTGGTTATTTCCCCTGAGACGTTCACTGTGTATTATCTAGATCCTAAGGGGGGTAAATTAAATACAAGATTTGGACACATAATGAAAATGGCAATATTTCGGTGAGAAATATTTCATTTTTCATATCCGTTAACATATGTTATTACATTACTATTTAATTGCAATGTTCTATGTTACATTAACATGTAGGGGTTTTGAGGAGTACAAAACGGCTGGAGGAAAGGTCCCCACAAAAAAGAACCAGCCAATAATTTGGAAGAACATGAAAGTAAGTTCCCGACTGTAATATATGTATATATTATTTATGTGAACACTGCTTAATTAGTTGTATTTGTTAATATTTTGTAAGTTTGAATTTATAGTGTGCTACACAAGACAACGGATGGGCATGTGGATACTATGTCATGCGATATATGCACATGATTATCAAACATGCCGCACTGGATATCGAATGTATTGCTCAGGTATTATATAGTCTCATTAGATAATATGATCGAAATATATCAATCTTATTTATAGCTCATTAATTATATATATACATCATTCTCTTTACAGGTGTTTAAAGCTGACCCCATTATAGGAAAGGACTTACCAAATGTTAATGCTCCCTATACGATGGGAGAATTAAATGAAGTAATCGAAGAATGGGCTACAGCCATACAATTAGTGGGGGCTTTAAAATATAATTGGGATCCTGATAGCGAATAATGACTAAACAATGATACTTTGTAAATGAATTTCTGAATTATAATATATGTGTGAATGTTTCTACATGTTTGGATGTTTCTACATGTGTCTGAGTGAAAATGAATGAAAGTGTTCGTTGCTATATGAATGTTTCTACATGTGTGAATGTGAATAAATAGAACTACAGATTGCTAGCATGTGTGAATGTTTATAAATGTGTGAATGAATGGAACTCTTTTATTGTTAATTTTGCAGGTTTGTGGCCTGTTGTCGGCTGATATCAATGGATGTCGTAAAACCTGCAGTTCATAACTGAACTGAACAGGTTTCTCATCCTGCGACCAGCCACAGCAGGTCTGCAGACTGACAGAAAAAAAAAACAATAGGCGTTGGTTATTGTAAATAACCGACACATAATGATATAGTGTTGGTTTTCCTACAATAAACCGACGTCTATTTCCTTAACAACACGGCCGTGCTGGACAGCACGGTCGTGGCCAAGATGGTGCGGGTTTGGGCATCGGTTATTTGTAAAAAACCGACACATAATGTTCTAGTGTCGGTTTTTTACAAATAACCGACGTCTATTTCCTAATATATGGCGTCGGTTATTTGTAAATAACCGACACTGATAGTGGCCAAGATGGCGCCCTTTCTGTGGTGCGAAAGTTTTGGGCGTCAGTTTCTTATCTAATAATCGACGCCTATTGTCCCCTGATGGCACGCTTCCGGTGGCGCGCGAAGAGTTTGGGCGTCGGTTTTGGAACCGACGCCTAATGGGTGGACTTTTAGTGTCGCCCACATAGGTGTCGCTTAGAAACCGACACTAAAGGCTTTAAATAACCGACACTAAAGGTAGGTTTTGTAGTAGTGTATACACAAGCTTGAATGGTGTGGTGCTAATCGGGGCCTTGAATGTTGTTCTATATGCCCATAAAGCTTCATTGAGACATAGAGACCAATCCTTATGGTTCAGTCTCACCGTCTTCTCAAGAATGAGCTTTATCTCTAGATTGACCAATTCAACTTGATCACTAGGTTGAGGGTGGTTAGGAGTAGCGACCCGATGGTTCACACCATGTCTTTCCAGCAATCCTCTAAAAGTTTTATGAATGAAGTGGCTTCCGCCATCATTAATCATTTCCCTTTGTACACCAAATCGGTTGAAAAAGTTAGAATTACAAAGTCGCACGCCACTTTGTGATCATTCCTCATTGTAGAAATTGCGTCAACCTACTTAGATACGTAGTCAGCAGCCACCAAGATCTACACATATCCAAAAGTGGGGGGAAATGGACCCATGAAGTCAACACTCCAAACATCAAACACCTCAACCACTAGAATATGTAATAGAGGCATCATATCCCTTTTTGAGATAGTGCCAACTTTTTGGTACTTCAAGCAATCTTTGCAATATTCATTAGAATCTTTGAATGATGTTGGCCATTAGAAACCACTTTTGAGAACTTTAGGGGTTGTATGTTTTCCACCAAAATTTCCTTTGTATATTCTAGAATGGTAGATGGAGAGAATTTCTTTCTGGTCACTTTTGGGGACACATCTTCTTATGAGTTGACTTGAGCAATATCTCAGAAGATGGGGCCATCCCACACATAGTTTTTCACCATGGAAAATAATATCTTTCTTTCCTCCTTTTTCCAAGTGCTTGGTATCCTCCCACTAGCCAAGAAGTTGGCTAAGTTCCTGTAGCATGGTCTTTTGTTGGAACAAAGTAAGAAGAGTTGTTCATGTGGCATTGTCTCCTTAATCTAGTTCACATCATCATATGGTGCCTCAGTTCAGGAATGGTCATCAGCTATAGAATTTGCAACCCCGTTCTTGTCCACAATTTCTAAATCAAACTCATGCAGCAATAGGATCGAGTGAATCAAGCTTGGTTTAGAATATTTATTCACCATAAGATATTTCAAGGTTGCATGATCTATACATACAATGACTTTTGTTTTATAAAAGGTAAGAATGAAATTTATAAAGTGTAAAAATCAAGGCAAACAACTCCTTCTCCATGGTTGTATAGTTTCTCTAAGCCTCATAAAGGTTTTACTTTCACAATAGATATCATGTGGGATCCGGCCAATCCTTTGGTCCAACACAGCCACCGTTGTCATACATGATGTATCAGTCATGATCTCAAAGGGCAAGGAGAAATTTGGGGGCTGCATAATAGGAGTAGAAACCAACTTGTGCTTCAAGTAGTTAAAGTCTTCAATGCATTTGCCGTCAAAAATGAATTCAAAATCTTTCTCAAGCAAATGGCATAATGGTCTAGAAATCTTACTAAACTCCTTGATGAAACAACGATAGAAACATGCATGCCCCAAGAAGGAACGACCATATGTTCTGGTGGAATGAATTATAAGAGTAGAAATGAGGCACACTTTGGCCTTTTCAACTTCAATTCAGGCTTTTGAAACTTGATGTCCCAACTCTATGCTTTTTAGGAACATGAAATGGCTTTTTTCCCTAGATAGTGCCAAACAGAACTTGACACATCTTTGAAGAATGACTATTAGATTGAAAAAACAATCATCAAAAGTGTTGTCAAACATTGAGAAATCATCCATAAAAACCTCAAGAGATGAATCCAACATATCTGCAATGATTGATGTCACACATTATTGAAATCTAGACGGGGCATTACATAACCTGAATGGCATCCTCCTGTAAGCAAATGTGCTGCTAGGACATGTGAACGTGGTCTTTTCTTGATCTACTGGGTGCACTATCACTTGGAAGTAACATGAGTAACCATCATGGAAACAACAAAAACATTATCTCTCAACCCTCTCAAAGATTTAATCAATGAATGGAGAGGGAAATGGTATTTCTTCATCTTCTCATTCAACTTCCTTTGATTGACACACATTCTCCATTTGGATTGCTATCTCATAGACACCAATTGTCCATCTTCATTTTGAGCCATGGTTATCCCACCCATCTTGGGCACAACATGGATGTGACTCACCCAAGGAAAGTCATCAATGGGATAGATGATCCTAGCATCCAACAACTTCACAACCACTTGAGTTACAACTTCTCATCTTTGGATTCAACCATCTTTGCATTTGGAAGGTTGTCCTTGCATCAACCTCAAGATAGATCGTATGGACACAAATGAAGGGGTCAACACCCCTCAAATCAGTAATAGACCACCCCACGGCTTGAATGTTTCTCTTCAACATAGAAATAAGAGCATCTTCATGTTTAAGTGAAATAATAGAAGAAATGATCATGACAAGGGTGTCATTTGAATCTGTAAATGCATATTTTAGGCCTACATGAAGAGATTTGTGCTCAATGATAGGAGGATTGATAATGGAATTCTTCAAAGGTTTCTCAAATGGAAGGAAGATCCTCATTTGCATACTCTAATGCAAGTTCATCTTCATCATCATCATCATCGAGGTAGTAGCTCTAGCCTTGGTGGCAGTCTGGATCAATGTAGGTAGGCATTATTCTACAATCTCCTCAAGTAAATGAATTAAATATCAATCTTCTTCTGTAGCACCTATCACATCGTCTTTAGTAGAAGCTTTGAAGATGCTCAACCAGAGCTTCGTGTGCACAAATGTCACATACATGGTGTCTTCTCACATGAATCACTACATCACCTGTAGCTATGAAGGATCTCCCTAAGATAATAGGTACCTTACTTGTGTCCTTCTCCATGTCAAGAACATTAAAGTTAGTAGGAAAGAATGCAAATGTTTCATCATCAAGTCTCACAAACACATCATCAATTTGACTTCTAGGCGTCTTCACCAAATGGTCGACTAATTGCAAGGTGTAGTTAGCCAGCCCCAATTATCCAAAGTTCAATTCAACATACACATCATAAGGCATTAGATTCATGCTAGAGCCCAAGTCAAAGAGTGCATGGTCAATACCATGTGTTCCAATGTATCGAGAAATGATAGGTGCACCATGATGTTTCTTCTTCTTTGGAGCAACGTGTTGCAAAATCGAGCTAACTTGTTTGGTGATCTTGACTCTCCTAGGTGTTCTTTCCATCGACTTCCTCTTGAAGTGCACATATATTTCAAGAACTGTGCATAGGAAGGAATTTTCTTGTTGACATCAATCAACATAATGTTAATTGACTCTTTCTTGAATGCCTCCATGATATCCAAAACATGTTTCTTATTTCTTTAATCATTGTATGGTTCCTCAAGTACATCAGGAAAAGGAGGGAGTTATGCTTTTGACTAGCTGACATCAATAGAATTTTCAAGTGGTACCACATCAATCACAATATCATCAACCTAAATGACAGTATCAACCAATCATTGTATCATCACCCTAAATCATGTTATCAATGCCTTGAATCATGATATCCACTCTATCTTCACTGTTTGAGCTACCAATTGCTTTGTCCTTTGCCTGCTCCAAAGTCTTTCCACTTCTCCACACGATCACAACCTTCACTTTCTAAATGTGCAGAAGAGGAAGGAGCTTGTGGTTCCTATTGTGATCCTTGAGGTGGTGGTTGTTGGGA
Organism: Alisma plantago-aquatica; assembly: GCA_963693085.1. NCBI lineage: Eukaryota > Viridiplantae > Streptophyta > Magnoliopsida > Alismatales > Alismataceae > Alisma > Alisma plantago-aquatica. The sequence continues at coordinate 830,453,363 of OY856413.1, read as the reverse complement.
AATTGGGCACATAGTAAGAAACATAAACAAAAAATTATCTATCTGATCTATTGACACGTGTTTACTGTGCGTTATGCACAACTAAATGTATCGAAGTAATATAGGCCCTTTTAAAGCCCGAGTCGAGCATAGGAAAATGTTCTCCCAAAGACAACTACTAACTGTGGTCTAGTCAGATAGGCCGGTGAAATCGAATGGGTTTGATTGAAAAGAAGCAAAAATGGAATGAAAACTTAACATTTCAATTACTCAGATTTTTGGAATTCCTTAGGATTGTGATTTCACCACAAATAACATTGCAATTCATTCCATACACCAATATCTATTACCCCTATCCCTGGATGAAGAGCCTATAGTCAGAACTACCCACTCCCGCATCGTAGTTCACTACCTATTCTAATGCCAACCCCATTTCCATAGCAATTGGTTGATTAGTAAGGTGCTTTATGACTAAACTTTGGGTTTCTCCTCCCATTTATTCTCTACCTTCCCCAGGGGTACAATAAATGGGTAAATCTATGCTTTCCAACTCATAATCTCTCTCCCAAAATGACTAAGAGTCTAAAAATCTATTTATGTTGATCATGCATAAACAAAACAATGTAACTTCATAGATTTATATCCAAAAATAGGGATAAAGATGATATTAATGCATGGTAATCAGTTATAATGCATATGTGGGCTACTCTCGGGTCCTAAGGAATCAATGGGTTTAGCCCTACATGGTTTTCATTAACGAATACATGGTAGAGAAAGAGAAAAATTTGGGAAACATTAGAACAACAAAAATAAACCTGGTGAATAGTTGATCTGGATGATCCCCTACGTCATGTGTGCAATCAACTGCTTCTGATTACCGATTCACCTTTCGAAGGTGCTCGGATCGTCCCGGGTGAAGCCTTTGGTTCCTTTCTCTTCTCTTCTCTCTCTATGGTATCGTGCAATAGAAAACGACTACCCCCTCTCATCTGGAAAAACTCGCCTTAGGTCATAGGGTCACTTACGGTATGAAATAACATCAACTATTAGATTAGATTGCCATCTTCATATTTGCCAAATCATACAAACTCAGTAGTACCGATATCCTAGGGTAGTCATGACTCAAGACAATGTCAGTACTATCAACTTGTCTTGATAGCACCGAGTCTTTAGGTTGCCCGAGCACTACCTTACTAACGCATTCTCAGTAGTACCGAGTTTGAGAAGTTGGTAGTACCCACTTGTTGCGATTCATCCTTGTGCTTTACTGACGTGGTTTCGGTACTACCGAGTTTGAGTGTCGGTAGTATTGAACCTGTGTGAGTCTTTTCTTGGCAAGTACTGATGTAAAGTTAGTAGCACTGGCTTTTGGTGTCATTAGTATGGACTCTGTAAAGTTCAATTTTACCTAAAAATGAACAAGAACATGGATAAATGCTAAGGATAAATGTTAAACCAACTTAAATAGTAAAAATTAGAAAATCTTATGCATTTAAATAGCACAAGCCATTAATAGCATTTCATGCATTATCAATCAGATAAATGACAAAACAACACATAAAATAAAGAAAATATGCCTATGAAATAACTAAAAATCCATGCATCAAACTCCCCTAAGCTTAAATGTTGCTCGTCCTTGAGAGACACTACTCTTGGATCTGTTAGATGTAAGTCAACAAAAGGATACACACATGAACTCTTTTCTTTATCATGTCCACCAGACAATCCCTGTACTGACCTCCAATGACCACTGAACTAATAGCTTCTCTACAACGACCAAAATTTTCCATAGTAGATGTCTACCTTTTGATCAATGAACACTATCAAGAAAGAATTTTATATCATAATAATTCAGACATTTGCTTGGTGCACTGTGTGATTCCCTAATCTAAATTGCTCTCTCCTAACTACCACCTACTTGGAAGCAGATATCCATATAATAATGGATGAGGAGATAAAATTATTTGAGTGGCCTACTAATGAGATCAATTAATGATATGAGATGGGTGGCAATTGATGAATGCATATTCATCATGTTTTCAGTCACCATATTTGGCCCATTTTTGCTTAAGTACATTCACTTTCATCTCCTAAATCTTGCAATATGCAGTATTTCTCAATTGAATGGATTATCAAGCTTATTCACTAATTTCATATGAATTTCATGCAGATCATGCACAACCAGTTGCCCTAATGGTCCTGAGCATTCGATCCCTCTCACACGGTTTGCACATGCAGTCTTGACCCATGTAGTTCCCTCTCACGGCCTCAAGACCGCGAGGGGTCCCGATCCCCAGACCGATTGACCTCAAGACTGGTTGGAGATGAAGAACGAAAGATGAAATTTAATGACCTTGATCATTTTCAAACTGTTAGGTTCCATTCGGTCTTCAAGACCATGTGGTCAAAATTGAGAAGCTGAAGACTGCTTGGGTCCATTCAGTTTCCAAACCGAGAAGAGCATGCTCGATTTCCAAGACCGTGTGAATCCATTTGGTCTTCAAGACCGTTTGGATCTGTTTGATCCTCAAACCATGAAGATGCCAAATCGTGAAGGCAGCAAGACCGTGTGGGAGTCAAAGACCATGAGGGCGCTACTCGGTTTTTAAATCATAAAGAACTTAAGATCGTGAGGGCGCCAATTGGTCTTCAAGACCGTGAAGACGCTACCAGTTTCTAAAATTGTTAGGGTGGCCATCGATCTTCAAAACCATGAGAACCATCTCAGTTTCCCAGACCACGAGGGCGCTACTCGTTTCCTAAACCATAAAGAGAGACTCACGGTCCCAATCCGTGTAAGACTGCACCCATGCCTATAAATAGTGCCAAAGGGGTCCTCATTCGGGCATCATATTCAGGACACCGCCAGGCTGCTTCTTTGCGAGATCGACCCCTGCTCCCTCTGATCTACAACAACAACTTCATCACCAGGATACACCTAGCGTGCTCGACCCCTGGGAAAGCTCCTTCTCCTCTGTTTCTCCTCATCCTCCACTCCACCACTAGGATGTTCCTAAGAAGCACTCGACCCCTGGTGGAGGACGATATCCACAGCCAACCTGAGCAGCAGGCTTGCGCATCTGCCCATCATCCACTCCACCTACGCATCCACAACCTACTCCTCCTATTGTGAGCAAGGTGGTCGAGATGAGAAGGAAAGTGGAGAGAGAATGTCTACCCCGTCTGCCACGGTGTCCCTCGCTCCTCGTCCAGATCTACTCTGACGTGGCATAGAAGATTGTATCTTCACCGAGTTGTGACCATCTTTTGCATCATGCTCATGGTAGAATCTTCCTTCTCTCTTGTTCTTTTTGTTCCTCATATCATGAGCGAGTAGTTTCCTTTCACTGGGGTGCGGGGAATAGCTCCGCTACCCATTCTTATATGTCTTTTCATTAAACATTCTATGGCATGTATATAAATTTTCATTTCATTGTTAACCGTCGATGTGTCTTGTGGATTGATCACCTACTTGCATTTATCTTATTTGTTCCTATGTTGTGAGAACTTCTATATGTAGGATTTGAATGTTGATTAACATGTTTGACTCCCTGATGAGAAATCATATGGGATTCCATGAGGTCGTAAGTATGTGATCCGTGAAGGAATGAGCCATCTAGCCTACAATGACTCTTCTGTGTGCCTAAACATCCTAATGAAGGGCCGCAACTTCAGTTGGATATCTGTATCTTTGGGACCGTAAGTGCATGATCGAGATGGTGATGAGAAATCTGATACCTAAGGTGATTCTTACGTGAACCTAAACATCCTTCTGGGAGGGTTTGCAGTAGTTCTATTTGGACAGTTAGATCTTTCCTGGATGTTTGTGATTGGATATGTTTGCATGTGTAGTGGTGGTGAAACTCAGGACCACCCCAGCAATCTTCATCACTAATCTAGATTCAACTTTAATTCTATTCTTTACTTTCTTGCAATTAGTTTAATTAAACTCAAATCAACATTTTTTCTAAATATTATCCTTACTTGAACTAGACTAGACTAGGAACGATTCTTAAAAATGTTGTCCGATGGGATTTGATCCTGAACTATACTGCGATAAGACCCATCCACTTGTGGGTGGTATTATTGCATAGGTTTTGGTTAAAAACTCAGGGATTTCAACCCTGAGTGAATTTGTTAGTGTGATAATACACCACGTAAAATTCTGGTGTTGTTGTCGGGGACAACATAATCAGCTAGTCAAATCTAGTTCTTTTGAGGCTAATCTAGGATTTTCTTTTTCTTTTGAAACAATTGATCATTCACTTGAATTCATTTCTACTCTGTCCATCTCACTTCCAAAAGATCTTTCCATCTCAGGTACCCCCAAAGACTAGTGCATGTGTCGTTCAGACATTTCCAGACTCTCTGCTAGCTTTGACCCTGAGATAGACAGAACTTTTCATTGTCAGAATAGAGAGAACCAAGCGAGGTTGGCACAAGAGGAGGAAATAGCCTGAAGGGTAGCTCAAGCCTTTAATGCGCAAAGAGAAAGGCTTATGCAAGAAGCCAAAATTGTAGTTCAAGAAGAAATCCAAGCAGCACTGCAAGCAGCAGAACTGTAGAAGGACCTTAGAGAATTCTCAATCCCTAAAGCTGCTGACGTTCATCACCCAGTGCAACCTCCTCCTATCAATGCTCCAAATTTTGAGATAAGGGCACATTGGATCACCTTCCTTCAAAACAACCCATTCTATGGTAAGCAAGGAGAAGATAGTCAGGATCACCTTCTGAAGTTTATAGATCTATGTGCTATGACAAAGAAAAATGGAGTATCCGATGATGCCATCCGACTCACTCTCTTCAAGTATTCTCTTACTAATAGAGTTATAAGTTGGTACAACTCCTTGCAATACTAACCCATCACCACCTAAGAACAACTTCAAAATGTCTTTCTAGAAAATTTCTATCCTCCTTTCGTCACCTATGAAATTAGGGGATGTATAACTCAATTCACTCAAGTCCTTAGAGAATCCCTTACAGAAGCATGGGAAAGATATGAAGAGCTTCTACGCAAGGGTCCACACCATGCAATTCCTAAGAATCAGCTCATTGAGATCTTATACAAGGGTGTGGATGACGACATCAAGAGATTCTTAGACTCCTCATCTGGAGGAAACTTCATGTGTTAGAGTTATGATAGTTCATGGAAGGTTATCACCCTTGGAGCTGAAAATCAAGCTAATTGGGGTAGATCAGTAGGAAAAGGAGTGTTGAAGGTAGCTATGGCTGAAGCTATTCCTGAGTATAAGTCTAACGATGAATCCCCAAGATCTTAGTTTCCAAACAAGACCATCTTGAATCATCTCTTGTTGCCTATGAAAGAAGATGCTCACCCCTTCAACAACAAGAACAGGTCAAGTCAGCTTCACTGTTCTGTGAAGCATGCAAAGGCGTTGATCACTCTACCTTATCATGCAATGTTCTCTATGATGTTTTTTTGAGCAAAGTAAATGGACGAGGAGATAATGTCTAGATGGAATGTCTGAATGCTCTTCAACACTATCCATGGTCAAGGACACTACAATCCAAGTCAGAACAGGAACCATCCCAATTTTCAATATGGAAATCCTTCAGGAGCAGTAAACTCACATCAACTTGGACCATATAACCAACAAAAAAATTTTGGAAATCAAGGAAACTTTAGAGGTAAATTCCAAAATAGGAACTACGACAATTACCAAAACCACCATCAGTTCCAAGATCCAAACCAAGTGCCTTACTAGAATCATCAATAAGGACATCAAGCCAGTCCCATCTCTCCTAGTGAGAAGCTATCATCCATTGAGGTGATGCTACAGTCATAGCAGATGATGATAGCTAACCAGCAAGCCTACCAGAAGGCCATTGAATCTCAACTAGCTCAATTTGCAGCTAGCCTCAAGCCACGTGTTGGAGCTTTAGCTGGGCAACCACAAGATAATCTGAGGTACATGGAACAACTCAAGGCTGTGACAACTCATTCAGGCTTTGTCTGACCAGAACCCACGACTCCTGCCACTGTGACAATTGTCCAAGGTGCTGAGCATATTGCAGTGGCCACTCGAAATGATATGACTGGCAAGGCAAGTTCTGAGGAACCTATTGTTGTTGATATAGATGACTCACCTGAGCCAGTTGTTCCAGTATACAAACCTCGTATGTCATTTCTGAATCAACTGAATTTCATCCAGTGTGATACTAGGTTCAACAAATTCAAGGAAATCATGAGAAAGTTGTATATAAATGTCCCGCTCTTGGATGCCATGGCGGAGATGCCCCAATGGTCAAATTCTTCAAACTCCAGCTTAGTTGGAGGTACAAAACTAAAGAGCATCATACAGTGAAACTAGAAAGAACACCATCTGATTTAGTGATGGATGGGATACCATGCAAGCATAAGGATCATGGATCTTTTGGAATTACCTACTCGATAAGCGATTCAATCAACTGACCAGGTCTAGCTGATCTTGGGGCTAGCATTTTTTGCATTCCTCTTATCCTATGCAACAAAGTGGGCCTCACCAACTTCTTACCCACTAGAATGTCCATCAAGCTTGTTGTCTCCTCAATGATCAAGCCAGTCGGCATAATAGAGGATATCCCCGTAAGGCTTGGGGATTTATATGTCCCGTGTGATTTCATATGTATGGACATCAAGGAGAATCCACGCTACCCCCTCCTTTTTGGAAGACCTTTCCTCTCAGCTGCTAGAGCTCCGATTGATGTTGAAGTTGGAGTCTTGACCCTAAGGGTGGGAAACCAATCTTTTGATTTCCATGCATCCAAAAGCACTAAGGAGCACACTGAAGAAGAAGAAGAAGCATATTTTGTTGACTGTGTTAATCAATTCACTCAAATGCAGCAGTAATTCCTTACCTCAAAATCTGATATTCCCTCAGAAAAGGACCATGATGAAAAGGAGACTGAGAGTGAACCAGTCTATGTAGAGACAAAAGAAATGTCATCGACTATGTAGAGTGAACCAGTCTATGTAGAGACAAAAGAAATGTCATCTCAACTCTATTGTTACACATATTGAACCTTCTATAGCTGTCCATGAGCCTTCTCATCTTGAAACAACCATTCTCTAGAATGCACTAGTAGCCCAACAGATAGAGACTACTAATTTCATCTTCCCTTCACAATAAGATTTGGACTATAGTTTCTACCGAGAACATCCCCCAAATCCATATCTAATTGACATCAATGACCAGTGTCACTACGATGAAGGGATAGTACATCAACAAATGAACTTTTCTTATGAGCCTCAACAACACTACTTTATCAATGAAGCTGTTTAGATCCCCTACAACTATTCTCCACCGTGGATTGAGCAACAGAGAACAATTCAACATAACTTAAGTTGTTTCCCTATGTGTTCTGACAATGCTCGCTCTGTATGGGGAAGAATACAAGAGGCCAGAATCATATCAAAGATTAATGAATGGCTGTAAAAGAAACCACCAAAAGAACATGTCAATCCAGCTCAAGCTCCACTTAGAGCCCCACCATGGTGATGATATCATCATGTCGAGCCATTGACATAAAACAAAGGCGCTTGTCGGGAGGCAACCCAATCAATAATTTTATTTTTACTTTTAGTTTTGAATTAGAAATTTTCCTTAATTTTGTTTTCACCTTTTAGAAAATTTTCACTGAACAGATATTGCATCACATGATGCTATCTTAAGTTCTGACTAGTCTTCATTTTTGAGATTTTTATATGGAGGGTGTGCACTGATTGGAACACAACCACATCTGGTGGTCCAACCGGTGCAAATTTCCCCTCCATCTCAGATTTAGAGTTTGCTCGGGACGAGCAAATTTATAAGTTTGGAGTGGAGGGTGGGTGGTACGTACTTTACTTTCCACCTGCACCCATCTGTTTCAAACTTAAGATTTCATCATTGCATTTTTTATCAAAAGTGTTAAGTTTTCAAAGAAATTGTATAGAAACTTGATGAAGTTTTGACGCTTTCTGTTTCAATAAAAGTCATTACCTAGCTAGCTAGTTTCTCTCTCTATTCTTTTGGAATCATTATACCCTCCTTATTTGAAGCAGATCCTCAAAAGGACCATTTTTTGAAACTAGCCTATTGATTGAATTCATCTTGTGAAGCTTATGAATCCTAACATAATGATCTTTCTGCAAAAATGGCAAGTTTTTGTCGAACTGATAGGGATCAAACACGTCATGCTTCCTAACTGACTAGTGGGACAACATCATAGAATCTCAACCGGATCCTCATCAAGTCATTATTTGAGCAGAGTACGAGAAAGAGAATGACCAGGTGCACTGAATTGTAAATCAAGTTGCATTCTGATCTGAACTCTCTTCTACACTTCTTCTATCATCTTCTTACCCCTCCATCCATCAAAAAGAAACAAAAATAGCCCAAATAGTGCCAAACCCTAAGTTTGGGGTGGCACGCCACCTCTCTCTATATCCTCTTCTTCCATACCCCTCGCTATTTAATAGGGGCGTACCACCAAGAAAAGATGCCAATGTGCACACAAAAAAAGCAATCTCGAGTCAAATAGAGGAGAGATTCGCACAAAAAAATGCAATCAATGTAATTGCAACCATATAATAAATCTCGAGTCAAATGGAGGAGAGATAATCAATTTCCTTCCCTACCAACCTTCACTCCTTTTTCCACCTGAAGGCACAATGGATGCCTCCTCTATCCTAAAAATCACCAGTGTCAGATCAGGTGCACAGTTGTTGTTCTGTGGGTGTCTCTGGACTCTTACAAAACTCTTAGAAATTCTTGTTGTTGGAAAAAGTGAGGAGGAAGTGATGTTGAAAAACAAAATCAGGAATGAAGATATGGTAAGATGTGTCCGGTGATCTCAGGAAGTTGAGATGCTTAGTCATACTGAGCAGAAAGGAAATAATCGTGATGTGAAGATGAAGAAATCCCACGAGTTGAAAGTATTCATTTGGTGACAGCTTCAAATTTTGTGTTACTCGAGGACGAGCAACGTTTAAGTTCAAGGTGTTTTGATGAATGCATATTCATCATGTTTTCAGTCGCCATCTTTGGCCCATTTTTACTGAAGTACATTCACTTTCATCTCCTAAATATTACAATATGCAATATTTCTCAATTGATTCGATTATCAAGCTTATTCACCAATTTCATATGAATTTCATGCTGATCATGCACAGCCAGGTTGCCCTAATGGTCCTGAGCATTCGATCCCTCTTACGCGGTTTGCACATGCGGTCTTGACCCATGCAGTTCCCTCACACTGTCTCAAGACCGCGAGGGGTCGTGATCCCTAAATCGATTGACCTCAAGATCGGTTGGAGATGAAGACCGCGAGATGAAATCAAATGACCTTGATTTTGTTCAAACTGTTAGGTTCCATTCAGTCTTCAAGACCATGAGGCCAAAATATAGAAGCTAAAGACTTCTTGGGTCCATTCAGTTTCCAAACCGAGAAGAGCATGCTTGATTTCAAAGACCGTGTGAATCCATTCGGTCTTCAAGACCGTTTGGATTTGTTCGGTCCTCAAACCATGAAGACGCCAAACCGTGAAGGCAGCAAGACTGTGTGGGAGTCGAAGACCATGAGGGCGCGACTCAGTTTCTAAACCATGAAGAACTCAAGACTGTGAGGGCACCAATCGGTCTTCAGGACCGTGAAGACGCTACCAGTTTCCAAAACCGTTAGGGTGGTCATTGATCTTCAAAACCGTGAGAACCCTCTCAGTTTCCCAGACTGTGAGGGTGCTACTTATTTCCTAAACCATGAAGAGAGACTCACAATCCCAAACCATGTAAGAGTACACCCATGCCTATAAATAGGGCCAAACGGGTCCTCATTTGGGCATCAGATCCGGGACGCCGCCAGGCTGCTCCTTTGTGAGCTCGACCCCTACTCCCTCCGATCTACAACAACAACTCCATCACCAGGCTGCACCTAGCGTGCTCGACCCTTGGGAAAGCTCTCTGCCACCATTTCTCCTCATCCTCCACTCCACCGCCAAGATATGCCTAAGAAGCACTTGACCCCTAGTGGAGGACGATCTCCAAAACCAAGCTGAGTGGCAGGCTTGCGCATCCGCCCGTTATCCACTCCACCTACACATCCACAACCTACTCCTCCTGTTGTGAGCAAGGAGGTCAAGATGAGAAGGAAAGTGGAGAGAGAAGGTCTACCCCATCTTCCGCGGTGTCCCTCGCTCCTCGTCCAGATCTGCTCTGACGTGGCGTAGAAGATTGTATCTTCACCGAGTTGCGATCATCTTCTGCATCATGCTCATGGAGGAATCTTCCCTCTCTCTTGTTATTTTTGTTCCTCGCATCATGAGTGAGTAGTTTCCTTTCGCTGGGGTGTAAGAACTAGACCCGTTGGCCATGGTTATATGTCTTTTCATTAAACATTCCATGGCATATATATAACTTTTCTTTTCGTTGTTAGTCATCGATGTGTGCTTGTGAATTGATCACCTGCTTGCATTTATCTTATTTGTTCCTATGTTGTGAGAACTTCTATATGTAGGATTCGAATTTCGATTAACGTGATTGACTCCCTGATGAGAAATCATATGGGATTTCCTGAGGTCATAAGTGTGTCATCCGTGAGGGGATGAGCCATCTAGCCCACGGTGACGCTTTTATGTGCCTAAACATCCTTACGGAGGGCCGCAACTTCAGTTGGATATATGTATCTTTGGGACCGTAAGTGCATGATCCGGATGGCGACGATAAATCTGATTCCTAAGGTGATGCTTACGTGAACCTAAACATTCTTCTGGGAGGGTTTACAACAGTTCTATTTGGACAGTTAGATCTGGCCTGGATGTTTGTGATTGGATATGTTTGCATGTGTAGTGGTGGTGAAACATGGGACCACCCCAGCAATGTTCATCATTAATCTAGATTCAACTTTAATTCCATTCTTTACTTTCTTGCAATTAGTTTAATTAAAATCAAATCAACCTTTGTTCTAAATATTAGCCTTACTTGAACTAGACCAGACTAGCAATGATTTTTAAAAATGTTGTCCCTTGGGATTCGATCCTTAACTATACTGCGATAAGACCCGTCTGCTTGTGGGTGGTATTATTGCATAAGTTTTTGTTAAAAACTCAGGTATTTCAACACCGAGTGAATTTGTTAGTGTGATAATGTGGTACACAAACAATTGAAGAATCACAAGTACATCCAACTTATTTATGCAAAAAGAATGATGATCTACATGAGTGAAAAGAATGGTATGCATGAGACCTAATGCCTACTAACTTTTTCTCTTTCTTTTTCTTCTTTTTGACACATGATGCATTTATGAAGCTATCTCATAATAGAAAATGAGACTATCAAAAACAAATGAATGCTTCATGTGAATTAATTCATCCTTTCAAGAAGACTCAGGGACATACTTTCTCCTTATGAAATCTTGATATTAATGTTTCTAGCCCATAATTTTTTCTTATCTTTGGCATGATTGAGTTATGCTCAGGCTTTCACTTCATCCTTTTTTTTATGTGGAGGTATGACCGTGCTTCAATCTTCACAATTAGATACTACAATCCACATGATAAAAGGAATGAATGTGATGGAATGTATGCAATCTACATGCAATTTCAATGCAACTAAGATGGTATGCACTAAAATTGTTCATTCATACAAATGCAACTTTTGTTATTTTTTCAAATGTACATAAGGATAAGAACTAATCTACCATATCACCTACCATGCCATGCAATTCAATCAAAAGAAATAAGTTGGAGCACTCATTCATCTTGAGGTGGTGATTTAAAATTGGATGGAAAAGATGGATGGAATCACATAACTAAGAGACAATGTCTTTTATTGAATTATGATATGTCCCTCCTTAATGACCTATGAAAAGGGTAATCTTAAGGTTTCTTTCTTAGATTTCCATTTAATATCTCATTAAAATTTTGTTCAGCTCAGGATCAACAACATCTTCATTCACTTTCCCAATTTTAATTAGATGTTCATTCATATCGCATATCCTAGAGATGACTTAGCCAAACACTTCCTCGAGTGGTTATGCACAAAGATGTCACAAATTAAGCTATGAAGACACAACAATTTCATTGCACTAACACCTATGAATCAAAAAATGCAACCATGCATTACTGCTCCATGATTACACTAGACATGTGTGGATCCCAAAAATGCATAACTCAAACTAAAATAAAACAACTAAGATAAAAAAATAAAAACTAAGATAGAGTGTTGTTCCAGCACCCCCCCTAAGCTTGAATATAACTATGTCCACATAGTCAATACTTACACTAAAGAGGTGGAACAGTGGTACCATTGCTCAAAATGGAGGTGGCTGAGGCATGTTGGGGTCATGAGGGGGAAACATCCCCTGAAAAGATAGATCAGACAGTGGCAGCTGATGTAGCTATGGGTACCCTCCAAAGTACCCCTGGTTCCAATAGAGGTCAAATAAGGGTTGTTGGTACTACTCCATCTATTGTAGGCACATGTGAACATTCTCTTGGATGGCTAAGAGAAGGTGTTCATTCTCATATATTGCCTATTGGTTTTAGTACAACCTTCCTTGTATGTCTTGCACACCAACCAACGTCGCCTAATGATGCTACTATCCATTATGGATCTCCTACATCATTGTATACATACCTTCCATGTTGTGCGGGTCTTACTCCTCTTGGGAATGGGGTGGGGTCAAAAAAGTCGAGGCAGCATAGGTGTGGGCTCATTTGCACAGGACCACTCTCAGAGTGATGGGGATGGTGGGCTCCACCACCTCAACACCGTCAGAGTCGTCGTCGCCTTGCTCCTCGACATCATCTTGAGCTGCTTCCCAGGGTGGATCTTCTTCCTCTGCCTCATCTAGTATCCACCGAAGATGGTTCGCTCCGTGCAAGTTGAAGATGGGGTCAGGGAGGCTCCTCTCCCAAAACGTTCCTTGACGTGTGTAATGCGCATATAGAACATTGTGGTGGAAGATGAGGAGGGTCGCCTTGCGGAAGTGTAGGAGGTCTAGCTTGTTTGTATTTTCCATGGGTGTGAGGGTAGACAAGTCAAGGTGAATTTGTAGTGCAATGGGGGTGATGAGAACCCCAAATACAATCGGCACCTTTCTTGTCACATTGATCCATACAGAGATCATGTGGAGGAGGACGGCTCCAAAGTTGACGGTCTCTCCTCCATTAACCTATACAGGAAGTAGAGGTCTGCTTGTTGAACCTTTCCTTGAACTTGACTAGAATGAGAAAATTTGTTATTGGTGCAGAGGCGGTGAAGGATTTGAGCTAAGGGGTGCTCGATGTCAGTAACATAGTTGACATGCTAGCTTATACGAAAGCCCTATGGCACCTCAGTCAATTGATCCCAAGACAAGTCAAAGTCAAAATCAAAAGGGGCTAAGTGTTTTGGGATGTGAGCCTAGTTGAAGATGTGGTTGAAGGCCTGCAGAGTGGTGGAATAGTTGTTGTTGAAGAGGCAGAAGCTGACTCTACCTTCCCACCATTCACCTCCTAACTACTGGTCAGGGGTGACAAGAACATCTAGCGATGCGAAGAACTAAAGGACGAGTTCTGATTAAGTCTGGCAGTCGTTGAATATGGGATTGTCTCCCCCCATGAGCTTCTTTTGGCACACCCATCACATGTTCACGGTGAAGCCCTCTCTCTCGATCAATGTGCGATCTCCATATCTTGTTCGCACCATTGGCCTCATATGTATCTCTTCATAGACTTTCTTGATCTCTGAGGATGGATATTGGATGCAGGTTTGTCGAGGGTCCAACTTGCCTTGATCTACCGACATAGAAGGGTCTCTCCTTGGTGCGATAATGCTAATGCAAAAAGAGGATTAGGAAAGAGAAGCTCAGTGAAGATCGTCGGCTCAGTGAAGATCGTTAGTGCTAGGTCCAACTCTATGAAGATCGTTGGCTCGGTGAAGATCATCGGTGCTAGGAGTGGAGAAAGTGGTGTGAAGGAATGGGTTCCCCACCCCTCCTTATATAGATGAGTCAGGTAGATTCAGTACTACTGACTTTTGTGTCAGTAGTACTGAGATGCAAGAACAAATTTGTGGCTCAGATGTATCGACGGCTAACGTTTGATGATGTCCCGAGTGCAGATTGCTCTGTGTCAGTAGTATTGAGATCAAGCCAGTACTACTGACTTGAGTCGTGGATCGGTGCAACTGACTGTGTGATGAAGACTACATATGACATTGAATCGAGCGTCCCCAAATTGCTGACATCATGCATTGGTACTACCAACTGGAATGTCAGTAGTAACAATTTGACAGTGATGGCACAGTACTGTCGAACTTTTCCTCTTGATGTTTCAATTCTGGGTGTGGCAATAAGTCAGTAGTATCGACTCAGGTGTCGATACTATCGAGAGCTTATCTATTAGCACTCGAAAATCATTAGAGACTCGATAGTACTGACTTAGAGAGTCGATAGTACTGAGTTTGTCATGCTTGTGTAGGTGGCTCACTGATGTAATCTTGGTACTACCAACTAGGTGTCTCGACAATACCGACCTAGGAAAAATATGCACACTCCACACAGGAGTCAAGGTACCTTTTTTTAGAGAAATAAAATTACAAAGACAACTACAATGAAAAAATGAACATGAATAAAAGGAAAATGAAGGTTAGGTTGCCTCCCAACAAGCTCCATTGTTTAACATCCTAGACTATACGTTCTTAGAGCAAGAATCTAATGGATCTCCATAAGTTTTACCTCTTCTATTCTCTGATGCACTTCCCCATCATAGTAGTGCTTCAATATTTAGCAATTAATAAGGAATGACCTATCCCATCTAAAATCTTCACTACACCATGGGGAAAAACTTGCTCAATCACAAATGGTCCCCTCCATTTGGACTTCAGTTTGCCCATATGTAATTTAAGTGAGAAATTAAAAAGGATAACCTTTTGGCCTGGAAGAAACACTGTGCCTATCATGAATCTTCTATGTCCTCTCCTTGTAAATCTGAGAACTTTCATAAGCATCCATCCTAAGCTCATCTAGTTCATTCAGATCTAAAAGTCTTTTCCTACCTACTTCATCCAATCCAAAGTTTATCTTTCTCAATGCCCATTTCACTTTATGCTCAAGCTCTACTGGTAAACGACAAGCATGACCGTAAACCAACATAAAAGGTGTCATCCCTATAGGTGATTGATAGGCCATCCTATATTCCCAAAGTGTGTCATTAAGCACGAAACTCCAATTTGTCCTAATAATGGAAACTATCCTTTCCAAGCTCTTCTTCACTTCTCTGTTGGACACCTCCACTTGGCCTTATGTATGTGGCTGGTAAGGAGTAACCACTCGGTGGTTCACCCCATATTTGCTAAGTATGGCTCTAAATTTCCTTTTAGTGAAATGTGATCCACCATCACTAATGATCAGTTTGGGGACACCAAACCTATAGAAAATATTATCCTTTACAAATCTACACACCACTTGAGCGTCATTGGTGTGGGCTAGAATTCCTTCCACCCACTTAGATACATAGTCAACCACAAGTAAAATAGAAAGGTTAAAATTAGGCGACACAAATGGACCCATGAAATCAATGCCCCAAAGATAAAAAACATAAACCTCTTGAAACACATTCAATGGAATCTCATGTCCTTTAGAAATGTTACTTGCACATTGACATGCATCACAAAGATGAATGAAATCATATGCTTCCTTAAACAATGTTGGCCAATAAAATTTGCTATCGAACACTTTGGTTGTTGTCCTAGAGCTAGCATGATGCCCTCCTGTAGGTAAAGAATGGAATTGTGAAAAAATACTCTCTACCTCACACTCAGGTACACACTTCCTTAAAAGTTCATCCCTAGATTGTTTAAGAAGAATAGGGTCATCCCAAATGTAAAACCTCAATGAGTGGAAAATTTCTTCTTTTCTTAATACCCCCAATCTACGTGCATCTCTTTGTAGGATAAATAATTAACAATATCGACAAACCATGGATCATTAGCCTTGAAAGCAAAGAGTTTTTCATCTAGAAAATCATCTACAAAGGGAATATCTAAATCTTTTTCATTCACTCTTTCTAGCCTAGATTTGTGATCCGCTACCACATTTTCCACCCATGTCTTGTCTTTAATTTCTATGTCAAATTCCTATAACAATAAAATCCACCTAATCAATCTAGGTTTTGGATCTTTCTTTTGCAATAGGTATTTGATGGTAGTGTGGTCAGTCCAAACAATCACGCTCACCCCTACTAGGTACTGGAGGAACTTCTCAAACGCAAAAGCCACCGCTAAGAGTTCTTTTTCTATGGTTGTATAATTCAGTTGTGCATCATTCAAAGTTTCGGACACATAATAGATGATAGTAGGAGCTTTATCTTTCTGTTGACCCAACACATCTCCCACAACATAGTCTGATGCGTCACATATCACCTCAAATGGTAGGCTCCAATCAGGAGCATGCGCAATAGGCACAAAACTTAGCTTCTGCTTTAATATTTCAAAAGCATTAAAGCATCGATCATCAAAGGAAAATTCAGCATCTTTTTCCAAAATTTCTGACAAGGGTTTAGCAATTTTTTTAAAATATTTGATAAATCGGCGATAAAACCCAGCATGTCCTAGAAAGCTCCTTACTCCTTTCATTGATGTCAGTGGAGGTAGCTTGGAGATAACTTCTATCTTAACCAGGTCTACTTTCATAGCCTACCCTTATTGGACACCTTGTGTCCAAGCACTATGCCCTCACTCACCATCATATGACACTTCTCCCAATTCAAGACTGAGTCTCCCCACACCTTAGTAAAACCTTATCCAAATTGTACATGCAATCACTAAATGACTCCCCATACACTAAAAAATCATCCATAAAACCTCCAAATACCACTCTACCATATCATAGAAGATGGCAAGTATACATTGTTGAAAGGTGGAAGGGGCATTACAAAGGACGAATATCATCTGCCTATATGTAAACATGCTATAAGGACAAGTGAAAGTAGATTTCTCCTGATCCTTTAGCTTGATCAAGATCTGATTATAACCAGAATACCCCTCGAGGAAGTAAAAGTGTGCTTGATCGGTGATTCATTCCAAAATCTGATCAATGAAAGGTAGCAGAAAATGATCCTTTAATGTGACAACATTCAAACGATGATAATCTATGCAAAGACGCCACCCCCATCATCAAACTAGTTGAAATTAACTCATTAGCTACATTGGTCATGACAGTGATCCCCCAGTTCTTAGGAACTACCTGAGTCGGGCTAATCCACATAGAATCATAAATTGCATAAATGATACCTACTGACAGGAGCTTGTCTACTTCTTTCTTTACTACCTCAGTAATGATCAGGTTGAGTCACCATTGAGGTTGAACTATTTCTTTAGCTCCTTCTTCCATCCAAATCTTGTGTTGGCACAAACTCAGGGAAATTCCTTTGATGATCGTTGTAGACCACCCAAATGCAGCTCAATGGTGCTTCATTACAACAAGCAACTACCCTTCTTCTTCACCGATCAAGAACAATGATATGATCACTGAGAGCTATTCTTCAACAACCAGGAAGACATATTTCAGATTTGGTGGCAATGTCTTCAATTCCAACTCAAGAGGGCTCAACAGAGATGGAACTAGTGGTGGGGGAGGTGGCCCCAAATCTTCAAAATATCTTATGTAATAGCGGGGTACCGCCTGCAACATCAATACACATTCCTCCAGAGAGATGATGTGTGTGTTGTCATCTACTGTATTCATCAAACATTCTTGTAAAGGTAACTATGGATATATTTGCATCAGGGAATCAGTAGTGACCTCCTTTAGGGTAGCCAAGTCATGGTCTTCTTCTCTATCATCTAGACAACATATTGCTTCTTTCAATGAGATCATCTTGGTTTTTTCAATTATATCAAATGCAAGAGTATCTTTTTCCACCTTGATCATCACATGAGCCATGTCAAGAAATGGCTTCCCCAGTCATAGAGAAATTTTACCCTCCATGTTTTGGATCATGTTACATTGTGATGTATCCCCTTTTTTTTAGTGTTTAGGCATCTTTATTTCAAACCAATCATCATAAGTGCCCATTGTCAGACATCCTTTACCCATTTCTAGGATCATGTCAACTGTGGCTTGGAGTGTCCTACCTAGCAAAAGTTTGTTTCCTTTATCCTCTTGCATTTCCATTACTAGGAAATCCGTAGGAAAAACATAACCTGTCCACTTTCACTAGGACATGTTCACAAATGGCATATGGCTTGACCATAGAGTTGTCAGCCAATTCAATAGTCATAGAACTTTTTCTCATCTCCTTAAGACCTAGATTTTTGAAGGTTGAAAATGAAATGAGGTTGATATTTGCCTCTGAGTCACATAGATCCTCACCGAACTTGGTCTTTCCTATGAAGCATGTGATGTTGAAACAACCATGATCTTGCCTTTTAGGAGGTAGTGTTCCCAGAATAAATTCACTGACATGCTCCTTTAACACTACCACATCAGCCTCAGGTATCTGTATCTTCTTATTGATGATGTCTTTCAAGAACTTTCCATATGATGGTATTTGTTCAATTCCATCAATTAGTGGAATAGTGAAAGATAACTTTTTAAAACCTTATAAATTTTTTTGGAACTACCAGTCTGCTTTGGTTGCCTTCAAGATGTTTGGAAAGGGTACTACAATCACTGGTGTCCTCTAGTGAGGCGGGACATATTCCTTTGATAGGGTATCCTCCACCTCATCAGTGTGCTCTTCAGATGTTTTCTCCTATTCTAAATTATCTGATTCAGTTGCCTCTGCTATCACAGTATGAGTTGTTGTTCCTATAGCTTCACCTATTTCTGTGGTTGTTGGTGCCTTATTCAACATCATCTTACCACTACAAAGTAGGATTGCCTTGACGTGTTGATTTCCAGAAGGAACATTGATATTAGCTGGGAACCCCTATTGGTTTGGCTGCTTCAAGGTACCCACATCCGCAACTATTTGATAAATCTATGTTTATATATTGTGGATCCTCACCCCTTGGTTCCGTAGTTCTCTTTGAGTTTGTCCTATCAGCACTTCATTCTGACTTACCAGCTTTCGAAGCATTTCTTTAATACAATCAATCTTCTTTTGTTCTTGTTGATATTGTGCCTGACCACCGAACTATTATGGCTTGGGTTGTTGCACTCGTGATGGGTCCTGTTGAAAATTGTTAGGATCCTTCCATGAAAACTTAGGATCCTTCTTCCATGCACAGGTTTTGCTCCAATATTGATGTTGTTGGCACATGAACTTACACTCTTCATCTTCTTCTTTTGAAGGTGGTCCATCATTAGCACATCACTTTTTAGCAATCAGGTCCAACTTCTCATTTAATGCAGAGATGACCTTGGACTCACCGACGCTTTCGACAGTTGTTGGAAGCTCTCTCTCATTGCCCCATGATGGATTCTTAGACATATTTTTCAATATCTCATGACAGTGGGTAGGTTTATTGTTGAGGAAGATCCCTGATCCCACACTATCAAGTGTAGTATTTTCTCCCTTATGCATATCATAATAGAAGATATTTGCCTATCCCAGAGGATCGATGCCATGATGAGGTACTTTCTACAACATATTCTAGAACCTCTTCCATGCTTCATAATAGGACTCGTCAACTTGTTTTATAAAATTATGGATCTTCTTTACCAAGTCATTGGTCTTCCGTGGGGGAAAATAGTGCTCAAAGAAGGCGTCAATCATCTAATCCCACATTTCAATTCATCCATCATCAAGGTTATGAAACCATGACTTTGCTCTATCTGCCAATGATGACAGAAAAAACTTTAGATATATCACAGTTGCTGATATTCTATCCATCTTCACCATATCACAGTCCACCACAAAGTTGTTGATGTGCACCATCGAGTCTTCAGAACTGTGGCCATGGAAAGCTTGGGATTTGATTAAAGAGACCAACCCTGGGTCAATCTTATAGATACCCACATTGATGGCTTGTCTTTTGATTGGTCCTTTTTGAGATGTTGAGGTAGAGGCTCTAATCCTCTCCCATGTCATCCTTTATTCTGCTCCATCCCCCATTTCTACTCACTCAAGTTCTTCTAGTGTTACAGGTCTCTCATGTGGAGGTGCCAGTGGTGGAGTTCGGTTGAATCTATCCACAGACCATCCAACTTCCCTTTCTCTATGAAGGAGTTCTGCTAGCCCAAACCCCAATGAAGATGGCTCTCCAGAATCATGGTCTCGAGTATGCACCAGACACCAATGCTTGAAAGTAGCAAATTGATTGTCAGAGTACAATAGTGGAGATAGACACAATAATGATTTAATGATTCATCTCTAAGTTAAATGGAAAATAAAATGAAAATAAAAAAATAAAAAGGGTTAGCCTAGAGTGGCTAACCACAACACTCATAGTGCTGGATGTCGTCATTTCCCTGACAACGGTGCTAAAAACATGACATGTGTTTACCGTGCATTATACGCATGTGAACATAATGAAGTAATATAGGCCCTTTTGAGGACCAAGTCGAACACAGGGAAACATTCTCCAGAAGACTGCTACTAACAATGGTCTAATCAGTCAGGCCGAAGAAATTGAATATGTTTGATTGAACAGAAGCAAAAATAGAATAAAACAAACTTAACACTTAAATTACTCATATTTAGGGAATTCCTTAGGAATATGGTTTCACCACATATAACATTGCAATTCATTCCATACACCAATATCTATTACCCCTATCACTGGATAAAGAGCCTGTAGTCAGAACTACCCACTCTCGCGGCTTAGTTCACTACCAATTTTAATGTCAACCCCATTTCTATAGCAATTGGTTTATTAGTTATGTGCTTTATGATTAAACTTTGGGTTTCTACTCCCATTTATTCTCTGCCTTTCCCAAGGGGTGCAATAAATGGGTAAATATATGCTTTCCAACCCTTAACCTCTCTCCTGAAATGATTAAGACTCTAAAAATCTATCTATGGTGATCAGGCATAGACATAACAATGCAACTTCATATATTTATATATATAATAAGGATAAATATGATATTAATGCATGGAAATCTATTCCAATGCATATCCAGGCTACTCTCGGTTCCTAAGGAATCTAGGGGTTTAGCCCTACATGGTTTTAATTAATGAATACATTGTATAGAAAGAGAAAAATGTGGGAAACATTAGAAAAACTAAGTAACCACTAGTGAATAGATGATCCGGATGATCCCCTACATAGTGTGTGCAATCTGCTATCTTTCAGTTGCTGATTTGGCTTTCGGAGGTGCTTGGATCATCCTGGGTGAAGCCTTTGATTCCTTTCTCTTCTCTTCTCTCACGCTGGTGTCGTGCAATGGAAATTGGTTGCTCCCTCTCATCTGGTCGAACTCCCCTTAGGTCATCGGGGTCACTTACGGTACAAAATAACATCAACCATTAGATTAGATTTCCATCTTCAAATTTTCCAAATAAGGTAGACTCAGTAGTACAAACTTCGTAGTCGGTAGTACTGAGATCCTAGGGTAGTCATGACTCATGACAATGTCAGTACTATGGACTTGTCTTGATAGCATCGAGTCTTTAGGTAACCCGAGCACTGCCTTACTAACACCATCTCGGTAGTACTGAGTTTGAGAACTTAGTAGTACTGACTTTTCACGATTCATCCTTGTGCTTTACTGATGTAGTTTTGGAACTACCGACTTTGAGTGTCGGTATTATTGAGTGTGTGTGAGTCTTTTCTGGGCAAGTACTGATGTGCAGTTGGTACCACCGAATTTTGGTGTCGGTAGTATCAACTCTGTAAAGTTCCATCGTACCTAAAAATGCACAAGAATGTGGACAAATGCTCGGGATAAATGCTAAACCATATTAAATAGTAAAAATCATACAATTTGATGCATTTAAAAAGCACATGTCATTAATAGCATTTCATGCATTATCAATCAGATAAATGACAACAACACATAAAATCAAGGAAAATATGCATGTGAAAATGACTAAAACCCCATGTATCATCTATCCATATTCCCCAGAATAGTAAGATCGCATCAACAACTATATAATGGAAAGGATGATTTAATGATTTCATACCTAGTTCTTAAGCAAGTGCATCAACTATAACTCGTTGCAGTAGACCCATGACCTATCTTAGTGCTTGATCTTGCTTTATTTGGTTAATAAGACACTTTAACATTAATTAATCTCTTGAAATTCCTTAATAACATTTGACACATTTATGTTTTCAATTTGGTCCTGTTTGGTTGATGTTTGAGATATTCATACTATTAGTGTGTTTGTTTTGGACCAAGTTGCAATTTACTTATGTTGAGGCTTTATACTGCAATTTCTCACATGTTGGTTGTGCCTCCTACGCTTTAACATCATGAGAGAGAGAATGATGCATATGGGTGCCTTGTTCGATTTTGTTTGATGAGGTGGCATCATGTGTTGATGATAGGGTTTGCATGGATGCTTGGGTTGACGGTGGTGTCGACCATTTTTGTTGATTTTTGAATTGATGCAACATAAATTCTTCTTGGCTGTGTTTTGTAGTCTACTATATGCGTTTTCCTTGATCTTCGTCAAAATTATTTGTCTTGTGTTGATGTGTTGTGACCCTTTTCTTTGGGTGTCATGGGTAGCGATTGCTACCATGATAACCTTTGGTCTTGTTTTGACCAAAAGGGTGTAGTGGACCAAGTGGTCACTACATGATCATGGTGTTAACAATATTTGGTGCTTGCATATTATGAGTTCTTGCATGACTGAGGTTTTTGAGGGACAAGTGTTCTTAGAGGTTCTAGTATCTTAACACCTGATATCCCACATCTCTCTCCTACCCTTGGGTACTTATATCCCTTCTTTTCATGCAATGAACCTCTTTGGCCCTCTCTTCTTTCTCCCTTCTTGCTTGGAGTTCGGCCTTGTTCTTGGTTGTGTAAGTGAAGTTGTTGTGCTTGAAGAAGATGGCTATTTTCCCTTTGCATGTGGTCATGTAGGGTTGAAGCATCTTCCTTTGTTGATCCTTTGGTGATCTTTGTGTTTGGTAAGTGGTTTATCCTTCTTTAACTAATTTTACTTGAAAGATATCCCTCTCTTTCTTCTCTTGGCCGAATGATGGTTCTCCATGGTGGTCATCTTGAAGTACATATCCCCAAAAGTGGTCCAACCCATGGTTCTCCATGGTAGTACCTGAGTGAGATGAAGATCTCCTTTGTCCCCTTTCTTTTTGGCCTAGGGCTTGTTCTCTCTCTACTTTTATCCTCCTTTTACCTTGGTTTTTGCTTCTCCTCTTAAGGTTATCTTGCTTGGCCATGGAGTTGATCCAATCTTGGTGTTTTCTTCTCACTATTGGAGCTTCGTGGCTTGGGAGTTGATCTTCTCCTCAAGGGAGGTTATTTAACTTTTCTTTCTTCTATTCTTACACATAATCTTCCATGCATGTTATTTTATCCTTTAAATGTGAATTTAAGATTCTTGGTGATGATATCTTAACTAATGGTTTAAGATTTTGTGGTGATCTTTGCATAGATTATCTCTTTCTCTTAACCCTAATTCCTATATCTAAAATCTTAGTGATGGTAGAGATGTTGGTTTTGGGTGCACATATTGAACGTTTGGTTTCTTCTCATGATCATGGTTTTTTTTTCTTTTTGATGATCGAGGTTTTTATGGATACCTTGGTGATGGAATGTTGTTTTCCCTCTTCCTTAAATCATTTTTTAGTTTTCTTCTATGTTGATGATTATATTTTAGGGATTTGATATTCTCCTTCATGAGGTTTACATCTTGGATGCTTTAGATTCTTGATGTTACACCACATGTTTTAGAGTATGTGGTTTTTATGGTCTTTATTCCATGGTGATCACTACATAGGTTGACCATAATGGCTTCAATGATCTTCTAACCTATGGTCTCTAGGGTTGTTTGGTCGCAATAAACCATAACACTGTATGTTTTGGTTGCTATGTTTGAGATAATTCTCTTGTTTTAGTCAAAATTATCATGGTTTGATAGATGGTTTCTAGGCTATTGTGGTTTGGTGGCGACAAACCCTAAACCTAATTTCTCTTGCAGTTACTACACATGGTTAAAATTTGCTTGGTCACTACATGTGGATGGTATCTACATGTGTTGGTCTCTACACATGTGTATGTGGGTGTTTTTATGGTTGCTATGTTTTGTCCTAACCCTAGTGGTTGCTAGGAGAGTGGATGCTCAGTGGTGGAAAGAGTGATGTTAGCTCATGTGGTCACTACACCTTGCTGGTTTAATCATCGTTTTGTTACAGTTATGATGCTTAACGTAATGCATTCCGTGAATGTGGGAAGTGATGACATTTACGGTATCAGGTTAAGTGTTGTTATGGAAACCCTAATCACCCCACTATGAGAAATCCTAACCCTATTCCTTCAGTACATGATGTAATACTTATCTTGCTTGAGTGACTAGTATGTAATGAAGTATTCCTCTTTCTACTTGTTGTAACCAAATTTTTAGGTTGAATGAGCTTCATGACTAATGATTAATGTGGTTTCATGTGTGTGGCACAAATGTGGTGATTATTGGCCTTAATGAGGTATGGTGATATAATGATAATGATCTCTTATAGGAACTATGAGAATGGTCTAATGACCTTAGTGATGGTTTAGTTCCTATTTTGAGGTGATATCCTCTAGTGATGTGATGAAGGATTTGTTATCCTATGGTTATGTGATAATGGTGATAGCCTTCTGTATGGAAGTGAGACATATCATGTGGTGATGTGATTATCTTTATGCTTAATACATTTTATATCTTCTAATATTGTTATCCATACTTATCTTTGTATAATCTATTTAGGATTTGTATATTGTAACTTGATTGATGCACTATAAAAGATACTTAATTGGCATAACTAATCAAGTGAAACCCTAATCATATAGTCTCCCTATGCCATAGGAATCTCAGAGCACGTATTGTTGAGTATGTGGGGTGCATGGAGAATATTCTTGTCATACAGATTCCAAGCTTTTTGAGAATGACTGTGATCATGTCTATGTGATTATATTATGTGATGTGATTTTAGAGGACAATTGTGGTTGTACTTTAGTGGCAGGGTTCCATACCCTAGTGTCTAGCTTTATAACCTATACCAAGGTAGGCTAGGTGTTTTTAGCTTGACTATATATCGTTGGTGGTAGTTGACTATTATGTCTCTATGGTGATTGTCATACTAACTGGGAGGTGGAGGTGAGATCATGGATTTTGTCTCTTCGATATATCTTGTATGACACTAATTTTGACTTAGAAGTAGTCAATTGTATTTTTGTGGTACGACTCAAATCTTTATGGAATAATAAAATATATACCAAAGATGTGTAGTATATTTGCTTAGGGCTAAATATGAATCACCATGGTTGATGCCTTGCTTTGTTTCTTATACTATTTAGTTAGTAATGGTTATACATGTTCTTCATATTCGATCTAAAAGTATATGATGATCTACTGATTAGTTTTAGTTGCTTAACCTACTACTTCTGTGTTCAGTTTTTAATTATTCATTTAGCTAAATCTGCTCTTAGTGCTTAACCTACTATATATAACTATCTATGTTTACAATACTTGTTAACAAAGATTTATATCTCTTGATGGGACGTTGGTCTCACCCCATGGGTTTCCACATTTTCTAGGTGGTCGTTCATGATGTTGTAGAGATCATGCAGTTGAGGAAGAGCATCTAGGAGATCAATAGATATTGAAGGTTGGATATGTTGCTAGTGTCTTTTGTAGTAGAGTCCTATGTGTTGTCCCTGTACTCTTATGTCCTTGTGGGCATTTTGTTGATGTTGTACATCGATACTAGGTTTTTATAAGTATGACATGGTTGTTCATGTATGGATTGTATATCCAAATAGGTTATCTTTGTAACATGTTTTAGGTTATGGCAAGATGGCCACTGTAAAGTAAAGTGTATACCTTCATGGTATGATATGTTATTAATGTGGCACAGTTTTTGGACCTTGATGTATATGTTTCTGCTTCAAATGATAACATGCAATCGGTTTTAATTTACCCTATTTTCTGGTAATGTGGGAGTTAGTTGATAATTCCATGATTTGCTTTGAGTAATCTCACTTTTGTGTGATCGGTGTGTCATATTTATGGCAATCCTTATTTAGAGTTACATTTGATTATGTTTGTTAGATCTAGAGCTCTAGAGCGGGGTGAATAGAGCTTCAAAATTCCCAGAAGAATAGTTAGACCTTCAAATTATATCAATTGAAACCAAATGCTTAAGAACAATTTGAAGTCATATCTAAGAAAGCATAGCAAGGATGAGAGAAATTGAAATAGACACTTGGACAAGGTGGTTAGAGTGGTTCCAATCTCCAAACTAGAAGATCATCAATCCATTACCTAGAGAGGTCAACCTCTAGGACTTTGCAACCCATGTACACTTATATTCCATCACAAGATATACAACCAGACCACCATACATCCAACAACTTACCTACTCAAGACAAGAGTCTTTCAACTACACAAGGACTTACCCACTTCAATAAGATGTCTTCATTCTTCAATAAGGACTTACCCACACTTGCATCAAGTCTTTGGCCTTGAAGGAATTACCCACTCTTCTTGAATGTTTGCCATCCCCTTCTCCTTAACATGGAAAAGATTTTCACACCTTCTTCAACCTTGAAGAAGAACAAAAGCTTCACCTTCACTCAGAGAATCTCACTTAAACCTTTTCTCTTTGAGAATGGAGATTGTGAAGATGGAAGGAATGAGAGCTTTACAATATAACATGGAAGTAGATCTTTTACAACATATCTAACTCACTCATAATCACAAAATATTTTGTAAATGAGAGTGAGAATGGGGCTCTAAGGGTTGTAACACACTCAACTATAGAAAGGACTAAGGATAGCATGAATGAGAAAACATGGAATGAACTCCAAGGGGTCCAATTTGGAGTATTCCTTTGAGTATGGGGTCACTTAAGAACAAAAAATAGCCATTTACAACTTGCAACACATCTATTTTCATTTATAACAATTCTTCAACAGCTAGAATCACTTTTTTCATGTGTTTCCATATAGTACATTTGGTCGAGTTTCAATAAAAGTAACTCGACCGATCCACTAACTGACACAGCTAATTTCCAAACTATCAGTCGAGTTTATTCTAGAAAACTCGATCGATGAGTCAAAATCATTTTTTGTCATTTAGTCGGTCGGTCAATTTTTGTGAGTGTGCAACTCGATCGATTGATCCATTTCCAAAAATCTATCACTGATCGGTCAAGATTCAAACTCGACTAACAAATTTGTTGTGAGAAATTTTTTAAAATGATTTTAGAGTGATCAAACATTAGAATTAAGTGTTCCTATTTTTTATCATCTTAGTTACAATTCATATCTATAATACAAGTGATTACAAAAATATTTTAAGGTGGTTTAGAGTGATTTCCCAAACTGGACACTTTCTTTGCTTTTTTATTGAACTTGGACAAGCTAGGGGTTGTGTAATGTGATCCTTTTCATGTACCTGAAGCCTGAAATCAATCTTGAACAAACATATTAAATACATAGGAATGGAATGGTTAAGTCATTATCAAAATATGGACAATGTATAGCTCTCAAGTCAACATTCTCTCCCCTTTTGACAATGACAAACCATTCCTCAATCATACACACTGTCTCACATTTTTGACTGATTGATGATGTCACCTTATCTACTATAGATTTGTTTTCTCTTGCACACATGCATACATGTAGTTCTTTTTCATGCAATTTTCAGTAACTTTCCAAAAATTTTTCTATTTTTGACAATTCCATCTAATGCATTGCATTTCATGTATTTTTTGGTAGTTTCTCCGTGTTTTAGATAGAATTTGTTGCTTTATGCTCTATATTCCCTAAAAGTCGGTTTAGACCTGATTAAGTGCAAATTGATACCATTTTGGCCATCTTTTACCAAATCTAAATTTTCTTGCCCAATATTGTGTTTCAAGTAAATCTATATCTATTATGATGAAAATGGTTTAAATTTTGGATAATGGAACCCATCTATCACGTTTTTGGTTAGAACGAGTCATATTTAAGAAATTTGCATGTGATCAAAGACTCTTGCGAATAATTTGTTGTTTTGAATAGAAGTGAGATTCTTATTAGCCTTTAACATTTGGGTTTATTTTTTAAATGTGAAAAGAATGCAATCTACCATACTGTTCATTTTATGCATGTCTAGTTTGATTGGTGAATGTTTCTTGGGCTAACTTGCTTGAGTGAGATTATACATGAATTTCCACAACTTGTGACTCTTTGACATGACATTTCTTTTATCAGGATGCCAAAGTGCATGTATTACCCTTGTCCACCCCCCAAAAGTTTTTGGTATCCATATATACACCTCCGTGCTTCACTCTTGTCATCATATGCCCTCCTTACACATGGGGCAAAGAAAAAGAAATAAGGGATGGCTCTATGTAATTGCCTTTCAAGAAAGTAAAAAAGAGTGCTACTATGTAATATCACTCCACTCTCTTCCATAACCCTTTGTTCTTATTTTATGCTTAGTAGGGCAAGGGTAAACCAACTATAGCCCTCATCCCTCTACAGAAGACAAGTGAGTCATGAACAATTAAATGAAGTGTATAAGGTATCTCTAGCAAGTGAAACATTAATTTTAATTGTTTAAGTGTAATCCATGCATGATATAGTCTACCTAGAGCTTTATGAAAATTGCTTCACTTGCATATGTGAATGGTATCCCATATTCTATGTTTATGTGCTTTGTGCTTTGATTTAAACATGAAAAGTGAAAATGAATAGAGAGTAGTGGATTTCATGCCTAATTCATTATGTGAACTCATTTCAGCAAACAAACATCATAATGATTGCACTTTCCATGTATCCCTTGAATGAATTGAAAAAAAGATTAAGTTGGAGCATACTAGAGGGCAAGAATGTTTTATGTTTTGGGTGGTGATGCAACCCTATTTTAGGGCTTCAACTTGTGTCTTTGTGCACTTTTACCACATCCAGACATTGTTAGAATACATGTTATTCTTTATGTGATTTCATATTAAATACACTTATGATTGTTTTTTGTATGTTTTTTTAGGTATTTGTACATGCATTGGTTGAATAGGAGAGAGAAGTAGAGGATCCTTGGGTTTCTACACAATGAAATTGGACCTAGATCATCTTTAAGCATTCTATGGATGGGGAAAAATATGTCCAAAGCAACAAGCAGGCAATTGAAGGACATAGCAACAAAAATATGCAGTTGGGCCCTCAAAATGGGTTGTGGTATCTTGCCACAACCATGGCCAAAACACTCAAGTCACAGGATAAATTCAAGATACAATAGCCCAGTCAGCACGATCATGACCATCAAAACATAGGTGGAAATTTAGAGCCACCTAACCCGTGGAAGCCGCCACGGTGGTAGCAAGGAGTGTCCACAATGATCATCAATTAGACTAGCATGATTGTGGATGTCAATATGAACACAGAATTTTAGAGTCCCCTCAGTCAAGGCACCCTCCATGCCTGTGGTGAGAAGCTTCGACAATGACCACCCTAAGAAGAATAGTTTTGGCCATTTCTTCCACCATGCATGTTCTCCATGGCATGACCTGCCACCACTCACCCACCATGGTCGTGGTGCCCACCATGACTGTGGCCAGTGACATACAAAAACCACTTTCACCTATCATGTTATTCACTTCCACTTCACACGTGCCACTCTTTCATGACTAGGTAGACCTCCATCCACCTCGTCCCTGGAAGCTACCAAAACCCTATCAATTTTCCATCGTGTTTCCATTACTACCCGCACTTGATCTAGTGCTTCCCCACCACCTATATATACTAGGGTGGCGGCTTTAGCATGAAAGTTAGCCATTCCTATAGACCTCTAGTTAGATGCCCCTCCATGCTAAATGACATTACTTAATATAGATCACGTGGCCGATCACTAATTAACCATACATATGGAAAAGAAGGTAATTAAAACTTATATAAAAATTTCCATAATGTTCAAAAATATTTACATAAAGGTCCAACAACTTGCATATCAACAGTTGACATATTCGGTAATTTACATGTATGTCAAGTGGACTTATCCACAACCTAAATACAAAAGCATTTGTTCCACATATACATGCCATATACAAAATTTTTCATATTTTAAAGAATTAAGTTGATGTACATAACATCTACATAACAACCCCTGCCCAGACTTGAGAGTACATGAACGACTCTAAGACACACGAACTACTAGCCAACGTCCTACTTCTACTACTCTTCAGCCTGTTCTTCCTCTCCACCACAATTGTGACAATGTCACTGAGGATCACCTGAAATATATGGTGACACATGAGGTGAGACCAACATCCCAATGAGAGATATAACTCTCAACAATAGTTATTGATTATAGTAGGTTACATTATTAGATAGGATAAGCAGATCAAATTGATTGAGCATGTTAAACAAGTAGGCATAACAACTATTGTGATTAACAAGTATATAAAGGAATAGATAAGACTATCATTTATTACAAAGTTGACTTATCCTAATGCATTATACAACAACTAACTAGTGTAAGAAATAAGGAAAAAGTTATCCACCATTATGAATCATGTTTACCCTAAATAGGTAAGTCACACATCTCAATTACATCTTTTATTAAACCCTAGTGAGTTTGACATATACCACTTAGACTTCAATCGGCCATTGCTAATTCAAAGTTAGTTTGATACAAGATTTAGGAGAGCTGAATTCCTAAGATGTCATCAATCCTCAGTCAATACAAGTCTTCCACAGTGACATAATAGTCCAACTACAAAAACAACCTAGTCTGCCCTTGGTATAAAGGTCACAACACTAGTAACCAGGGTATACAAACCCTAACATCCGAGGTACAATCATAGCTGTCCTCAAGCACATCACATATAAATAAGTATTTGAGATACGACCATAGTGTTTCTCCTACCGAGGTATGACCGAAACCATCCTAAAAAAACATGCATATACTCAACAATATATGACTTTGAGCTTCGATTAGAGGAATACTAGTTTCACCATCTAGCAAGTCATGACACTGGAATGGATCAAAAACACAGGAAACTACATGATTAGGGTTTCACTTGATTAGTTAATGATAATTGAGTGAGTTAAAGATTCATCAATCAAGTTACATATAATCCCTAAAAGAGTTCTACAACAACATGGTATGTTGAAACTTTAGAAGATATAAAATGTATGAGACATGTTCTTATCACATCAATACATGATAACTATCCTTGTCACATCATGATGAGAACAACACCTCAATTAGGGTACAAAATCATCTCCCAAGGACATAAGACCATCGTATCACCCCTACAAGGATATCATTGTCTTTCCATTTCTTACCAGAGGCTCAACAAACCATCACCATTTATGTGGTGCACATATTCAACATAAAAGTACATTAAATATTATGATGTTCACATGAAAATATATTGGGGTTACAATCATGGAGGGAGTATACCTTTCATCATACTAACTATACAAGGAAACTAGGTATGAATCACCACCATCACCACTTAGTATTAGGGTTAGGTTCAACAAGCTAAGATGAGTTAATTTTGAAAAACAATATTCAACTAACAATCCCAAAAGTTGGCGACCACAAAGAATCACAAAAGTTGGTGACCAGTAAGAGTCAGAAGAGTCACCGACCACTAAGGGTCAGAAAGCTTAGTGACCACCCAAGTGTCAGAAAAGTTGGGACCACCAAGAGATAGAAAAGTCATGGACAACTTTGGGTTCGAAAGCTTAGCAACCACCAAGAACCAAAAATTTCATCGACCACTAAGGGTCAGAAAAGTTGGTGGCCACTAAGGTTAGAAATCTTGGTGACCATTAGAGTTAGATATCTTGGCAACCACTAGGGGTAGATATCTTGGCCACCACCATGGTTAGATAACTTGGTGACCAATAGGGTTAGATATCTTGGTGACCATTAGGGCTTAGAAATCTCATCAACCATGGATACAAAAACCTCAAAGGTCATAGAGTTAAAATCTCATCGACCACATAGGATCATCTCATAGAAACCACATAGAATCGAATCTTGGTGATAACATAGAATCAAATCCTGGCTACCACATAGAGACAAGTTCTCATCGACCACATAGAATCAAATCTTGATGACCAAGATGGAATTCAAATCTTGGAGACCAACATTAATCACACACATACACAAGGTCTAGGTTTTCTATCATCAAGGGAGAAAAATGTACAATGTTTAGAGGTACATCAAGAAGGATTATCTACTCAAGAGATACCATTTAAACTCAACCCTATACAAAGAGAGAACCTCTACACTTGGAACAACATTTCATGGCAAGGTCATGTACATGCAAGATAAGAGTAAGCAATAAGCATGGAGAAAGTTATATAATTGCCTCAAAGAAGATGAATAAACTCAAAACGTCAAGGTAGATTGAAGGAAGAAGGAAGAAAATGTAGCTTGAGCACTCCACTCAACCAAGCTAGATTCTTTTTCCAAAGTCTAGCAAACCCTAGGTCAAGGAAACAATAAAGAAGGTTTCTTCAATCTCTAGATCATGCTCCACCATGGATCTAACCAAGAAGGAAGAGAGAAGAAGATAGGGAAGAAATAAAATGAAGGAGAAGAGGGTGGTATCACTTACCATGACTAAGAATAAAGACAAGGAAGCACCAAATGACCTCAACAAGGGTACATCCAAACCTTAGGTTCACATGCAACAAGGATCGACCAAGTTTCTCCTACCTTGGCTCCTCCATGTCCACCAAGAAAGGGGGGGATGAGATCCAAACAACAAGGAAGATGACATAGAGATCTAGGTGTGTAAAATCTTGTTTCCATGTAAGGAGGGAGTTATATAAAACTTAGGGTTGGAGAGAGAAAGGAAGGGAGAGGTGTCTACCCATTGATTACATGTGTCCAAGGTCAAAACATCTCATCCATGCAAGCATATCATCCATGCAACCAAGTTGACTATGTTGAGCACAAAACTAAACAACCACATAAGAAACTTGGTGACCAAGATGAGTCAAAGAATATCATCGACTGCCAACACTAGGGATTACATGAAAACTTGGCGACCTCCAACACTAGAGATCATATGTAAACTTGACGACTAGGATGAGTTAGAAATCTCATCGACCACCAACCCTAGGAATGTTGAAAACCAAGATAAGTCAAAAGACTTATCAACTTACAACACTAGAGTAAACAAGAAACCTTGGTGACCACCAACAATGGGTGGCTCATTGGGTCCGAGGTCAACCATAGGGTTAGGCCATCTATGAGAGAAAACTCTAATGTCAACACAAGTATAGATGTCACCACCAAACCAAGGTGTAACAAGGCACCCTAAAGCACAACTATATCAAAAAAGATATTGAGGAAAAACAAGCATGTGATAAATTGCATGAAAACCCTAGACATGAGTAAATCGCATAAAAATCCCAAAACAAGCTTGTATATTTATAACTTGCTCAAACAATGTCCAAACTAAGCCAAAATTGAAACTTAAGCTTGTCACGTGATATAACATCAAATCTTAGGGTTTTATTAAGGTTTAAATCATCTAATTATGATAACAAAGCATGTCTAACCAAAAACCAAGGTCAGGGGTCTTACAACCATAAACCCCTAACAAGGATTTTGCCCCTAAAATCCTATGTAAACAAATACAGGTACTTCCAACACATCTCATCCTGTAACTCCCATGTGGCCTCCTCTACTCCATGGTGATGCCACAAAATCTTCACTAAGGATATATCCTTGTTCTTCAGCTTATTTACTCTCCTATCTAGGGTCTATACATGACCCTCAACACATGGCACATCCTCATCCAACTCAACCTCAACTGACTGCAACATCTGCTATGTATTAGGGTGATTCTTCCTCAACATCGAGATATGGAAGATGTTGTGCAACATGTGCAAATCAGGCAATAACTCCAACTTATATGCCACCTTTCTAGTACGTGCCAAAATAGGGTATTGTAAGGACCCTGACCTCCATTTAGGGTTTAACCTATTTGCTTTGCTTAAACCTGATTCTTAGTTGCTTGCTAATCACCTTTAGTGGTGATTAGGGTTTGGTTGTGCTTTGTTGAGAGTTGGAGGTGCTACTTGCAATATACCCAAGTTTAGGGTTTGTGGGGAAATTTGCCACCTTGTGAGGTGTTCCTCCCTCTCCTTGCTTCCTCTAGTGTTGAGAGGAAGGTTTGAGCTCATTGCTTGAGTTCCTTTGGGCTTGGTTGAGCTTGTTGGACCTTGTGGTGCCTTGCCCTTGCTTGGTTGAACCTTGTGTCAGGCAAGAGGATGCTTGTGTCGCCCAGGGTTGTGTCACCCATGGGGGAGGTGTGTCGTTCAGGTGTGTCGCCCATGGACCTTTGACCTTATTTGACCTCATTTTTGTCACCACTAGTGGACACTTGGTGCTTGATGCTTGCATGTGGCAATGTCCTTAGACATGTGTTTAAGACATGCTAGAGTGGTGGTTTTTGCACATGGACAAGTGTCCCTAGGTGGGCGACACCTTGCTTTGCTCTACCTTGTTTTCTCCGCCACCCCTTTCTATATATGAATTTCCCTTCTCTTGATAAGGATACCTTTAGTTCCTTAGTCTTCCTTCCCCTTGGTGCACGATATCCCCTCTTCTTCTTCTTAGCTTGGTGGCCAATCCTCCTTGGAGTCTCCTTCTTCCTCTAGTGGTGGCCGAACCCTAGAGTGACTTGCTCTCCTTCTTCCTTGGTGGTACGTGGAGCTAGGAGCTTGCTTAAGGCGGGTTACATAACTCCTAACCCTAACTATATTACCTTCTCTCTATGTTCTTATATGTTGCTATGATCATGTCAGCTATATGAGTTTCTAGTTAGTTCCTTGCTTAAGTTGTTCTTGTTGGCCGAACCATGTGTTCTAGGGTTTCTTGGTGAGCAATACTCCCTTATCTCCTAGGTCTTGAGGAGTGAGCTTGAGTTCTAGTATCATGAGAAACACTCCTCTCTCGTTTAAGTTGAGAGGTGAGCTTATGTTCTAGTAGCTTGAGAAACACCCTCCTCTCACCATGGACTTGAAGGGTGAGCTTGGTGGTAGTTGTGGACCTTGTTAAGGTTGTCCCTTGTGTTGCCCGATTGGTGACAAGAGATGTGTAAGACTCCTCTCTCGTTTAAGTTGAGAGGGGAGACATTCTCTTGATCCTTTAGGGTTTTGACACCCTTGAGCTGAGGATGGTGGTGACCCTGTCAGGATGTATCTAGCTCGATATGACGTTGGTGGTGATGTTGCCCGATATCTTCTCCTTGGTCTAACCTTGGAAGACATGTTGCGTTTGTGATGGACGATACCCATGGTCCTTGCCTTGTTGTGTCGGGCTTCACACTATGTTGAGCACCCTGCCCGACACACATAGTCTAAGAGGTGGCTTAGTATGGTTATACCTTGAGGTTGTGGAGCATTGCTAGCTAGATCGATGGTGGACGATACCCCTGGTCCTTGCCTTGTTGTGTCGGGTGTCACACTATGTTGAGCACCCTACCCGACACACATAGTCTAAGAGGTGGCTTAGTATGGTTATACCTTGAGGTTGTGGAGCGTTGCTAGCTAGATCGATGGTGGACGATACCCCTAGTCCCTAGCCCCTTTATGTGTTGGTCGTTAGCATGTATTGCTGGACGTTACATTTTCCCTGCTGCACCCCTTGGTTGTCGTTGTTAGTTGGGTGCATGGTACGTCTGGCTCGATTTCCCGATTTGCCTTTGGAAGACACATGTTGGACGTTATACTTGACTCCTTCCTGACACACCTAGTTCAGGTGGTTAGTTAGTGTTGCTACACCTTTGAGCGTTGGGGTGTTGCAATATGGACCTACGTTGCTTTGGGTGTTGGCCGATACACTTAGTCTGAGATGGTAACCTGGTGCACGACACTAGGGTGCACGGTGTCTGAGTTGCATGACATAGTGAATGCACAACGTTGTGTTGCCCGATATACCTTGAGCCTAGCTGCCCGATATGGTGTTGCCCATCATACCCTAGATGTGCACGATATAGTAGACCACATCTATGCATCTCAATACAACATCTCATATGTATGTGATCATCTTGATGTTATGTATAATGCTGAGATAATGATAAGCATGTAAGATGCCTTGCTTAATGATGTAACCTATGCTCATGATCACAAGTTGAGGCATCATTGATAAAGCCTATAATCATTAATGTCACTTTATATTGATAGCATGGTCTTTCTATTAAGCCTATAATTATTGTGTATACTAACCATGCAGGTGATGCATAGACAAGTAAAAGGCTATGAGGTATATATGATGAGTAACATTGCATTGATAGTTACTCTTGATGATGAGGTATTATATATGATGTGTTTGGTCTGAGGACCTAAGTTTGACTAAAGTGCTTGGGATTTCTATCCCATGTTGATGATGTAAGCCTTGAGAGGCAGTGGCACTATGTGATGAGGGATTGAGATCCCATAGCAATGTGATGATCCTTGAGATGGATCTAGATGGTTGGCAAGAGGCCCAGTGATAACATGTAATGAGGGATCCTTTTGATGGATCAGGATGATGTTGACTTCAATGAAAGCATATTATTGAGTTTCATATTGTTTATTCTGTTATAGTTTACATGTTATATAACTTGGTTGAATCTTGCAATCCATATAAAAGATACTAATTAATCACAGTGGAATATATCATGTAGATGCCCTGGCCATAGATCCATCATCGTCAGGAGCTGGTGATGGTGAAACGGGTTCTCCTACAGGTTAACCCGGAGCGCATATTGTTGAATATGTGAGGTTTCTCCTAGCCTAAAATAGTGAGGATTTGAGTGCAGCTACGGTTGCAGACTTGGGATGTGTATAGGAGCATGGTGAACAAGCCCATGGCTCAGGATATGTGATATGGGAGCATGAATGCGTTCATGGCTCAGAGCATGGTGAACTAGCTCATGGCTCAGATATACTAGTGCCGAGACCAGTACCGAGGCAGGCTAGCGGATGGGTAGCCTATGGAGTTGACCCTGTGGTTGAGGCCACTTAAGCATGAGACTGCGGTCCTACTTGTGTTATACTCATGCACTAACCACGAGGTGGGAGGTCGTGGAGTCCGGCTCTTCCATTGACCTTGTATGGCACCGGCTTTGGGTTTCACAACCGAAGGTTGGATTTGAGCGGTACAGCTCCTTTCCTCATGGAATAATAATATGTAATCCAGTAGTATAGTATTTATTGCTTAAGGAAAAACACGGAACATTGGTGGAGGCCTTGGTTGTGCAATTTATCTTGTTATACATGCAATTACTTATACGTTCCTCATGTTATGTGATAAGATCTTATAATATTATGTTCCATAAAGAGATAATTGATGATATGTCCTCCATACAGCCTAGTAAGCTTGATGGTACAAATAGATCTATTGTATAGACTATTATTATTCTACGTTTTACTATTTATCTTCTGTTGTTGCTTTATCCTCTTGGTTTTATAGTTTTGGCGGGGAGTTATGTTTATCGCTGGGACAATGTTCAATTGTCTCACCCCACTGGTTTTCAAGTGTTCGAGCTAGACGTGGTGGTGGTCGCGAAGCTGCGGCCGAGCAACAAGACGAGTAGTAGAAGGTAAGAAATGGACATGCTGCTGTTTTGGTCATTTCGTAGTAGAGTCTTAGAGTCATCCCTGTACTCTCAGGTCCTTGGAGGTGTTTTTACGTTGTTTCACGATATATAGTTGTTGGTCCTTTGTATATCCTACTGCTGGCCGGATGTGGGCCTTTATGTACATGTAAACAAGTGATGAACTCATGTAATGGCTAGATAGCTCTTCCTCTAAGCTATGGACACATGTCAAGATCTCATAAATGTTTATATAACATGTTTCCTTGTAGGATGTGGACTTAAATGTAATAGTTTTCTCAATTTACCTGCTTTCTACAATCGGTTTTAATTAACCCGTGTTTTGATAATTTGTGGTTATGGTGATTTCCGCACGTTTTCTTGTAACACCTCGTTGTCTGTGTGATAGTGGGATGTGCTACCACAGGTATGGTCCCATAAAACTAGGAGACAGCTTACCCTTTTTACCGAACCTCAACACACCCTTCCAAGGGGAAACCTTAAAATGTACACCATCTCCAACTTGGAACATGAGCAGTGTGTGGAGGTTATCAACATACAACTTTTGTCTATCATGGGATACTTTCAACTGTCACAGTGTGACCTTGATCTTCTCTATTGTCTGATATACTGACTTGTGACCCAAAAGTTGATGCTCATTTGTCGCATACCAAATGAGGGGTGACATCCAATGTCCCCCATACATGGCTAATGTCTCACATCAACATAGTCTATGCAGAAATTCCAAAACCTACTCGTAAAATTTGGGCATCTGTCAGATACTATGGTAATGAGAATACCATACAGATGAACTTTTATCAATATATATATTGATGCCAACTTCTCTATTATATACGTTGTCTTGACCAGAAGGAAGTGAGCGGACTTGGTTAACCTATCAACTATCACCCAAATGGCATCATGATCTTTGGCTTTCCTAGAAATACCAACCACAATGGCCATGTAATATGATCCCATTTCTACTACGGTACCAACAAAGGTTGTAACATCCTTGTAGGCTTCTTATGCTCTACCTTGACCTACTAAAAAATTAAACACATTGCAACAAACTTTGGCACATCACACTTCAAACTTGGACACCGATACAAATCCTTCAAGTTATGGTACATATTGACAGGGTGCTTCACGTACATTATGGAATGAGAAGCTTCAAGAACCATCATCCTCAAGGCTTCAACGTCTGGAACTACTGTCATGTTATGAAAGAAAATGGTTCCATCATTTGACTTGTAGAAGCCATCATACTTCCTGCTTCCAAACTCTGATGTGATATTTTGTATCATGAGATCACTCTTCTAAGTGTCTTAGATGTTCTGTATCAAGCTAGGCTTCATCTACATCTATGCTAACAACCCTACAAATAGAGATGCTTCCAATTGTACATTCATTTGGCAAAGTGACACTAACATGTCCAACTTGTAACACACCAAAGAATGTAACTATGCCTTATCTACTGATGATGATGATGATGCCTTCCTACTCAATGCATCCGCCACCACATTTTCCATCCCTGGATGGTAGTCTATCATGTAGTCATAGTCATTGATCAACTCCATTCATCTCCTCTACCTCATGTTCAACTCTTGTTATGAGAAGATATCTAAAGGTTCTTAGGTCAGTGAATATCTGACACTTCTCCCCAAACAGATAGTTCCTCCAAATCTTTAGGGAACGAACCACTAGTACAAGATCCAGGTCATGTGTTAGGTAGTTCTCCTCATGTTTCTTAAGCCGTCACAAAGGAAAAGAAATAATATTCTTGTCCTAGATCAACACACATCCTAAACTATTCTTCGAAGCATCACAAAAGACGATATATCCTTTCTCTTGCTATGGAAGCACTAACACTAGAGCATTGGCCAACTTCTCCTTCAACATTTTGAAGTAACATTGACACTTTTCATTCTAGAAAAAAGGAACACCTTTACTGGTCAACTTTGTTAGGGGTAATGCTACAATACTGAAATTCTTGATAAATCCCCTTAGTAACCAGCCAAACGTAGGAAAATTCAGACCTCTTTTGGTGTTTTGGGTTGCTCCAACCCCAACATTGACTCAACCTTCTTCGAGTCTACACAAACACCCTTAGCCAATATAATGTGACCAAGAAAAGATACATCTGTCAACCAGAACTCACACTTGCTGAACTTGGCATACAACCAATGATGTCCCAACAATGTTAATGCCTGGTGAAGATGATGCTCATGTTGTTGTATGTCTTTTTTTTAAGACCAGTTGCTTAGTTATTCATCCTGTGCTCTGGAACAGGCCAAAAGTTGAAATCAATGTTTAATTCCATATTAAGCAAAGGTAGCTTAATCAAATTGAACTAAAAATTGAGATTAGAAGAAAGGGATCATTTTTTTAAATGTTTGAAATTTAGTTCAGTTCATAGGGGATGATCTATACTCATATACCTTGAATGTGCGAACACTCATCTTGGAATTGTCTCCACATATCTTGTAATCTTGAAGTTTGTGGGAGAGATCATGTTAGTAGTTGTATAGATTTTTGGGTGTTTGAAAGAATGGTCACTTGCTAGACCATTGGTCCAATAGAAGCATGCAGTCTGAACAATACCATGGATTTCAACTTTCAGCATAGATCTTGCAAGGGCAGTGCAACATGTTCCCATGAGACTCATTCCTATTTTTTAGATGACATGGATTCCCACTCATGCCATTTTGTTGTTGGGTTAAAAGGAGGTTTCTATAAAGACAAAGTGATCAGTTTCCAGTCTTTGGATATTTTGTTGTTGTATCATCGTTGCAATGGTGTGGGAACACTTCTTGATGAATAGAATTCTACATTCAGTGTGATGTGGTATAACAGTGCCTACAAGATCATTTCAAACATGCCACACATGCCAACACATCACTAGTAAGAAAGATGAAGCATGTACATGGCCAGGAGGAGAAATAACATATGATATCCAAGGGTTTTCCTCAAGGTTAAAGAATCCTTGTGGGAGGCCAAGGCCTCACCATATTAGATTTATAGTTGAGTAGTCTCTGATGATATGAAGTAGGGAGTCTGGTGCATTGCAACATGCAGGGCAAATGATATCAACATCAATATGGCACCTCCATTTCACCACATTGTTGAGCAATTGCCAGGAAAAAGCTCAGTCACTTTGGCACCCGTAGCTTCCCAATGGCTGATCAGTTACCTTCCAGGATTATATCAACAAGTGGTAGGCTGATTTCTAAGTGAGGTATTTGTTATCTTCATTAGGCCCATCCTGCATGTTTGGCCCTATGTTAGGATCTAGCTACAATATGTTTTTTATTTCTTCATGCACAATGGGGGATAGGAAGATAACAATGAAACCATGGTCCTAATCACCAGTATCAATAACCATGGATCTTATAGTAAGGTCCTTAAGGATAGATGGTGTGATGCAAGTTGATCAATGTTTATAGGTCTCATATGTGAAATCCATATATCCTCTGACACATTAGTCGATTTCCCTGATTGTATAATTTTTTAGCATTCTTCTTGAATGGAAGGAAGGTTCTTCTTTATGAATCACCATGTCGGAGTGTATGGCTTGTTAATCAACCTCCCTTTAGTTGTATATTTTTCTATCTTGACTTTGACCATAGATGAGAAGGATTGTTAAGAAAAATCCATACATTCTTCAACATTAAAGCTTTGAGGTCTCATGCATCCTTTGGTTGAAGTCCTCCTCCTAGTTTGTACGAGTTGATCTTCTTCCAAGATACAAGAAACATCTTTTTATTCTCCTAACCACCTGACCAGATGAATTTCTTCACATACCTGTTGATGTCTCACAAAGACTTGGTGATAGTCTAACTAATTGCATTGCATATGTTGGAATCGCCTGAAGAGTTGACTTTGCCAATGTGATACAACCTAAGGAATGTTGGTGAGTTAACCATTGTTCATTATTTCCTATAGCATGGTCACCATGCTTTTATGGGTGTTTAATTCAGTTGATGATGAACGAGGGGCACAACCAAATAGCGACCTAGGTTATCTGTGCTCTGAATTCCCAACGTGATGCATAATGTGGTCTTTACCGCTCATGGTGTATTATGTGAGAAAAAACATTTGAATTTTTTTTATATATTTCCTGGACATAGAATGTTGAGAAATCTTCCAGCACCCTGGCTATGACCTTTGCTTGTATGTGTGAAACTTCTGTCATTAGCTTAATATCACCAACAAAGAGAACATGAGAGAGTGGGGTACCATTTCTTGCGAGCTTGATTGGCTTCCATTGCCTAGGGTTAACTTCATTGAAAATAGATTGACTTAGAAATTCCATGCAATGGAAGAAGATTTGAAGGTTAGTAGTGGCTTGCAATTCAAGAGAATGGAAGTAGCAGTTTTGGAGATGATGACTATTATCATTCGAGTGATGCTGCTTGGAAGTCCAACTTTTTGGAGAGTGTCTAGGATAAAAGGGTGATTCATCCAGTCAAATGCCTTTGAAAGGTCTAGCTTCATACAGACCCAGTGTTTCCCTGAGTTCTTACTTTTCATTAGATGGACGACTTCTTGGATGAGAAATATGTTGTCAGTGATATGTCTTCTAGGAATCAATCTAGATTGTGTCTCTAAAATCCATCCTCAGAGGAGTGGCTTTAGTCACTCGACAATGACTTTAGAGACAAGTTTGAAGCATGTGTTATTTAAGGAGATAGGATGGAAGTCACTACACCACTGTGAATACACATTAGGAATGAGAATCATATATTTATCAAGAAGTTTGGGATAAATCATCCATGTATTAAAGGCATTTTGCATTGTGAGAACCCCTAAGTCACCCACCTGCAACCAATTGGATTGTATGAATTCCCTATGAACTCCATCTGTGCACATTGCTTTGTTGGGTGTCGTTGAGGCTTCCACCTTGTATATTTCATCATGTCTAGGCATACGAGAAAGGAAATTTCTAGTTTGGTGAGAAATGTCTGGGAAGAGACTCATGTATGCATGTATCGCGACTACATCAGCAACCTAAGATGAGGATGTAGACATTAGGTTATGGAAGTAATCTTTCACTACAGATTGGATAGATATTGGCTTAGCGACCCATTCCATGTTAATGTTGCGGATGTGGGTGATTTTATTCACCTGGCACTTTTCTTAGACCTATGATTGAAAGTAATTTTTGTTGCCATCACCATTATTAAGCCAATTGATGTGAGCCTTTTGATGCCAGTCTGCCTCCTCACAAAGGAGTATGTGGTGATATATGTCTTGCAAGGTGATGACATTCAGATCATTGGTAGTTGAAGGAAAGGAGTTGTGCAGTACCTGGATTTTATCTAGCCTCTTGAAGACAATTTCTTTCTCTTTGTGTTGTAGTCTAGAGTGTTTAGTTTCCCATTAGAGAGACACTACTTAGAAGGATGACAGAGCCTCATTGAAAAGTTTGTCTTTGTCCCTTTTGGAGGGAGATCTTTCTTTAATTCAGGCATCATGGACCAACTAACTTTGGTATGAAAGACCTTTGCTGACTTCCCAAAAGTGGTGTCATTGGTGATTAGGATCAGATTGTGGTCTTAATATAGTCGTCGTCGCACAAAGATAGAAAATCCTATAGTTTTTGTGAGCCATGCATCATTGGTGATGGCTCTATTAAGTTTCTCACACACATTGAGCCTTTTAAAGGTAATGAAATGCCCCTTTTTTTTTAGCTAAGACAGTATGTCGGAGAGTGTCCTTGTACATGTTAGATGCTCTTTTATCAAAGTATCTACTGCTTTTTTTCTCTGTTGGATCAAGCATTGTGTAAAACCGCCCATCACTACCTAGGCACATTTTGAGTTGTGAGAAAAATTCTAGAGACTCTTCCATAAGAGAGGTCTTTTGGTTGGGTTCATACTGCCATATACAAAAGTAATATACCAACCTTGGTTAATTCTATAGTGTATCAATGACTTGTTATTGACAAGGACTTCAAGATCACAATGACATGTCTCCCAGAGCAACCATATGACACCCAAGAAGTCTAGGATTTAACACAATATAAGGTAGATAAACTAAGTTTATGAATGCTAATGAGGATGATGCCTCCACTTCATCCATTTTCAACTAGAGGAAGATGGTGGATTTTGTAGATTGCTTTATCTTCTTTTAGAATGCAAATTTTATCCTTGGACTTTTCTCCTTGGACATTCCAACAAAGGATGTGCATGATCTGAGAAAGTGGGAAAAGAACTACTTGATCACGGACCCAAGTCCTACAATGTAGCCACCCTCACTAGGTTGGCTCTCCTCCATAACCTCATTTTTGTCTTGGAAGTTGAGGATGTGTCTTTCTTCGATGGTGTTGTTTGCATTTGTAGACAATTGTGATATTTTTCATTTCTTGCACTCCCTACTTGGGCTGACTTCCACAGGTTGGTATATCACCTTATTGTTCCAAAGTAAGACACCATTGCCGCCCATCCCTTTGTTACCCCAGTTGAAGCTTGGAGGTTCTTGATCAAGGTTTACACTGCCGCTTCCAAATTGGAAAGGGGTGTTTTGGTCATGTCCTTCACTCAACTCATCATACACCATGATCACTGCTATGTCTTGGTTTCCTGGAGGATGCTGACTGGACGAACCATGGGAGGTTGTCACCGAGTTTCCTTTGGTAGACTGGTACCTTTTGGGCCCCTTC
Source organism: Alisma plantago-aquatica (assembly GCA_963693085.1). Taxonomy (NCBI): domain Eukaryota; kingdom Viridiplantae; phylum Streptophyta; class Magnoliopsida; order Alismatales; family Alismataceae; genus Alisma; species Alisma plantago-aquatica. The sequence continues at coordinate 830,409,110 of OY856413.1, read as the reverse complement.
TTCTTTTTCTTGCAGTTCATCACTATTTACCAATCATCCTCCTCAGTCCCAGACTCCTTGGGGGGGGGGGGGGGGGGAAGTCATTGGCCTCAAAACCCACATGAGGGTTTGGAGTACATGAACATATGGCATTCTTGTTGGTATGTATGCACAGAGAGGTAATCATATGATGACTGTAATGGAATATCTTATAATTGATTTGATTAATATAAAGGGAATCTTCCTTTTTATTTTGTTTACTCAGTTAAGAGATAATGATATAACATAATAAATGTGTAAATAATGATATTAATCAATGATGTATGTATTTGGGTTGAGGACATGAACGATCTAATCATATGAATGTCAAAAGTATATGCATTCTTGTTATGTTCCTAGTCAGATGTTATTGTGTAAGGATAATAGACAACAATGACACTTAAGACTAGAATGTGGGTTGGATGATGAAAAAATCTATGTGATATTGAGCAAAGCACATAGATACCTATTAGAGAATAGTGTATTACACAGACCCTCCTTGGGAGTGACACATGGAAACCATGATTGGTAGTCAAAGTCATCTCTCACAATGATGGTGGTGATTGTGGTTCTTAGACGTAAAATCACTACACTAATCACATGTCATTTGGTATGGTTTGACATCATCCACCATGATCCTGAATAAGGGTTACAATAAAGGTGGTGTTCGGGTGTAGTGTGACACATGGGAATGAATGTGAGTGATGTAGATGGGATTTTCCCGTCTTACATGGGTATGATATCCCATCCACTTGATAAGAGATAATGATAAATCCATGGTCATGCTAATGTGAGTCCAAATGTGATATTGGGCTTGAACATATCTCATCTAGTCTACTATAGTTCAGGGAACATGGACTCAATGTTGAAGAGGATGACGATTCCATGCCTCAAGTTCAACCTAGATATCAGAGACAAAGGAACTATACAATCTCTATAACACCAATCACATATGATAGGTTAAGTTGTTCTCCAACTTCTCCAATTACTTAGGTAGCAATGAAGTCTTGCTAGATATCAATCATTGCTTGTAAAATCATAACATGATTATGAATATCACCGTCAACGTAATTTGGAGCCAACTAGGTCACACACATAGGATGTGATTGGACTTGGAGCATAATTGTGGACATGATTGGAAAATTTCCAAATTAATTTGATTACTAAAACATTTAGGTAATGTAGTATAATAATATTGGAATATAATCTGATTTAGTTGGTTAAAATGTTTAAGACAGCTAATTGTTAACTCGGTTGACTAATCCTAAGTGGATTAACTAGAGCCTGGTGATGAGATTTAGTTAATCAATTAATATGATTAATTGGTTAATTAATGAATTCTAGAATATTTGGTTATTGGTCCACGATTGACTCATTTTAAACACACCTGCAACCCTTTTGTTTACCCCAGGGTTTTTGGGAAACCCTTCTTCCTTATCACTACTATTTATTAGGGAATGGTGGATGGATTAGAGAGATATGTTTTGACATGATCTTATACATGAACCCTAGCCGTCATCATTCCCAAGTGAGAAAGAAGGAGAGAAATTGATGCTCACACATCATCAAGCAGAAGGTTGCTCCTTCCCACCAGCTTAAGGAAGCACACCATGGAGTTCTAATACATCCTCATGGATGAAGTAGAGACATAGACATTGAGTGTCTTGCGTTCATTAGGAGTGACAAACATCATTAGCTAAGGGACGTTGTTGGACCTTTTCCATTGATGAGGTATATTTCTGCACCCTCTTTTCAAATACATTGTTTTAGAAGAGATCCTGTGGTAGGGTATGTGTGAAGTATATTTTATTACTTTTGTTGTGCCTGTCACGTCCCCAAAACCCAACACTTCTTCCTTGGTTACTTGGGGGGTTGTCTTCGTTCATGTCTCTTCACGTGGATCTCCTGAGAGTATGGAGTGTCCACTATCATAGGATGAACTATCGATGTTGTTTCTTTTGGGGTTGAGAAAGATGGGACAAAGGAACACTCCTTGTTAGCATGTACCACCCATCCACATCTAATGTATATGACGGGCATGTTCTCGTATTCAATATGAAGTTGTTCCTTGTTCACCCTGACAACTGACAGTAGCGGTTTGGAGGTGTCCACTTCAACAACAATGCACACAAACTTCCCTCGATGCCCGACTGTTATGGTATCATCTATCCAGATAATTTTCCCTACTGCATCACCAATGATTTCCAGCAATTGTGTTTGATATAGGTAGATCGGGAGATCCAAGACTCTCAAACAAACCACTAGTTTGTGAGGAATGGGTCTGATGATATTTAGTCTGGGGTTCAGGATTGGACAAAGAGATAATTTCTAAAGGTGTTCTAGGGTCCACCTATCATTTCCATCATGAAGTCTGCCTGATTTTCTAATTGGATGATATAGTACCCCATCTACAAGTCAATTTCTCAAACATGTCCATCAGATTCCATAACGCTTGAAGTCTGGTGATGAGGGCTTGAAAGTTGATGTCCATTCCTTAACCTACATGACTACTGGAAACTTCCATGGTTAGAGTAGGGGTTGTATGGTGATGGGGTTGACTGGGACAATTGGGATGGTGTTGATGCGATCAATTAAGATGTCCTATGCATTGATCATATCTTGTGAGACATAGCTGATTGACGGGGGGATCGTAGGGTCCACACAACACTCAATGAAGATGTGCCCCCAACCTCCTTGGAAGCGGCATCGATGGGACTTCCAAAAGGGTCTTTGACGGACTCCACAGAGGTGAAGAACCTCTCTTTTTTCTCTAAAGCATATGATGTCATAGTCGACTCCATAGTTAGACTTCCTCAAACCTATGGATCCGCTCCTTCTTTAGTCGCTTCCATATGAGTATTGAACCTTGAAAGCTTCATATACTTATCCTCACACTCATTGATGGACATCAAACCTTGACACAAGTTCTCAAAATGTGTTGTCTTCTCATACAAATACGTCTCCGAGATGTAACAGTTCATGAAATCTTGCTAAAATTGTTCCCAACCCACAACAAATCATAGTCTTTTCACCTCTTCTATGGCCCACCAATGGCCATGGCTACCCTTCAATAGGTAAAAAAACATGCTACACATTGTCCTCTTTTGGGATGTTCAACATCTTGAATGCCTTCTCAAGCTCAATCAAACACATGTCATCATACGCTCCACTGTACCCAAGTACTCCATGGATCAACCATGCCACAACCTCTCAAACGTTTTCCTAAAACCCTAAGATATCACATTACAGGTGTTGCCCGAGCTTGAGGTATGGGCACTCTATCTGCTAAATGCATAATTATCGCCATGAGCTGACCAAACATGGAATGGAAAGAAAGATTTGACATAGTTGTGGGGTCCAACTGAGTCATTATGGGCTGCTCCATCCCCATCATTGAAACTCTATTGTCATGTGTCGGCCTCCTACCTCCACCTACTGGTGTGACATAGCTACTCCCTACATGTTCTTCACATTCTCCAGACATAACTGCATGAACATAAGGTATGTTCATATATGTTGGCATAAGAACATACAATAACTTAAGTCCTATATCCTTATTTGTCTATGGAGTATATCAAGATATCATCTATGAACACAACCACAAACTAAGCCAAATACAGTCTGAACACCATGTTCATCATGTTCACAAAAGCTACTGGCACATTGGTAAAACCAAACAGCATAACCATGAACTCGTAATGACCATACCCAATCCTGAAAATAGTCTTAGGTATGTCATCCACCTTGATCCTCAATTGGTGATATCATGATCCCATACCTATCTTGGAGAACATTGTAGCACCTCTCAACTGATTAAAAAAATTATCAAATAATGAGAAATGGGTACTTGTTCTTCACTGTAACCTTGTTCAACTGTCAATAATCTATACAAAGCCTCATAGAACCATCCTTCTCCCTCATAAACTACATGGGATAACCCCAAGGGGAAGTGCTCGGTTTGATGGAACCCTTCTCCAAAAACTCTTCCAACTATTTCTAAAACTCGTGCATCTTAGTTGGTGTCATCCTGTAGGGTGACTGCACTATGGGTTGTGTTCCAAGAACATGATTGATCTCAAAATCAATATCACAAGGAGGGGAAACACCAGGAAACTCTTTAGGAAAGACATCATAAAACTCTTACATAATGGGGACCTCCTGGATACTAGCCATCCTCTTCTTGGTATCCACAACATGTGCCAAGAAAGCCTCTCCCTTATCTCATCAACCTCTGCATTATCATAATCAACACCAAACACCAAGGGAGAATCTTTCTATCCCCATAAAAGATCCACAAAACATCTCAATCACATAACGTCAGCACTTTGGAACTATAATCTAGAACAACTGTAAAGACCACACACATCTTTACTAAAAATTCATGGCAAACAAAAACACCAATGTGTAGGCAGCGGAAGATAAAACTTTGACTAAACAATTGTATAAAGGGCACATCATAACATCTTCCCAAATAGGGTGTACATCTTTATACACAACAACAATAGGATCTAGGTAAAGGAAGACTAAAACCAAATCAACTTGTCTCCAAACAAAAACAACTTAACATATAGGCAGCCATAGCTAAGTCCAAGCTAAATGGTTGAACTCCTTATCCCTAGCCTTAGGCTGGTTCACCATTGTGATGACCCTAATTTTAGGGTCTTAATACACAATAGTTCAAGGACTATGAATATTGTGTAGATGGTTGAACCCAAATTGAGTGATTAGTTATTCAATTGTTGATTCTTGTCACAATAAAATTCCAATTTATGATCATGACACATAATTTATGTCAATGATGAGGAATATATTTAGTTAATCAAATTGGGTAAATATGTGCTTATATAACCATTCACGATATACATGAATATGAATAGTTCATTAGGAATTCTAGATTGTATCATGATCACCGTAAGTGTATTGAAGTTGTTTGGTTACAACTTAAATATAATTGATCATTTTATTTGACCATCTACCCCAATATTCATGTTATTGGAGGAATCAATTAATATACAAACATTTTATTATGAGCCTCCAAATTTGGGTAGGATATATTTTAGGATATTATAAACATATGTCTGAAGTGCAAATATTTCTTCTCAAGCCTATGCAAGTGCAAATATTAGTTATTTTGATTAAGGGAGCAAGGTTTCAATAATATTGGAATAAAGTCGAGTGGCCATTGCAACACAACAATGTCACACTACCATTGTGTTAGTGGCCTATGTGGAACCTTGCCAGGAGAAGATATACGAAGTCTGAATAACTTTCAAGTTGTTTCTCACCTCCAAAAATGGAGGAACAAATCAAGGTGGAAGTGTAGTTTGGATCTGATGAAAGGGGGATAATCACTGGATATTTCACCCACAAACTAAGGATCTACATAACAATCAGAACCCATTTCCATTTACTTGAAGCTAGTACTGAGAGACTTTTATCTCTTTTTCTCCATCGTCTCTCACAAGTCCATCATCCCAGGCGGTAGGGTCATCATATTCAATGACACCTATGTTGTACCCTTGGTGTCATCACTCCTTCTCTACCTCTGATTCCTTTCTATGAGTCTACCGTGACCTTTTAAGGTCATTAGGAATCACAGTTCTTCACCAGAGATCTCGAAGCCATGACTAAGAGAATAAGAGCTTCGAGGTACACATCCAAGATTCCTCACGTGATAAGCATTCCTCCTTTATGAGAGGCGATCATCTTCTGTCTTATCAATGGATCTAGAAGCCTTCTTTTGAGTCATGAAGATCCCAAATCTTCCATCTGTGTTTGTTGTTACCACCTCAACAATATAGCTTGTATGCAGCCAACCATGAAGTTGGATCTGTGAGCACCCCGCCTATACCAAGACTGCATACGAGTTCATAGAACGAATTCAGAACGTCCCTGACTCCTCGTTGGGGCCCAACCTTCCCACTACTGCTCGCCGCCACCAGGCGGATGAACTAGGCTGAAGGGAACTGCACGGCGACCTCTGGCCACCCCAACTCTAGATGCACCATAGTGTTGGTATTGGCAGCATGATCAAACGACATGGACCTTTAGCTCCATTGGATTTAATGTTGGAGCCCCTTTCGCCATGGCGGTACATGTAGGAGTCGGCAACGGCTTGCTATTGGGGCGATCTTGAAGGAGGTTGGTGCCACCTTGATGAGCGATGGAGAGGATAGAAACCTCTCTGGCCACTGGAGCCCAAGCCTCTGTGTGGCTGCACTCACACCAGAGAACAATGCAGGCAGCGCCCAAATGGAAAACGGAGTCGGTGGCTTCACGCTCCAACTAGGGGAAGCCCAGTCAGGGCAGATCAGGAAGAGAGAACGGAGGTGCCAGACCAATTAGCTAAACTGGGTAAGCAGACCCTGAGCTGCGCCCCCACTCTAATGGCCAATGTGGGCCAATCCCATACTGCCACCCTGGGCGATGGACCCACAGAGAAAGGTAAATATCTCAATTTAAGTACAGATCTTACAAAATACTTTAAAAATAGCCCCCTTTGCTAGTAAATGCCCGAAAAATAGCACGGAACTCAGAAAAATTCCCTCTTTCTGATGAAACCTCTAGATCAGACTTTAATGACATAATTTCTAGTGATATTCAGTTTAATATATAATACTTCTTTATGAGCTTCATATAATTAGAATAATTAGCAAATGATGCGGATTAAATCTGAGAAAATTATTTGTGAACCTAATATCATGTGGCAACCATATATGCTCTCTGATAAAGTTACAATTTTATAATATTAGGTCTTTTTCAATTAATGACTAATGAGATTCTTTTAGCCTCAAATTAATTCTACAAAATTAATAAATCATCAGAAAAATATGAAATTTGGACCATACCCCTATTATGATCTCCTGATAAGTAGAAAAATAAAAGATACATGTTTTGGATCACTTGGACCTAGGTTTGACTAAAACCCTAATCTGGACCTAAAAAACATTAATAATGGTGAACCTTGTATTAATGATGAATATTTGTTATTAATCAGGTGATGACCAGATTGTCTAGATGATCAAAGATATCTATGAATCTCTGAACCCAGGAACATGGTCTTATAAGTATAAGACTAGATTTCTTGGTTGCTTATGATATGTAATATCATGAATGGTATTATTTGGATATTCATTGCTTGGTTGAACTATTATGAGTTATACTTCGCCAAAATCTAATATAACATAAAAGGATATGGATGGGTTGTAGCTACTAGTGCACTCAGCCCGGTATGGATGTATGTTGCCTAACATGGATGTATGATGCCTAACATGGATGTATGATGCTTTGGCCCATGTTAGATGCATTATGACATAATTTTTGCCCATACTGGATGTAAGTCAAGTGCAGATAAGTGTAGTACAACCGCATCAAATAAATGTAATAAAAAGGACTTTTACCTGATTTTCGCCTTAAGAAATGGTTTTTCTCTCTTTATTCTTTCTTCAAGTATTTTTCTTTTATGTAGCCACATGTTAGGGTGTGGCTTGTAATTTTGTCCCCCCTTGGGGGTTTTGGAATATACTTACCCAATTTTCCAAAAAAAAAGTATTTTTCCTTTATGCAACCTAACTGGTGTATCTTTTACCACGTACCAACTTTTGTTGATTCGTTTGTTTCACGTATGTTTTAGGTTCAGAGATAGCATGGGAGAAAAATAATAGGGTGTCAACAAGTTGTTCAGGTTACTTATTGTCTAGGATCCTGGTTAGAAAATATGTTTAGACTGTATAATTTTGTATTTTTCAATATGTAAATGTAATACAAGATGTAATAATTCATGTTGTAAATATACATGTTATTGTTGAGAAATGTTATGGTTGTATGTTCATGTATGCGTAATATGCTTCCACATTGATCTCTGAAATGATAGCCTAGCGTTTTCGGATTTGTCCTCTCGAGCCTTCTAAGTCTCGAGGCGACAGAATTCGGGGACGTTACAGTTGGTATCAGAGCATGAACAATAGCTACACCTGACAATTGCTCACCATGAAACAAAAAAAAAAACTAAATTTCACCTTTCACACTAAACCCTAGAAACTTAGTAAGTTGTTCTATAGGAATAAGGTTTGACTTAGCCTCCCAGTTAGAACCTAGATGTTTGAGAACTAGGTTTAGACAAGTGTGAGAAACCCATTACATATAGAGCTCATATGTATTGGGTAGCTACACTAGTCTACTCCTTGTTCTCACCATTTCACTAGGTTATAGGGCACTAGGCTATCTATTGTGTGTGGGCCACTCGATTTTGCTGATTTGGTTTTGTTTTCCAATTGGCTCGAGCCTCGAGTGTTTTCTTCGACGTCTTCTTTCACAGAGAAAAACTATATAGTATTTTATTATATATATGTAAATATAAAAATGTGTCCCTCACACTATAGAGTAGTTAGTGTTCATGCAACCTAAGTGAATGGAAGTGACATCATTCTAGAAGAGAGAGTAGTCTAGATTAGATATCTAGAGCCTTATCAAGAAATGTGATAGATAGACAAACAATAGAGTGATAAACGATATAAGAAAGGATGATCTTATATAAATTCGATCTCTGAGGTCTAAGTTCTCTATAAATATCTAAGTTGTATATGGGGTCTGAATCTATTTGGGATAATCTAAGACAAGTCTAGGTGATCAAAGTACATACTCTTTTCTTACTTAAGATGAGCTAAATTAAGATAAAGTTGAATATGCATGAGCCTCAAGCTCTTTTACAGAGGAGGACCTCCAGTGTTAGGACAAGATATGTGGTGAACTCCAGAGAGAGTGAGACCCACAAGGAGAGGGTCATGGGACCTACCCTACAATATATGCAAAATATGTGATATATGTGAAATGATGTGTCCTAAGCTGGGTTACTCCTGAGTAGATGAGTTGAGTCTTTTTGGCATGATTCAATCATATGTGTGCGAGTTGGGTACTAATAATGATGGGTAGATGACTAATAATGAAAAAGTCAATCCTTTTGATTGATTTAGGCCCTAGTTTGAGTGACTTATGTTTTGAATCTCATAATTAGTTGCAAGTGAGGTGATATATGAACTCTAGTATTGAGAGTAAAATGCCTTGTGCAAAAGATACTCATAAATGTGGTTCCTTTCACTTCTCTTTCTTAATATATGATGCTAGAAACCTCACTTGATCTATAAAGATGATTATACCTGAGGAGTCACTCATAGAAGTTGGACCTATTCTATATACCCTCCCTACATCGTAGATGTAATATCCAAGTTTGAAATCATATTAATCTAGACTTAGTATATTCTCTTTCCCTTCATATCATTAATGAAAGATATAAGTTTCAAATCATGATCTTGGAATAATGATACCTTTCGATCATATATTGCATGATCACAAATTATACTTCTTAACCTTAATCCTCCTCGATCTATGCTTCTAATTTTGAGGATAACTCACACAGAATAGGGTGAAACCCTAAAATGCAAAGATGAAGATCAATTCCCTCTAATGATGAAATCATAATGCTATGGTGATAATAAATGACACTAATGATGTTAAGTGCTAACATTGTAGTAAATTATGATTTGATATCACCTTAAATGAGTTAGTGGGGTAAAAGATAAAACCTTGAATAATACCACCTTAACTTCATGTGTATGAATAAAATCCTTATTCGTAAGGGATTATGAGGATGTAAATTCAAAAATACAAGGACTTCATATGATGACTAAGATACTAAGTGATGCTACAATTCTTTAAACAAAAAAGAATGCTTTCACCAATATAAGGTGGGGTGGGTACACCCTTGCATGCTTAAATATTCTAAGATAACAACTTAGGGTATATCTAGAACTATGATGGCTTTGAAGCCTAGAAGTGTTGACTTATATGAGGTTGAACTCCTTGTTTTCACCTTAAATATGAAATTAGTTGAATTTCGAGGAAAAAATTCCATATAAGGTAGGGTGAATGTGATGACCCTAATTTTAGGGTCTTAATACCCTACATGGTGTTCAAGGACTATGAATATTATGTAGATGGTTGAAACCAAATTGAGTGATTAGTTATTCAATTGTTGATTCTTGTAACAATAAAATTCCAATTTATGATCATGACACATAATTTATGTCAATGATGAGGAATATATTTAGTTAATCAAATTGGGTAATTATGTGCTTATATAACCATTCATGATATACATGAATATGAATAGTTCATTAGGAACTCTAGATTGCATCATGATCACCATAAGTGTATTGAAGTTGTTTGGTTACAACTTAAATATAATTGATCATTTTATTTGACCATCTACTCCTATATTGATGTTATTGGAGGAATCAATTAATAGACAAACATTTGATTCTGAGCCTCCAAATTTTGGTAGGATATATTTTAGGATATTATAAACATATGTCTGAAGTGCAAATATTTCTTCTCAAGCCTATGCTAGTGAAAATATTGATTATTTTGATTAAGGGAGCATGGCTTCAATAATATTGGAATAAATTCGAGTGACCATTGCAACACAACAATGTCATGCTACCGTTGTGTTAGTGGGCTATGTGGAACCTTGCCCGGAGCTGATATACAAAGTCTGAATAACTTTCAGGTCATTGCTCACCTCCGAAAATGGAGGAACAAATCAAGGTGGAAGTGTAGTTTGGATCTGATGAAAGGGGGATAATCGCTGGATATTTCACCCGCAAACTAAGGATCTACATAACTATCGGAACCCATTTCCATTTACTTAAAGCTAGTACTGAGAGACTTTTATCTCTTTTTCTCCATTGTCTCTCACAAGTCCATCATCCTAGGCGGAAGGGTCATCATATTCAATGACACTTGTGTTGTACCCTTGGTGTCATCACTCCTTCTCTACCTCTGATTCCTTTCTAGGAGTCTACCGTGACCTTTTAAGGTCATTTAGAATCCCACCAGAGATCTTGAAGCCATGACCAAGAGAATAAGAGCTTCGAGGTACATATCTAAGATTCCTCACGTGATAAGCACTCCTCTTTAGGAGAGGCGATCATCTTCTGTCTTATCAATGGATCTAGAAGCCTTCTTTTGAGTCATGAAGATCCCAAATCTTCCATCTGTTTTCGTTGTTACCACCTCAAAAATATAGCTTGTATGCAGCCAACCATGAAGCTGGATCTGTGAGCACCCCCGCCTATACCAAGACTACATATGAGTTCAGAGAACGAATTCAGAACCTCCCTGACTCCTCGTTGGGGCCCAACCTTCCCACTAATGCTCGCCGTCACAAGGCAGATGAACCAGGATGAAGGGAACTGCACGACGACCTCTGGCCACCCCAACTCTAGATGCACCACGGTGCTGGTATTTGCAACATGATCAGACGACATTGAACTTTAGCTCCATTGGATTTAATGTTGGAGCCTCTTTTGCCACGGTGAAACATGTAGGAGTCGGGGACGACTTGCTATTGGGGCAATCTTGATGGAGGTCGGTGCCACCTTGACGAGCGACGGAGAGGATAGAACCCTCTCTGGCCACCAGAGCCCAAGCCTCTACGCGGATGCACTCACACTACAGAACAACACAGGCAGCGCCCAAACAGAAAACAGAGTCGACAGCTTCACACTCCAACTAGGAGATGCCCAGTCAGGGCAGATCGGGAAGAGAGAATAGAGGTGCCAAACCGATTAGCTAAACCAGGTAAGCAGACCCTGCGCCACGCCCCCTCTCTAATGGCCAATGTGGGCCAATCCCAGACCATCACCCTGGGCGATGGACCCACAGAGATAGGTAAATATCTCAATTTAAGTACAGATCTTAGAAAATACTTTAAAAATAGCCCCCTTTGCCAGTAAATGCCCTATTATGATCTCCTAATAAGTAGAAAAATAACAGAAACATGTTTTGGATCACTTGGACCTAGGTTTGACTAAAACCCTAATCTGGACCTAAATACCATTAATAATGGTGAACATTGTATTAATGATGAATATTTGTTATTAATCAGGTGATGACTAGATTTTCTAGATGATCAAAGATATCTATGAATCTCTGAACCCAGGTACGTGGTCTTATAAGTATAAGACTAGATTTTTTGGTTGCTTATGATATGTTATATCATGAATGTTATTATTTGGATATTCATTGCATGGTTGAACTATTATGAGTTATACTTCTCCAAAATCTAATATAACATAAAAGGATATAGATGGGTTGTAGCTACTAGTGCACCTAGCCCGGTATGGATGTATGTTGCCTAACATGGATGTATGATGCTTTGGCCCATGTTAGATGTATGATGATATAATTTTTGCCCATACTGTATGTAAGTCAATTACAGATAAGTGTAATACAACTGCATCAAATAAATGTAATAAAAAGGATGTTTACCTGATTTTCGACTTAAGAAATTATTTTTCTCTCTTTCTTCTTTCTTCAAGTATTTTTCCTTTATGCAACCTTACTAGTGTATCTTTTACCACGTACCAACTTTTGGTGATTCGTTTGTTTCACATATGTTTTAGGTTCAGAGATAGCATGGGAGAAAAAGAATAGGGTGTCAACAAGTTGTTCAGGTTACCTAGTGTCTAGGATCCTGGTTAGCATACAAGTTTAGACTGTGTAATTTTCTATTTTTCAATATGTAAATGTAATCCAAGCTGTCATAATTTGTGTTGTAAATATACATGTTATTGTTGAGAAATGTTATGGTTGTATGTTCATGTATGTGTATTATGCTTCCGCATTGCTCTCTGAAATGATTGCCTAACGTTTTCGGATTTGTCCTCTCGAGCATTCTAAGTCTCGAGGCGGAAGAATCCGAGGACGTTACAACCATGCTTCAACTTCACACTCTGGTCCTATACCTGGGTGGTTGGGATCACCCAGTAAGAGAGAGATAAAAGTATGTGTTAATTAAAAGGAATAAGGACAATTAATAAAGTGCAACATTACATAATAAAATGATTCACAATACTTAGAGATTCAAAAGTATGGGGCAAGTATAATAATTAAGATTTAAGAAGTCATGCCAAGATGCAACTACCACAATAATAAACAAAAGCATGAATGATATTTTGACAACAAATATTCAAATGCAATGTGAGGCACCTACCAAACCTCAACCAAGAGGAGAGGGGAAAATGCACATCCCAAACCTCAAAAGTATATATAATATGGGGAGAAAATGCACATTCCCCAAGGTGAAATTACACATGCCCTCTATGGGTGGTTTGTACTCATGTACACTACATTAGTTATTTGGCCAACAATTCCTGATGCTGAGTAATCCACTTGGCAGTAGTGGAAATATAAATGATATTTGCAACATAGAAACTGGGGAATAAAACCCATGAAACAATCTCAATAAATGAACCAACACTGGTGATAGCAATATTCAAGTATTTCAAATAAATGAGTCAACATAGGAAATAGAAGATTCAATTAAATAAGGATCCAAATAAAGGCATTAGAGAGAAGATATCAAGGCTAGCAATTGCCTCATTAAGAAAATGGGGGGTTGGATAAAACCCAACTAAATGATAGGTTATTTGCACATATATTCCACAATCATAGGATCCATATACATAAATAGGCTTCACATACCTTGTAGAAGATTCAAATCCATCATTATCACTGACTAGATTGTATCCAAGATCATTAATCCTAGTTAGAAACATTTCACATAAATTAGCATTTATTAAGCATAAATTATAAAGGAAAACACCCATTTTAGACCTTATTCTAAAACCACTGATTTAGGACTCAAAAGTAGGACCAAAAGCTCACTTAGGTTTCACTGATTAAGAAAATATATTTTATTTCTCGATTTGGAGTTAAAATGCATTAATTATCATTTTTAGAACATTTAACATACTCCGAACGAAATTCAAAGCAACTTCGAAAAAGGATTGGGAATCAGGTCTCAAAAACCAAAAAATCAGATTCTACATGAAAAATCCTTTCCAACGACTATATATTTGCATTTTTTTTAGCTTGGACCAATTTACTATGAATAAAAGAATATGGACCAATCAGATTGCAAGAAAAAGCCACGTAGGCCTAATGCTAGCGAGAGAGAGAAAAATGACCAGAGGGTCCTCGGAGTTTGAACAGGAAATGAGGATCGTGGGAGGGAAAACCCGTAAAAATTCTAATGGTCATCTTCTACCTTCAGCGCCAGCCATGGGCGCGAAGGAGCAGCTTGCCCATTTGGGAGCTTCTCTGATACCCAATGAAAATGCGCAATTAGGTACTTGTAACAAAGCTAGGGACAAGGGGAACTCATCGGCAGTTTCTATTTGGTTCTGCTAGCACCTTGATGCCAAGAATAGTGTCACAAGGTAGGAGGAGGTGGAGGAGATGGGGTGCTACACACGGGAGCTCTGATCAAATTAATGGCTGAGTGAGCTTTCAATGGTGTCGCCGATGTCTATGAGGTTGATTTATATATGTGAGGGAGGCTAAGGAACTGAAGTGGCATGTGGGTGGAGAAGGTTCGGCCAGTGCCTATGGGCATTTGAGCCATGGTGCACGGGAGACGATGAGCGAGGGCTAGAACGGTGCGTCTCGAGGAGTCGAAACCGATGGTGAAGAAATTTCACAAAACGGTATAGAAGAGGGAGAATGTAGGGGAGGAGTCTAGGAACCTCCTTGGGTCTGCGGCCCAAGGTAGATGACAACCTCCGATCCGTTGGATCAAAATCCAATGGGGTCAGAGCACGTGACACATGAAATCGAAGCGGACTTTGGCGAATAAATGCTATTTAAATGAAAACGATTCAAATACCAAAGTCACACCATATTAAAACTTGTAAAATCAATTTGAGGGGTCAAAATAAGTCCAAACGACCCCAAATTTTAACCATGTGTTAATTACAACACCTAGACTGATTATATGCCATTATTTTCTCAAAAATCACATGGTTAGTTCCCTAAATAAGTTATAGACTTATAAAGAATATAATAAAGCATAAAAAGAGCAATTAATATAAATAATATCTTTTGATGACATAATAGGGTATATCTCGAGATATTAGTCACATATAAACATTATGAGTCATATATCAACATATAATACTCTTATTAGTGCATTATTTCCCTATTTGGAGGAGAGAAAGTAAAGGGGTTAATTACTCCCATATATTAATTCAAATACACATTATTACTAATATATTTATCCAAAAAGCTCCAAATTAACATTATCTACTTATATTCTCTCATTAATTATCAATTGCATAATTAGTCCCCAATTATCAAATTAATTGGAACATTTGTGCAAAAACCCATGAATGTAGTAAAATATAGATTCCATCATCAAAGTTGGCTCAATTTCAATATTGGGGCCAAAGAAGATACAAAAGGACGGGAAATTAGTGAAGGATGTCCAAAAGGACTAGAAAGCAAATAAAAGTACAAAAGTTTGTAAATTGAAAGGAGGACCCTGGGATTTAGTATGTTACAACACTCCACCCCTTAAAGAGGATTTCATCCCCAAAATCATAGCAAGAGGAAAGAGATAGGGTGAGTGTGCAACATCCCAACATTGGGTAACTAAGGTGGGTAGTTCATAGACTCTACACATAAGCCTGGTCTAACTAAGGTTCCTACCATATATATAATTTTTCATCTAAAACATAACATAATGGCTCACTAGCATAGTCTCTGTCATGAAAAGGCATCATCTATACTATACTATCACTTGTGCCAACTTATACTCACATGGTGGTAGCAAAGATTATAACTCATCACTAAGCATCAAAACATATGTATCTTCCCTTGTAAGGGTTTTAAGCACAATTAGGGTTTTCTAAGAAATATCATCATTAATAATGTATTAGGTCAGAAACCTAATAACTTGAATCTAATCTCATTAACCTCCTAGAACCATCATATGGAATTATCACATATTATTTTGTAAGAAAAGATAATATTATCAAAAAATTATTAATCTGACCATAATTCTAAATAAGGTCACATAAATTATCGCATATTTCCAACTTACATTAGATACACAAGTTAATGACATCATTTTCTCCTATTACACTCCATAATATGAATTATACATATTTTACATCACATTAGGCATTAATGCAAACTTATGTGAATCCAATACTCATAATCATATTTGTGTCATTACATGTGTTTTAGTGAACAATATGAAACACATTAAACATTAATAAATTGATTTACATACTAAATAATGATGAGGTGATTAATGAGATGTATATTAGGGAACAAGGTGATATGCCTTACATATGTTGATAACATGGTCTCCAATATAACTAGGGGATTATAATCCATATATATGCTCCAAGTGTAACATCCCTGACCTAGGTTATGCTTTAACCCTAGATGTTTTGCTTAATAAAGATAATTATATGCTTGCTCTTATCTTTTGAAAAGTAATTAAGGCTCAAGAGGAACTTATGTTTCAATTTTAGTCCTTTTTGAATAATGTTGAGAATAATGTTTTGCCCGTTTTGGACTAAAGTGAAAATTACCCAAGTTGAGGGGTTAACTTGCAAATGTTACATGATAAAATGTTCCTAAAGTGTTGAAGCATCATAAGAATGAAAATGATGCAGAGGTATGGGTTCCACAAGCCTGAGCACCAAGAAAGAGCTTATTAAGCAATGTTTGTGCATTAAAACCTAGTTTTGGTGTAATGTGCAATTTACCCAAAACCTAGGGTTCAATATGCAAAATACCACTTCTAGAGAGTCGCTAATGTTTCTTGGTATCAATTACAGACAAGAAAATCAGAGTGGCATCTCATTTGAATCTCTTTGGGGGAGAGAGAATCTTGATATTAAAATAATCAAGATTTATGCATAATTGAAACCCTAATTCAATTTAATTCAAAAATAAATATATTAGTGGACGCGCCCTTCAACCAAAAATGTGATGGTTTAATTTGTATAAGTATGTAAGTCCTTGTTCCTTGCAATGGAACCGAAATATCTAAAGTGAGTGGAGATCCCACTCACATTAGTTAAAGAAAAAGTAATATCCACTAATTTTTGGATATTATTATAATGTTGATTAAGGTGCTTAATTATTTTCTTTTAATTCATGGATAAAGAAGAGGATTTGAAAGGGGAGGATGATGGCTTCGTATGCAAGGACGTTAGGGGGATAAGTGGCACCAATTTAGGGAATTGAAGGATTTTTATAACACTTTCTCTCTCTTGAATTTCCCTTATATACACTCCGTTATTTCACCCAAATGAAAGGGTTTTTTTACTCTTCTTTCTTTCCTTGCTTTGGCCAAAAACAAGGGATATTAGGAGCAATAGGAGGACGTACCCCAACTTGTAGATGAGCTCCTTAATCATCTTCAACCTTGATTTCATGGTGGAAATCGAAATTCAATGCTTATTTTCTTCTTTTCTCCATTCAATCTTCAACTTTAGCCATTCTTTTCACTCAAAGACTTGAGGATGGACCTTGGGAAGTTGAGAAAGCTTCATAACCATTAAAGATGTGAAGCTTGAAGCTTGGATTCAACTTTGAATGAAGGTTATATAACATGAAACCTTAAATGTTTTTATTGATTTCACTTCTTTAGCATATGTTGAATTTTTCTTCTTTCCCGAAATTCCTTTTGATTAGTTGATGAAATCACCATAAGAATCACAGTAATTTTCGAAGGTTTGAAGCTTGAAGAATATGATGTCATCTTAGCACACACCTCAATAAATATCATGAGAAAACGATTTTCAATTTTGATGACCAAATGGTCTCAAGACCGTTTGGTGATCAAACAGTCTCAAGATAGTTTGAGGACAAACGGTCTCAAGATCGTTTGAGGTCAAAAGGCCTCAAGACCGTTTGGGCTCAATTGCTGGTATGGATGGATGAAGATCCAATGGTTCGAATTGATCTATTTGTAATGATTACAGTGATGGATGATCCATTAATTACAAACCCTAATCGATCGATTGAAGAAACCCTAAATTGATTCAAACATTTTCATGGTGGATGGCAAAATGGTGTTAAGACCGTTTAGAGGCCAAACGGTCTCAAGACCGTTTGGAGATCAAGGGCTGTGATGGATGGTTGTAGATCCAAGGGTTATAATTTGATGTACTCTCAATGGTCCAATTGATGAATGATTCAATGAAGCAATCCCTAATTGATTGGTTGAAGGAAACCCTAGATGATCCTTTCGGTTTCAAGGTAGTTTGGACCAAACGGTCTTGAGACTATTTGAGTCCAAACGGTCTTTAAACCATTTGGAATCAAACGGTCTTCAAACTGTTTGAGATCAAATGGTCTCAAACCATTTGGAGGTCCAATCAGTTTCATGGTTGATTTATATAATCAGTTTCAAAAGATTGATGGGTCCAATCGGTGTCAATATACATGCGATAAAATGATTTCAAGAGTTGAGTGCCCGAACGGTTTCAAAATCATTTGGAGGGAAAAGGGTCTCAACTCTAGATGCCCAAATGATTTCAAGACCGTTTGGAGGGCAAACGGTCTCAACCCTAGATGCCCAAACATTTTCAAAACCGTTTGGAGGGCAAACGATCTCAAATCATTTTGAGGTTGAGGGGTCAAAATTGTTTGGAGGTTAAATGTAACCAAAACCATTTGAAGACATAATGTGATGAAAGAACAATTAACCGCATGATTGTTAATGATGTATATCAAAGATAATTACAATGGTTGTACCTTTAAGGTACTAGGGTGATTAGTACCCTTAGAGGGGTTAAACTTTGATACTTATGGAAGAAATAGCTCAATACACTATGCTAACCCTAAATGTATGTACTTGAATGAAGGGTGGATCTAATCTAATGAAGCTTGAAGTAATCAACATCCTAGAAAGGATAAGAGAGAGTAATTCATACATGTATAATAATCATGTAGTGGTTAAGCCTCAACACTTTCAACATGAATAAAATATGTAATTAGGGTATGATCTTTGATAAAGAGATCATGAAACTCTAATCGAGAAGGTTGATGAGCCCTAACCCTAATTTAGGGAAATGCTAGGTGAAACCCTAATCTAGGGTAATGGTGTAACCCTAATCTAGGGTGATGATATGAGAAATCCCAATTTAGAGTAATATAATGAAAAACCCTAATTTAAGAGGATGTTTCATGAAACCCTAATTTCATGTAAAGTTACATGAAACCCTAATTTGGGGAAAAGTTATAAGGAACCTTAATTCAAGATAATGATGTGTGAAACCCTAATCTAGGGTGATGCCATGCGAAACCCTAATGCATATGAAACTCTGATCCAGAGTGATGCTATGTAATGGTATATGAAACCCTAAAATGAAACCCTAACCCTAATATAGGGTGAAGGTATGTGAAACCCTAATTTTGGGTTATAGTTCATGAAACCCTAATCTTGGGCAATATGATGATATACCATAACCCTAATTTTGGGTAATGGGATGAGTATCCCTAATTGACATGAATTGGGAAACCCTAACCCTAATGAGGGAATAGTAATGCTACCCTTACATTGCATAGTGTTGATATAACTGTTATCATGTGTACTAATTATCCAGGTATCATGAGATGTTGGGCATAGCCAGGTATGAGCTATGATGTTTTATTATTGAAATTGTTTTATGGGCCTTGTGAGCCATAATATGCTTTGTTGCCTAGTAAGAGGTAACAAGAGATTAAATGGGCCTTGATAGCCATGTGAGATGCTTGTGTAGCAAGTATCATGTTTACCTTGGTCAAATGACCTGAAGGTATTAGTTACCTGATAAGTGGTAACAAGTGTTGTTTGATGAATTGAGAGTTTAAATACCCATATTCCATAATCATGATGATGAGATGTTAAGGGATGAGAATGCCCATGATGTGATAAAGTATTGAGATCCCAATGTTTTATAAAAGCTTTTAAAAGTAATTGATATAAGTATTACACATTCTTTGTAGCATTTGTTTGAAAACTTGACTGATGCTAAAATAATATGGTAATGTACTTAATTAATCAAGTGAAATCTTATCATGTAGAGAACTGGCCATAGATCCATGATCGTTAGTGGTTGGTGATGGTGAAACAGGTTTTCTGACGGGATCTCTTAGAGGGCATACTGTTGAGTATGTGGGGGTTATGGACACGAATATCCTTATGCCCTAATGAGGAATTGATGTGAGATAAACATTAAATCTCTCAATCCTTCATTATATGTGTCGGGATGGATGTATCACTAATCTCCCGATGATGTTAATATCGGGATGGATGTATTACGAATTTCTCGATAATGTTAATACCAGATTGATGTGAGATAAACAAGAAATATCTTAATTGCAAAGAGAGTACAACCACCATTGTAACTCTATAGAGAAGTTTCTAGTATACCCTGGAAAGCTATTTAGGAGAGACACAAGATGTCCTACATGTTGTACTCACATTGACTGAGGAGGATGAGGTCATGGAAATACAGCTCTTCCTTGAACTATGTATGGTATCAATTTCGACTTCATAGTGGTCGGTTGGAGTATGAGTGGTGTACCTCATCTCCTCAGGGCTTAAATATGATTGTAAAATGTAATCAGCCGTGTAGTGTATTTGCTTAAGGTTGAAATACGAGAATCATTGGTTGATGTTACCTTTCTTAGCACATCCTAGATGGATAAATGTTATACATGTTCTTCATTTCCTTATTGGATAAGTGACATACTTCTTTATCAAGTCATAGATGAAATGCTTTGAATAAGAATATTGCTCTAATATGTTTAGACATAGATTTATCTGCTATTGAATAAATATGATCCCTCTGCTCAGTTTTATTCTATTAAACTGTAATAATAATGTTTTTGGCGGAGAGTTATATCTCTCGTTGGGACTGGGTCTCACTCTGTTGGTCACCAACACTTTTTACGTAGACGTGGAAGGAGAGGCAAAAACCCTATAGCAGGGGAAGAGAAGCAGTAGTCATCATCTCTGTACTCTCAGTTCCTCGGAGTTAGTAGTTAGTACTTTTAATGAATCGATATGAGATTTTGTCTTGATGCCTAGAGGTTCTTATGTTGCCTGTGTATAGTTTTAACAAAGCAATTGATGTATGTAATCCTCAAGAAGAGATGATACACGGTATGTACTTGTGGACCAGAATGTACATGTAATACTTTGGTTCTTATTATTAAGAGTTTCCTAGAATTGGATCTCTTTGCAAAAAGGTTTTAATTTTTAGTGATGTTTAGTAATCCGATTATAATGATTGCTTCCTCTTAGTTAATGATGTTTTGTTCAAATGATGTGTGTCACAATTTAGTGGTATCAGAGCTCTAGGTTCGCTGAGTCTATAGAGACATAGGATTAAGGTTGTTGAGTCTGTTCTAGTGTCTTCCAGTTCATCTAATAGTTTCTTCTTCTCATATAGGAGGAGAACAAGAACTTAAAGATGTCTAGATCACACGAAGAACATGCTGCTAAGAGAAGAATTGTTGCACCAGGAAGAGGTTCAAGGGACCAGACTAGCAAGGAACCAGTACCTAAACATCCTCATCTTAACCAAGCTACACTAGAGAGACCAGCTTTCCATGATGTGTTTGGGTAGTTCATGGCGACTATGATGCATATGGTGGATAGGATGCCACCACCTACATCGAGGGCACCAACTCATAATGAAGGATAGGGATCTGACAAGACTTTCAAACGACTTCGTCGGGTTGGAGCCACAGATGATGCTGGTACAGCTTAGCCATCCGATGCTGACTAGTGGTTGACTGAGTTGGAGAAGGCCTTTAGAATCCTTAATATCCCTGAAGCAGAGAAGGTGAGGCATGCAGTGTACCTTCTAAAAGGGAGTGTTGGCCATTAGTAGACAATAGAAGACGGAAAGAGGCCAGGTGTTGAAATTGTATGGGAAGAATTCTGACGAGAATTCATCAGTAGATACTTCCCCAAGACATATCTAGATGAGAAGATCTCTCAGTTTGAGAGGTTAAGGCAAGGACCAATGAACAATAGTGAGTATGAAGCTAAGTTCATGGAGCTTTTGCAGCTCTGTCCGCATATGGCAGCTACTGATAAAGAGAGAATTCGACATTTTGAGAAGGGGTTGAACGCTGATTTGACCACTCCTGTGTCTTCCTTAGAGAACAGGGAGAGGTTCACCACCTTTGTGGAGTCTATGATATGGATAGAAAGTTCGGTGATTGAGAAGTGTCAGACTAAGATTAATAAGGTGTATACTCAGTTTCAAGGATAGAGGTCCAAAAGTTTCAAGAAACTGAGATTTTCTACACCAATAGCACTACCAAGATTCAATACCCAGATGTAATGGATGTCGAGTAGTGGTCTAGGCCGTAGTTTACCACCAAAGGGAGCCCATAGCTCAACATCAGTAATAGTAATAGGACCACCCAGGCCACAGAGGGAGAGCAACGTCAATTTCATATGTGGAAAGATGGGGCATTTGATGAAAGATTGTCGAGCTAGAGATGTAAGTGTGACTCAACCTCTGAGGTAGAGTCAGTAAGGCTCTCAGAGGTGATAGTTTTCGAGTGGCACTAGAGGACGTGGACATGTGTCCCAAGATGGTTCGTCGGCACCCAAAAACCAAGCACAGGGTCAACAACAAGCAACGATGAGATTCTATATGATGGATCAACCCGAAGTAGTAGTGAACCCTTGAGTTGTGACAGGTCAGATGGAACTATTTCATTCTGATATGTCTTTATCCTGCTTCATATCTGTTTTGATTGATCTGGGTGCTACGCTTCCTTTATCACTCAAGAAGTGATTCATGACTGTAATATGACTGTCAGTCATAGAGCAGATAATCTGTTGTTAGAAACCCCTTTGCTAGGATCTGTAGTGCTGCGGGAGGTGTTCTCCCTGCATTCTTTCCTTTTTTGAACATCACATTCAGGTGGATCTTATACCACTTGAGATGCATGTGTTCGATATAATTCTTGGGATGGAAACCCTAGAAAAGTATAAGGTTGTCTTGTATTGTGGTTCCAAGCAAGCTATGTTCACAGACAATGATGTTACATGGATCTTTCAAGGATATAGAAAGACTCTTCCAACCTATCTTGGGTCAACTACGGTAGCTGAGAAGCTGATGAGACAAGGATGCTTTGCATTCTTGGCATATGTGGTAGACACCACAATGGAGACGATAGTTAGGGAGTTTGAAGATATGTTCCCTGAGGAAATTCCATGTGTTCCTCCGCCCCGAGAGATTGATTTTGAGATATATTCTCGTGCACGCAACCAATAGCACAAACACCGTATAGAATGGCACCTGCTGAGATGGTAGAGCTCAAGAAATAGCCGCAGGAGTTGCTTGAGAAGGGTTTTATCTGACCAAGTACTTCACCATGGGGTGCTCTAGTTCTCTTTGTTAAGAAGAAGGACGGATCTATGCGGTTATGCATTGATTACAGACAATTGAATAAAGTAACTATAAAGAACAAGTATCCTCTACAGAGGATCGATGACCTATTTGATCAGATGTGTGGTGCAACTATCTTCTCTAAGATAGATCTGAGGTTGGGATATCATCATTTGCGTATCAAGGAGAGTGACATACCTAAGTCTGCCTTTAGGACAAGGTATGGTCACTATGAGTTCATAGTTATGTCGTTTGGACTAACTAATGCACCAGCTGCATTCATGGAACTCATGAATAGAATCTTCTGTCATTTTCTTGATTAGTTCATAGTAGTCTTCATAGATGACATCTTGATATATAGTAGAGATGCTCAACAACACGGGCAACACCTCCGTCAGGCTTTAACTTTGCTAAGAGAGCATAATATGTATGCTAAGTTTAGCAAATGCGAGTTCTTGTTACCAGAAGTTTCTTTTCTAGGACACGTAATATCTAACTCAGGTATCAATGTTGATCCTAAGAAGGTAGAATTTGTCCTGCAATGGGAACAGCCAAAGACACCGATAGAGATACGCAGTTTCCTTGGACTGGAGGGCTATTACAGGAGGTTCATTAAGAACTTCAGTTCTATAGCTTTACCTGTAACCAAGTTGACCAGGAAGGAGGTTCCTTTTGTCTAGAATGACAAGTGTCAACATTCTTTCCAGCTGTTGAAAGAAAGGTTAACATGTACACCTATGCTGGTGTTACCTGAGTAAGGGAAGGGGTACATAGTTTTTTGTGATGCATCTAAGACTGGTCTAGGATGTGTATTGATGTAGGATAATCAAGTGATTTCTTTTACCTCTCGAC
Source organism: Alisma plantago-aquatica (assembly GCA_963693085.1). Lineage (NCBI taxonomy): Eukaryota > Viridiplantae > Streptophyta > Magnoliopsida > Alismatales > Alismataceae > Alisma > Alisma plantago-aquatica. The sequence continues at coordinate 830,384,979 of OY856413.1, read as the reverse complement.
AGCTTAAGAAACATGAGGAGAATTATCTGACACATGATCTAGAGCTAGCTCTTGTGGTCCATGATTTGAAGATCTGGAGACATTATCTCTATGGAGAAACATTCCAGATTTTCACAGACCATAAGAATCTAAAATATATCTTCTCACAACATGAGTTGAACATGAGACAACGCCGCTGGATGGAGTTAATCAAGGACTATGATTGTATAATTGATTATCATCCAGGGAAGGCTAATGTAGTGGTTGATGCACTAAGTAGGAAATCATCATCACCAACCTTAGATAAAGCACAGTTGAACTCCTTAGTGTTCTTTAAAAGAGATATGCTTATCTCCTTGAGGCAAAACAATATACAACTTAAGTTATCGTTGTTAGCCGGGTTGTTAGCTGAGATGCAAGTGAAACCTACTCTGAGACAGCAGATTAAAGAAGCACAGCAAGCTGATATTGTGGTTCAGCAGATCATGTCAGAGTATGGTAGTGAGAAACGGGATGGCTTTCATGAGTCAGAGGATCAGGTAGTCTATTACCATGGTAGGATGGTAGTACCTGATGCCAATGACTTAAAGAAGTTAGTCTTGGAGGAAGCTCATTCTTTGATGTTTGCAATGCATCCAGGGAGCACCAAAATGTATCGTAACTTGAAGGATATGTATTGGTGGCCAGGATTGAAGAAGGATGTAGTTGAGTTTGTTATGTGGTGTCCGGTGTGTCAACAGGTTAAAGCTCAACATCAAAAACCCACAGGAACAATGCAACCTTTTCCTATACTGTAGTGGAAATGGGATCATGTGACCATGGACTTTGTGATTGGTTTGCCTAGAACAACCAAAGATCATGATTCCATATGGGTGATAGTTGATAGGTTGACTAAGACAACACATTTCCTTCCTGTCAAAACAACCTACACTGCTGAGAAGCTTGCACAAATATATATAGATGAGATAGTGTGGTTACATGGGGTTCCAGCTACAATTATTTCTAATAGAGGTCCCCAGTTCATGAGTCATTTTTTGGAATGAATCCATAAAGCTTTGAGTACGCATTTAAGGTTTAGTTATTCCTTTCACCCACAGATAGATGGACAATATGAGAGGACCAATAAAACCTTGGAGGATTTGCTTAGGGCATGTGTCCTTCAATTTGTAGGAAGTTGGGATCTACACCTGAGCTTGATAGAATTTGCTTACAATAATAGCTATCAGCATAGTATTGATATGGCACCATATGAAGCATTATATGGTAGACATTATAGATCTCATTTATGTTGGTATGAAATAGGAGAATATCAACTTTTGGGTCCTGAGTTATTGCAGTAGACAACTGAGAAGATTAAAGTAATACAACAACAATTAAAGACTACACAGGATAGACAAAAGTCGTACGCCGACAAACGGCGAAGACCTTTAGAATTCCAAGTTGGAGACAGAGTATATATCAAGGTCTCGCCTTAGAAAGGTGTCTTTAGATTTGGAAAGAAGGGAAAGTTAGCTCCTAGATTTATGGGGCCTTATCCAATCATTGAACGGATTGGAAAGGTAGCCTATAAGCTGGAGTTGCCACCTGAGCTTCATAAGTTGCATCCAGTGTTCCATATTTCCATGCTGAGAAAGTGTCATCCTGACATAGAGTTAGTTTTGCAACCTGTGGAGGTAGAATTAAATGATGATATATCATATGTTCAAGGACCTATGATGATCCTTGATAAAAGAATTAAAAAGATGAAAAAGAAAGACATATGTCCTGTGAAAGTTCTCTGGCATCACCATGGCATTGAAGAAGCTACATGGGAGCTAGAGGAAGATATGAGGAGGAAGTACCCTTCTCTTTTCTCTTGATGATTTCGGGGACGAAATCCATGTTAGGGGTGGATAATTTGTAACATCCCTGACCTGGGTTATGGTTTAACCATAGATGTTTTGTTTAAGAAAGATAATTATATGCTTGCTCTTATCTTTTGAAAAGTAATTAAGTCTCAAGAGGAACTTATGTTTCAATTTTAATCCTTTTTTAATAATGTTGAGAATAATGTTTTGCCCGTTTTGGACTAAAGTGCAAATTACCCAAGTTGAGGGGTTAACTTGCAAATGTTACATTATAAAATGTTCCTCAAGTGTTGAAGCATCATAAGAATGAAAATGATGTATAGGTATGGCTTCCACAAGCCTGAGCACCAAGAAAGAGCTTAGTAAGTAATGTTTGTGCATTAAAACCTAGTTTTGGTGTAATGTGCAATTTACCCAAAACCTAGGGTTCAATATGCAAAATTCCACTTCTATAGAGTCCCTAATGTTTCTTGGTATCAATTAGAGACAAGAAAATCATAGGGGTGTCTCATTTGAATCTCTTTGGGGGAGAGAGAATCTTGATATTAAAATAATCAAGATTTAAGCATAATTGAAACACTAATTCCATTTAATGCAAAAATAAATATATTAATGGAAGTGCCCTTCAACCAAAAATGTGATGGTTGAATTTGTATAAGTATGGAAGTCCTTGTGCCTTTCAATGGCACCAAAATATCTAAAGTGAGTGGAGATCCCACTCACATTAGTTAAAGAAAAAGTAATATCCACTAATTTTTGGATATTATTATGATATTGATTAAGGTGCTTAATTTTTTTCTTTTAATTCATGGATAAAGAAAAGGATTTCGAAGGGGAGGATGATGGATTCATATGCAAGGAATTGAGGGGGATAAGTGGCACCAATTTAGGGAATTGAAGAATTTTTATAACACTTTCTCTCTCTTGAATTTCCCTTATATACACTCCATTATTTCACCCAAATGAAAGGCTTTTTTCACTCTTCTTTCTTTCCTTGCTTTGGCCGAAAACAAGGGAGCTTAGGAGCATCAGGAGGATGTACCCCAACCTATAGATGAGCTCCTTAATCATCTTCAACCTTGATTTCATGGTGGAAATCGAAATTCAATGCTTATTTTCTTCTTTTCTCCATTCAATCTTCAACTTTAGCCATTCTTTTCACTCAAAGACTTGAGGACGGACCTTGGGAAGTTGGGAAAGATTCATTCACTATTAAAGACGTGAAGCTTGAAGCTTGGATTCAACTTTGAAGGCGGGTTATATAACTTGAACCCTTAAATGTTATTAATGATTTCACTTCTTCATCATATGTTGAATTTTTCTTCTTTTCCAAAATTCCTTTTGATTAGTTGATGAAATCACCATAAGAATCACAATAATTTTTGAAAGTTTGAAGCTTGAAGATGATGATTTCATCTTAGCACACACCTCAATAAATATCATGAGAAAACAATTTTCAATTTTGATGACCAAACGGTCTCAAGACCGTTTGGGGTCAATTGATGGTATGGATGGATGAAGATCCAATGGTTCCAATTGATCTAATTGCAATGATTACAGTGATGGATGATCCATTAATTACAAACCCTAATTGATCAATTGAAGAAACCCTAAATTGATTCAAACATTTTCATGGTGGATGGCCAAACAGTCTTAAGACCGTTTGGAGGCCAAATGGTCTCAAGACCGTTTGGAGGTCAAGGGTTGTGATGGATGGTTGGAGATCCAAGGGTTATAATTTGATGTACTATCAATGGTCCAATTGATGAATGATTCAATGAAGCAAACCCTAATTGATTGGTTGAAGGAAACCCTAGATGATCCTTTCAGTTTCATGGTAGTTTGGACCAAACGGTCTTGAGACCGTTTGAGTCCAAACAATTTGATTCCAAACGGTCTTCAAATAGTTTGAGATCAAATAGTCTCAAACCATTTGGAGGTCCAATCGGTTTTAAGGTTGATTTATCCAATCAGTTTCAAAAGATTGATGGGTCCAATCGGTTTCAATATACATGTGATCAAACTGTTTCAAGAGTTGAGTTCCCAAATGGTTTCAAAACCGTTTGGAGGGCAAACGGTCTCAACCCTAGATGCCCAAACGGTTTCAAGACCGTTTGGAGGGAAAACGGTCTCAACCCTGGATGCCCAAATGGTTTCAAAACCATTCAGAGGGAAAACGATCTCAAACTGTTTGGAGGTTGAGGGGTCAAAACCATTTGGAGGTTCAATGTAACCAAAACCATTTGAAGACCTAATGTGATGAAAGATCAATTAACCCCATGATTGTTAATGATGTATATCAAAGATAATTACAATGGTTGTACCTTTAAGGTACTAGGGTGATTAGTACCCTTAGAGGGGTTAACCTTTGATGCTTGTGGAAGCAACATCTCAATATACTATGCTAACCCTAAATGTGTGTACTTGAATAAAGGGTGGACCTAATCTAATCAAGGTTGAAGTAATCAACATCCTATAAAGGATGAGAGAGAGTGGAATTAATACATGTATAACAATCATGTAGTGGTTAAGCCTCAACACTTTCAACATGAATAAAATATGTAATTATGGTATGATCCCTGATAAAGAGATCATGAAACTCTAATCGAGAAGGTTGATGAGCCCATACCCTAATTTAGGGAAATGCTAGGTGAAACCCTAATCTAGGGTAGTGGTGTAACCCTAATCTAGGGTGATGATATGAGAAATCCCAATTCAGAGTAATATAATGAAAAACCCTAATTTAAGAGCATGTTTCATGAAACCCTAATTTCGGATAAAGTTACATGAAACCCTAATTTGGGGAAAAGTTATAAGGAACCTTAATTCAAGATAATGATGTGTGAAACCCTAATCTAGGGTGATGCCATGTGAAACCCTAATGCAGTGATGTGATGTGAAACTCTAATCCAGGGTGATGCTATGTAATTCTATATGAAACCCTAATGTGAAACCCTAACCCTAATATAGGGTGAAGGTATGTTAAACTCTAATTTTGGGTTATAGTGCATGAAACCCTAATCTTGGGCAATATGATGATAAACCATAACCCTAGTTTTGGGTAATGGGATGAGTATCCCTAATTGACATGAATTGAGAAACCATAACCCTAATGAGGGAATAGTGATGCTACCCTGACATTACATAGTGCCAATATGTAATTGATATAACTACTATCATGTGTACTAACCATGGGAACCTTTTTTAGTATTATTTGGAGCGGCGGCGTGCTCTGACCTAGCGGCGGCGTGCTTGCTCTGTGGAGGGCGCTCTTTCGACGGCGGCGCCGCCCCAATCTCGGTTAGGCACTCCGCCTACCGAGATCTACCCCCTTGGTTCTCTGTGTCATGATCGGGTGGAGAATGCTACCCTCTCCGTTCACGAGAAGGATCACTCGGCAGAGCGCCATGAAGGCGAGGCAGGCCATTCAAGACAGAAGAGAGGGCTTTGCTGTGATTTCCATACCATCGGACACCATCATCCAGGACATCAGGAACGTCCTTCGATCACCAAGCCCGGTGATCAGTCTGCTGGAGCCAGAGGACAGCCGCGAAGTCGGGGTTGGTGTCGTGCAGGTCCAAGGTGATGATAGTCCGGTTGCCAACCCTAGTGAGGCAAGAGTTGCGACGAGGGCTACATCAACCGTGCAGACGGGCTTGGGTATTCACGCTGAGGTAGAATGAGCTTTGCTTGGCGATGCGACTTCCGCAAGGACAGGAGGGGAGATGGACCTGCCGGTTGAAAACCCTAATCAGTTTCCCTCTCATAGCATCCGTCTGGAAGAGGAGGGAGGACAGAGACCCCGGGAGACCCGTAGCAGCGACAACGTGCTGGTTCGAAACCCTAGATCGACTGTTACAAATCGCGATCCTAGCAGACCATCTCCAGTGCAATGGGAGATAGGGGTACCAAAGGACACGTGCTACAGATGCTTGGGGAAAGGACATTGGCAGTCCCAATGTCAAAACGCCACTGTTTGCTACAAGTGCAGAAGACCGGGTCATGTTGCTAGGCGATGCTCCTTCGTCCCTCGTCCTCAACCACCCAACATCTTTTCCATGGAGGAATTCCCGGCGATGAGAACAGGCGTTCTGGCTTGAGGCGGGCCTCAACATGTTCCCAAAAGGGTTGCAGTCAATCTAGGACCTGATACAGAAGAGAGGAAGAATAGAGCCGTGGCTCTTGGTCGTGCAGTGGAGATAGCTTGGCAGTCCTGTACTACCTGGGAGGAACTGGGTCCTATGTTGCAGAAGATGTGGCCGCATGCGACAGATATCTATCGTCATGCTCGTAGCAAAGCTGTTGCATTCTTTGAATCTAAGGAGTTAGCGATGGATGCTTGCAAAAACGGTAGTTTCCAGTTTCAAAACAACAGAGTTACCCTCAAATCCTTGGAGGACGGAGAGCTTTGCTCCAAGAAGGAAGCTTTATGGTTCTGGATCGCTAATCTCCCTATTGTATGTCGAGACGACGATGCCATTGACAGTATTGTTAACAGCTTTGGCAGATTGGTCCTTGTTTCGGACTGGATGCGAAACCATGACGACATTTCTGGTATCTTGGTCCTTGTTGAAGCCTTCAGAGAGGACGTGCCACAATATGTGGCCCTTACTTATGGCGATCGGAGGTCGGACGTGATGTTGCAGATGGTGGCAAGAGGGAGTCCTAGATCATCCCTTTTCTCACGCACTGAGATTGGAGAGGAGCTAGGCATTCCTATGGAAGCACTCTCTATCCATAGAACAGCTTATGTAAATGCGGCATTACAAACGGAGGTTCCTGTGAATACAGCAGTTCTTACAGAGCCAGAGAAGAATGATGAGCAGCCATTGCTTGCCGTTGAAGATGACCCAGCTAGAGAAGAAGATAGCCAGCAGCAACGTGAGGCACAACACAGTAGAATCGTGTTTGATGATGAAGGGAATAGGGTCCGTTTACAGCTGAGCAGTGTTAAGGACTTCATTCACCTAGGCGATGGGAGTTCAAGAGCAGACTATAATGGCAGCAGACGTCGACCAAGATTTGCGTGTGAAGAGGGCCCTTCTTCTCAGTTTGATAGTCGGGTACATGGTTAGTGACTACATGGACACAGAAGACGTCTTTCTGAAGGCGAGACCCCGTTCTCGGATGACGACTGGATTGATAGAGAAAGTGATGTTTGCCGTGTTGGCTGCTAGCCGTAGTGACATCCTCGTTTCTTCTCTATGGATTCCAAAATCTTATTCTGGAATATCAGAGGAGCGGCGAACAACAAAACTAGAAGAGTCCTGGGCAGGCTTTGTAGAAGACACTCCCCGAAGATTGTTTGCATTGCTGAACCTTTCCTACACGCACTTGTTGCGGAAGAGCTGCTTGATATTGTTAGGCTTGACTGGATGGCCAGTAATGAGGAGGAAGGTGGAAAGCTCTGGCTTTACGTTGATAATGAGCTAAACCCCACTGTGGTCCGGAAGCATAGACAGCATATTACTCTTAAGCTTAATGTGGAGGACAATTCTGTTTTCTTTGTTACTTTGGTTTACGCAAGCTGCAATCATGTGACTAGAAGGAATCTCTGGGAGGATATCAACGATCTTTCTAATATCATGGGTGATGCGGCCTGGATGATTACAGATGATTTTAATATCATCAGAGTTAACGCTGAAAAGAGAGGGGGTCTTGACAGAAGCTTCCAAGATATCATGGAGTTCAACTCTTTCATTCATGATGTTAATATGAGGGAGGTCCCTTTTGAAGGTAGCAAGTTCACCTGGGTTGACAAGCAGTACGGTACCCCTTCTATCTGGGAGAGGTTGGACAGAACTTTTCTAAATGATGCTTGGTGCAATATTTTTCCTAATGCTTTATCTTCACACCTTACCCGGTACAGGGCTTCTGATCACTACCCTATTCTTTACCAGTCTGGGACTTTGAGAAACTGCAGAGGCCGAAAATCCTTTTCTTTTATGCAGATGTGGCTGAGCCATGAGAGTTGTCGTAACCTTATCAATGAGACTTGGGATTTGGTTTCGTGGGGGAACCCGTCCGAGTCTTTCTACTTCAAGCTCAAGATGGTCAGAGAGGCCCTAAAGACGTGGAGTAAGCAGACTTATGGTGATATTGAGAAGAGGAAAAAAGATCTGGAAGACATTGTTCACACTACCCAGATTGCTTATGATGAAAATCCCTCGTTAGAAAATGAAACAAATCTCAGACAAGCGGAATATGAGCTTCAGGAGGTCCTGGATACCGAGGAAAGCATCTGGAAAGAGAAGTCTCGTATTAGCTGGCTCAATGAAGGCGAAAGGAACACTAGATTCTATCATGCTATCGTTAAGGCTAAGAGGAAGCATAACAGTGTTCGTAGCTTGCTGCTAGACGACGGCTCATTTTTGGATGACCCTCGTGAGATTGCAAATCTAGCTGCTGCGCATTACAGAGACTTCTATAAAGACTGTTCCACGTACGATGATGATGTCCTTAATGAGATGTTGCAGTCTATTCCTGAGATGATTTCTATGGATGATAACAGCTCCCTCACTGCTATTCCTATGGAGGATGAGGTCTGTGTTGCTCTTTCACAGATGGATACGCACACTGCCCCAGGCCCTGATGGTTTCACAGTTCCCTTCTACACTGCTATGTGGGATACCATTAAGAAAGACTTCATGAAGTTGACTGAGATGTTCTTTACAGGCCGTGTTTGTCAGCGGAGTCTCTATAGCTGCAGAATCCTTCTTGTTCCGAAGGTCGAGAATCCTAAAAAGATTGATAAAGACTTCCGTCCTATATCCATTGAAAACGTTTCCTTGAGAATTCTTGCTAGAGTTGTTAGTAACCGCATGGCCAAGTTGATGCCTTCCATTATTTCTGAGGAGCAGGCGGCCTTCATTCATGGCAGGGAGATCACTCATCACATCAGGATGACCAAGGAGTTAATGCATGATATTCACAAGGGCGGACAGCAACCAAACGTAATGATCAAGCTAGATATATTGAAGGCTTTTGACAGGGTAGAATGGCCTATTCTCAAGAAGATCTTGATGAGATTTGGGTTCTCGGATGATTTCTGCATGCTTTGTCTTAGTTTCTTCTCGAATGCGTGGGCTACGGTCTCCATCGGGGGTGAGTATGATGGTTTCTTTCCCATGCTCAGGGGCCTCAAACAAGGGAATGCGATCTCCCCCTTCCTGTTTATCATTTATGAAGAGCTTCTTAGTAGATACATCCATCACATTGATCATGTTCACAAGTTGGAAAGATTCCGCACTCGTGGCAACGGCTCTGCACCTCTGTTTCTTCTCTATGCGGATGATGTGGTGATGTTCCTTAATGCTCATCCTGACACTTTGCAGCGTGTACATCAGATTATGAAGGCTTATGAAGCAGCTTCTGCACAGAAGATCAATCGTGCCAAATCCATTTGTACTGTGGGCAGCAAGAGTGATGCTACCATCTCCAACATTGCGCACACTCTTGAGATAGATACTACTGCGGATTTGTTTCTTTATCTGGGAGTTAACATCAGAATGGGTAGATATGCTCTTAATGATTTTGAGGGGCTGTTTCAGAAGATTAGACAGAAGATGGCATCCTGGAAGTCGAGGCTCCTCTCTTTTGCTGGTCAGAAGTTGCTCATTGCACATGTCCTCTCGTCGACGACTGTCCATACTGCTGCTGCCATTGGTATCCCTTGTGGAGTCTCAGATCGTATTGATGCTATCCTTGCTCGGTTTCTATGGGCAGATAGAGAGAATCACCATCGTAAGGCGTGGATCGGCTGGAACAAGATTGCTAAGCCTGTGGTGTATGGTGGACTGGGCCTTCATAATACGAGAATTGTTGACAAAGCTTTCATGGCTAAAGCGTGCTGGGAGATTTTAGCAAAGAACACCATTTGGGCAAGATTCTGTAGAGAGAAATATGCGAGTAGGGCGCATAGTAGATCTGAGCTTTATCCGCACAATGTTAGATACAGTAGTTCTGCTTCTTCTTACTGGAAACATCTTTGGAATCTGTTCCCTACGATTCTTCCTTTCTGCAGATGGCGAGTTGGGAAAGGACTTATCTCTTTCTGGGATTCCTTATGGTGTGATGAGAGACTCTTTGATCATGCCTTGCATACCAGTGATCGCAACCATCATTTCCTTGTTTGTGACTTCTGGATCCAAAACGAAGGTTGGGACTGGATCTCCTTGAGGCAGCTTCTCAATGAGGACGGTATATATCTGATCAAGAAAGCCAACCAGCAGATAAATGATGATGATGATATGCTTGTTTGGTGTCCGGAGGTGACGGGTCAGTTCTCTATTAAATCTGTGAAGAAGATCTTGACTATGAATCACAATGATGCTCCATCTGCCATTCAGAAGCTTTGGCACCTAGATGCACCCAAGGCTTGCACGCTCATTTGGAAGCTATTCCATAGAGCTCTTCCTACTGATGACAACATTATTAGGTGCCATATTGCTATGTCTTCTAGATGCGATTGATGCGATGATCCCAATTCTGAAGATATGGATCACCTTTTCTTCCATGGTTGCCTTGCTACTGCTTTCTGGAACAAGTTCTCTCTTCTTACTGCTAGAGCCCGCCCTCATAACACAGCCGAGTTGTTGTCTCTCTATTCGCGGGGGAGATCATCCATTGTTATGGAGTGGATTGCAGCTTGCCTTGCTACACTTATTCCTTTTTATATTTGGAGATGGAGATGTCGTGCTAGATATGACGGTTGTAAGGCCCCCATTGCCCGTGATATGAACTGCATGATTGCACAGCTCAACTCCATGTTGAAAAAGAGATGGTTCCGCACCCTTGCCCAGCCGGAGGATCATAGGCGCCTTAATCATCACGGAATTGATGACCCTAACTATGCTCTTAGGGAGGTTCACCTTATGAGATGGATGACCCCTGACCTCAATTCCTTGAAGATGAACGTCACGATTGGTAGAAGTAGAGACTCTTCCGGTCACCACAGGTGGTGGATGGCTAGTATCATCAGGAATCACCGGGCTGCTATTTGTCAGATTTCTAGAGCATGGTTAACTGCAAATGATCATCTTTCTGCATCCCTTCAAGCTTGTGCAGTAGGGTTGAAGCTGGCAGAGAACCGATCCTTGCGGATTGCTGTGTTGGAGATTGATGACGAAAATACTTATCGCATGCTTTGGGGCACTGCTTGTATTCCTTGGAGGATTTCTCGTATTGTCAGGGAGATAAAGAGCTACATGGAGGATGAAGGTATTGTTGGTTCGCTTGTTCACAGGGCCATCAATTCTATTCCCAGAGAGATTGGTAAATGGGGAGTCCTCAGTCATGATTTGATTGTGATTTCTGATCCTAGTTGTTTTCCGCCTAGAGTTCGTGGCAAGGCTCTTCTTGAGAGAAACCACACTCCTTACGTGGTTTTGAAGCTTAAACATCCTTAATGCTTAGGTTGGGTTGTTGATCGAGTCTGTCTTGTTGTCGTCTTGTTTTGTTCGGGGTTTTTGCTGTGGTCTTTGTGATGTGGGACAGTCTTGTTGGGGTTTGACCTGCATTTTATAAGCAGGAGCTGTACTTGACGATTTTATTAGCTCACACGAGGAGGGTGAGATGAATAGACGACCTCCTGGCTTAACTAAAAAAAAAATGTGTACTAACCATGCAGGTATCATGAGATGTTGGGCATAGCCAGGTATGAGCTATGATGTTTTATTATTGAAACTATTTTATGGGCCCTGTGAGCCATAATATGCTTTGTTTCCTAGTAAGAGGTAACAAGAGATTAAATGGGCCTTGATAGCCATGTGAGATGCTTGTGTAGCAAGTATCATGTTTACCTTGGTCAGATGACCTGAAGGTATTAGTTACCTAATAAGTAGTAACAAGTGTTGTTTGATGAACTGAGGATTTGAATACCCATATTCCATAATCATGATGATGAGATGTTAAGGGATGATAATGCCCATGATGTGACAAGGGATTGAGATCCCAATGTTTTATAAAAGCTTTGAAAAGTACTTGATAGAAGTATTACACATTCTTTATATCATTTTTTGAAAACCTGACTGATGCTAAAAGAATATGGCAATGTACTTAATTAATCAAGTGAAATCTTATCATGTAGAGCCATGGCCATAGATCCATCATCGTCAGTAGAGAGGAATATCTTCCTCAGGTGGATAAATATTATATGTGAGATAAACATTAAATCTCTCAATCGTACATTATATGTGCCGAGATGGATGTATCATGAATCTCCTGATGATGTTAATATCGAGATGGATGTATCATGAATCTCCCGATAATGTTAATACTGGATAGATGTGAGATAAACAAGAAATCTCTCGATTGTGAAGAGAGTACAACCGCCACTGTAACTCTATAGAGAAGTTGCCAGTATACACTGGAAAGCTATTTAGTAGAGACGCAAGATGTTCTGCATGTTGTACTCACACTGACTGAGGAGGATGAGGTCATGGAAATCCGGCTCTTCCTTGACCTATGTATGGTACCAATTTTGACTTCGTAGTGGTCGGTTGGAGTATGAGTGGTATACCTCATGTACTCAGGGCTTAAGTATGATTGTAAAATGTAATCAGCCATGTAGCATATTTGCGTAAGGTTGAAATATGAGAATCATTGGTTGATGTTACCTTGCTTAGCATATCATAGATGGATAAATGTTATACATGTTCTTCAATTCCTTATTAGATAAGTGACATGCTACTTTGTCAAGTCATAGCTGAAATGCTTTGAATAAGAATATTTCTCTAATCTATTTAGACATAGATTTATCTACTGTTGAATAAATATAATTCCTCTTCTCAGTTTTATTCTATTAAACTGCAATAATAATTTTTTTGGTAGAGAGTTATATCTCTCGCGGGATTGAGTCTCACTCCATTGGTCACCAACACTTTTTAAGTAGACGCGGAAGGAGAGGCAGAAACCCTAAAGCAAGGGAAGAGCAGCAGTAGCAGCAACAGGGACAATAATGATATTCCATGTGGAGGCACTGGCTGTCATATTTTGTATAGAGAGTCCTATGTGTCGTCTTTGTACTCTCAGGTCCTCAGAATTAGTAGTTAGTACTTTTAATGAATCGATCTGAGATTTTGGCTTGATGCCTCAAGGTTCTTATGTTGTCTGTGTATAGTTTTAATAGAGAAATTGATGTATGTAATCCTCAAGAAGAGATGATACATGGTATGTACTTGTGGACCAAAATGTACATGTAATACTTTGGTTCTTGTTATTAAGAGTTTCTTGGAATTGGATCTCTTTGCAAAAAGGTTTTAATTTTTAGTGATTTTCAGTAATCTGCTTATATTGATCGCTTCCGCTTAGTTAATGACATTTTGTTCGAATGGTGTGTGTCACACCAAGTGTGTTAACTGATGATGACACCTAAGTCACTAACTTATCATGAAGGCATCAAAGATATATATAGATGTGTATATGGTTAGGACTAGATGATTACACATTAGTGTTTAGGTCATCATGAACATTACATAGTATGCATTCCTAGCATGGACTAGACCCTTCATCTTACTAACCATACTATTAGGGTGACATGGTCAACATGAAGGGTATCCACAATTAGTGATTAGTAACTCACTATTATGTGCATCAAGAATATGTAAAGGTTCAAGCATATGAACTATCCCCTTAGTTGACTTATTATATATTCATTTGTATATAAACAAACAATATGAATTATAATTATAATTTTTTTGTCCAACACTAACCATATAAGCTCACTAATCACATGCCTATGAAGTTAGGGTTTAAAAGATAGAGTAACTTGATTTCAAAGCATTGTGGGACTCCACCCCTTTAAAGAGGATTTCACCCTCGAAATCAAAAACTCCAAAATCTATCAAGGTATAAGAGCACTACTATTAAGTCCACTTTTCAAAAAGGGTTGAGGTAAAACTATGTATGAGATCCAACACTTAGTTGTTTTACTAAACACCATTACAAACTTTATGCCCAATATAGGGCAGGATACTCCCAACATGGAAACCTAGGGATCTTATAAGGAAATTACGGACACATAAGGGGTTTCTACATGATTAACCAAGACATCATATACTAGGTTCAAAGGTTAGTCAACAATAAGATAATTTGTCCAAAGGTATGCTATTTTGGGACGGTCAGTATCAGCTCAGTCCAGGTCGGCATCATATGGATCTGTGAGTCATCGTAAGACAAGCTAGTGGTGCGGAGGAAAATATTGCCAGCCCCCAGACCCTGACCCTTTCTAGACACCTTTTCTATCAACTTATGTCCTAGTAGCAACCTAAAAGACTAATCACCAAAAAGTTGACAAATTACATTTCTAGTATGAAATTATTATGTCCTAAATCAATCTTTCATCATAGGTCCACTCTAAGGTGAAAACCTTACTAAAGGTAACTATATAAGGTTATGGTTTCTATCTAGGAGACAAATTGAATTAGTCAATACTTCGACTACCTTGATTCTCTGATACCATGCTGTAAAGACCACAAACATCTTTACTAAAAATTCATGGAAAACAAAAACACCAATGTGTAGGCAGCGAAAGATAAAACTTTGACTAAACAATTGTATAAAGGGCACATCATAAAATCTTTCCAAATAGGGTGTACAACTTTATACACAACAACAATAGGATCTAGGTAGAGGAAGACTAAAACCAAATCAACTTGTCTCCAAACAAAAACAACTTAACATATAGGCAGCTATAGCTAAGTCCAAGCTAGATGGTTGAACTCCTTATCCCAAGCCTTAGGCTGGTTCACCATGCTTCAACTGTGCACTCTGATCCTATACCTGGGTGGTTGGGATGACCTAGCAAGAGAGAGATAAAAGTATGTGTTAATCAAAAGGAATAAGGACAATTAATAAAGTGCAACGTTGCATAATAAAATGATTCACAATACTTAGAGAGTCATAAGTATGGGGCAAGTATAATAATTAAGATTTAAGAACTTCTTCCAAGATGCATCTACCAAAATAATAAACAACAAGCATGAATGATATTTTGACAACACATATTCTAATGCAGGGTGAGGCACCTACCAGACTTCAATCAAGAGGAGAGGGGAAAATAAACATCCCAAACCTCAAAAGTATATATAATATGGGGAGAAAATGAACATTCCCCAGGGTGAAATTACACATGCCCTCTATGGGTGGTTTGTACTCATGTACACTACATTAGTTATTTGGTCAAGAATTCCTCATGTTGAGTAATCCACTTGGCAGTAGTGGAAATATAAATGATATGGCATCATAGAAAATGGGGAATAAAACCCATGAAACAATCTCAATAAATGAACCAACGTTGGTGATAGAAATATTCAAGTATTTCAAATAAATGAGTCAACATAGGAAATAGAAGATTCAATTAAATAAGGACCCAAATAAAGACATTAGAGAGAAGATATCAAGGCTAGAAATTGCCTCATTAAGAAAATGGGGGGTTGGATAAAACCCAACTAAAGGATAGGTTATTAGCACATATACTCCACAATCATAGGATCCATATACATAAATAGGCTTTATATACCTTATAGAAGATTCAAATCCATCATTATCACTGACTAGATTGTATCCAAAATTATTAATCCTAATTACAAACATTTCACATAAATTAGCATTTATTACGCATAAAGTATAAAGGAAAACACCCATTTTAGACCTTATTCGAAAACCACTGATTTAGGACTCAAAACTAGGACCAAAAGCTCACTTAGGTTTCACTGATTAAGAAAACATATTTTATTTCTCGATTTGGAGTTAAATTGCATTAATTATCATTTTTAAAACATTTAACATACTCAAAATGACATTCAAAGCAAATTCGAAAAAGGATTAGGAACCAGGTCTCAAAAACTAGAAAATCATATTCTACATGAAAAATCCTTTCCAACGACTATTTATTTGCACTTTTCTGAGCTTGGACCAATTTACTATGAATTAAAGAAACTGCACCATCAGATTGCAAGAAAAAGCCATGTAGGCCTAATGCTAGCGAGAGAGAGAGAGAGAGAGAGAGAGCAAAATTACCAGAGGGTCCTCGAAGTTTGAACAGGAAATGAGGAATGCGGGAGGACAAAATTGTAAAAAGTCCATTTGTCATCTTCTACCTTCAGCGCCAGCCATGGGCGTGAAGGAGCAGCTTGCCCATTTGGGCGCTTCTCCGATACCCAATGAAAACGCACAATCAGGTACTCGAAATGAAGCTAGGGACAATGGGAACTCACCAATGGTTTCTATTTGGTTTCTGCTAGCAACTTGATGCCAAGAAGGGTGCCACAAGGTAGGAGGAGGTGGAGGAGATGGGGGGCTACACGAGGGAGCTCTGATCAAATTAATGGCTGAGTGAGCATTCAATGGTGTCGTTGATGTCTATGAGGTTGCTTTATACACGTGAGGGAGGCTGAGGAACTGAAGTGGCATGTGGGTGGAGAAGGTGTGGCTAGTGCCTATGGGAATTTGGGCCATGGTGCATGGGAGATGATGAGCGAGGGCTAGAATGGTGCATCTCGAGGAGACGAAACCAATGCTGAAGAAATCTCGCAAAACGGTGGATAGCAGAGGGAGAATGTGAGGGAGGAGTCAAGGTGCCTCCTTGGGTCGACTGCCCAAGGTAGAAGACAACTTCCAATATGTTGGATCAAAATCCAATGGGATTCAGGCACGTGACACATGAAATTGAAGCCGAATTTGGTAAATAAATGCCATTTAAACGAAAACGATTCAAATACAAAAGTCACACCATATTAAAACTTGTAAAATAAATTTGAGGGGCCAAACTAAATCCAAACGACCCCAAATTTTAACCATGGGTTAATTACAACACCTATTACGATGTGATGCCATTATTTTCTCAAAAATCACATGGTTAGGTCCCTAATTAATTTATAGACTATTAAAGCATATAATAAAGCATAAAAAGAGCAATTAATATTAAGAATATCTTTTGATGACATAATAGGGTATACCTCGAGATATTAGTCACATATAAACATTATGAGTCATATATCAACATATAATACTCTTATTAGTGCATTATTTCCCTATTTGGAGGAGAGAGAAAGTAAAGGGGTTAATTGCTCCCATATATTAACTCAAATGCACATTATTACTAATATATTTATCCAAAAAGCTCCAAATTAACATTATCTACTTATATTCTCTCATTAATGGTCAATTGCATAATTAGTCCCCAATTATCACATTAATTGGAACATTTGTGCAAAAACCCATGAATGTAGTAAAATATAGATTTCATCATCAAACTTTGCTCAATTTCAATATTGAGTCCAAAGAAGATACAAAAGGATGGGAGTAGTGAAGGATGTCCAAAAGGACTAGAAAGCAAATAAAAGTACAAAAGTGGGTAAATTGTAGGGAGGACCCTGAGATTCAGTATGTTACAACAACCTTGTACTTCTCCAAGGTATCCACTCCTAGGATCACATTGTATCCATTCATAAAAAGTGCCTTCAAATCCACTTGAATTTTACATCTAGAAAAAGAAAGAACGCAATATGGACATACCTCTTGCAACTCAGTGGATCCAAGTAAAGGGGTTTCAAGCAAAAGGCTACCAGATATACTACAAATTGGTAGATACACACTCTTTTATTACCTCTCGGGTGATAAAAGAGTGTGTCACACCTGGGTCGAATAGAATAGATACAAAACAAGAAACATGTCAGTCATAATGTAAAAGTTCCATATGACCTATCATGACTTTGGGATTGACCACTCCCTCAGGATGACTATCCATCCCCTATGGTGTGCACGATACCTGCAAATTGGCCCAGAAGATCCTGCCTAAAAATCCTGAATGCATCCTTTCCACCACCACTATTGTACTACTATTGTTGTGAACCTCAATGGCTCTTCCTTTGCTGCAATGTCACTTCTTCATCCACCCCATGGTGGATTCCTTCACACCATGGTAATGCCACAAAACTTTCACGAAGGATATACCCTTCTTCTTCATCTTCTTCACTCTCCTATCGAGGATCAACATAGGACCCTCAACATACAACATGTCATCCTGCAATTTAACATCCACAAACTGCAATATCTAATCTATATAAGGGTGATACTTACTCAACATGGAAACATGGAGGATATTATGCAACTTCTTCCACTCAAGTGGTACCTCCAACTTGTATGCCACATTTCCAACATGTGCCAAGATAGGGTATGGTCCCATAAACCAAGGAGATGACTTACCCTTTTTATTGAACCTGAATACACCTTTCCAAGGGAAAACCTTGAGATATATAGGGTCTCCAACATGGAACTCAAGCGGTCTGTAGCGGTTATCGTCATACAACTTTTGTCTTTCTTGGGATGCATTCAAATGTTCTAGTATCACTTTGGTCTTCTATGTAGTCTATTGTACTAATTCATGACCCAAAATTTGATTCTCACTTGTCTCATACCAATAGAAAAGTGACTGACAATGTTTCCCATGCAAAACTTCATAAGATGCCATATCTATACTCCTCTGGTAGCTATTGTTGTAGGAAAACTCTATCAAACTCAGATGCACATCCCAACTACCAAGAAACTATAGAACACATGCCCTCAAAAGATCTTCCAATGTGGAATGGTCCTCTCTACGGGTGAAAGGCAATGCTAAACATCAGTTGTGTCCCCATAGTTGTATGTTGATGTTCCCAAAACCTACTCATAAATTGTGGACCTCTGTCAGATACTATGGTAATTGGAATATCATACACATGAACTATCTCATCAATATATATGACGCCAACTTATTTGTTGTATATGTTGTCTTGACTAGAAGGAAGTGAGTTGTCTTGGTTAACCTATCAACTATCACACAAATTGAATCATGAACTTCGGTTGTCCTAGGAAGACCAACCACAAAGTCCATGGTAATATGATCCCATTTCCACTGCGGTATCAACAATAGTTGTAGCATACATGTATGATTCTAATGCTCTGCCTTGACCTACTGACAAACTAGACACTTAGCAACAAACTCTACCACATCACTCTTTAAACCTAGACACCAATACAAATCCTTCAAACTATGGTACATCTTCATACTTCTATGGTGCGTCATGTGCATTGAGGAATGAGCATTGACACAATTTTATCGTGTGTATAATGCAAGTGTACATGTCAATGTAATATAGGCCTTGTGAGGCCCGAGTCGAACTCAGGGAAATAGAATTACTCACGATCAGGTAAACTAGTATTAAAGATTGAATATTGTTTTAAAAAATAAAAATAAAACAAAGAAAATAGAACAATTGATTAAATGGTTGGTTTAATCAATTTCAATGGAATCTTTAGGATTGTGGTTTCACTGCGAGTTCTCATTGCACTAAATTTTACACAATTACCATGAAATGTCTCCTATTTCAGGTAGTGGTCTGGAATTAGAATCGCTCGCTTCCGCGATACAATTCACTACCTTAACCTAAGTTGGTTCCACGTCAGTAGTAACCTATGACTTAGGTAAGGTGCATGAAAATTAGGTCTAAAAGTTCCCATCATTAATCGTACATCACCTCTTCCAAGGAATTTATTGATTAATGTGATTATCGTTTCTTTTCAACTGTTAATTCTTCATTAAAAGCAATTAAAGGTATTGGATTATCACTATGGTGATCAAGCACAATGATATAATAGAGAAAACGATAGCATACCATGAATTTTAGAGACAAATTATGATAAACTATGTTAAAATTGTCATACAACTATCACCCGGGCTACTCCCAGTCCTAAAGACAAAGGGGATTAGCCCTGCATGTTCATCTCCATAGAAAACATGGTGAAGGAAAAAGGAAACATGTATAAAACACGAATAGATGTGAAGTAACCCCTGAATGGAGAAGATCTGGGCGCTCCTCGCCGTGAGATGAGCGTTCTATAACCTTTCGATGGTGGAAA